>LNAC01000029.1:3400546-3696228 GCA_002007465.1 Ailurus styani | reverse complement strand
TCTCTCTCTCTCTCTCTCTCTCTCTCTCTCTGTCAAATAAATAAATTAAATCTTTAAAAAAAAACCCACAAGGTTAATATGCAAAAATAAATTACATTCTTACATATTAGCAATAAGCAACTGAAAAACGAAATTTCAAAAATAATGTAATTTACAGCAATGCCAAAAAATACTCTTATGCTATCTACTTAGCATTAGGCCAATAAAAATATCCATGATCTTTACATTAAACAAACAAAAAATGTTGCTGAGAGAAATTAAAGATGGCCTAAATAATGGAAATTTATATCGTGTTTATGAATTAGAAGATTCAAAATTAAGATGGCAATTCTTCCAAAATTTGCATGTGGAGTCAACATAATACCAGTCAGAAACCCAGCATGATTTTTTATAAAAAAATAAAATAAAAAAATATCCCCAANTAAAAAAATATTCCCAAATACATATGAAAATCCAAAAGGATACAGAATAGTAAAGCAATTATAGAGGAAACAACAACAACACTCNAATACATATGAAAATCCAAAAGGATACAGAATAGTAAAGCAATTATAGAGGAAACAACAACACTTGATCTCAAGTCTCATTATGAAACTACTCTGGTCAGGACAGTTTGGTAATGATCAAAAGATAGACATATATATCAATGGAGTGGATACTACAGTCAGAAAACACACACGTCTATTACATTTTGACAGGGTTGCTAAATCAATTCAATTGGGAAAGGAAAGACATTTCAACAATCTTGCTAGATCAACTGGATACCCATGTGGTAAAAAGTATACATTGACCCTTATCTCACATCATAGGCAAAAATGTACTCTAAAAGGACATTAGGCCTAAAGTAGAGCCCAAACAGATAAAACAAATAGATGAAAACATAGGATATGATCTTTGTAATCTTAGCATAGTCAAAGATTTTTTTAAATGGAAATTAAAAAGAAACATTAACCATAAAAAAGAAAATCAATAAATTGGACTTCCTTAAAATCAAAAGCTTTATCCTACAAAAAATGTCATTAAGAAAATTAAAATGCAAGGCACTAAATGGGGAGAAATTTCACATTATATTTATCAGAAAAAGGACTTGTTTCACAAGTACGCAGGTAACTCTTATACTTCAAAATAAGACATAAGCACAACAAAACTAAGTGACAAAATGCAAATGGAAAAAGATTGAAAGAGATTCACAAAAGGAAATAAGTGAATGGCAAATAAGCACATGGAAAGATGATCAATCTCATTAGTCATCAGGAAAATACAAATTGAAACCACAATTAGAAACCACCATAACCCATTAGAATATTTTTTTAAAAAAGAGAGACCATATAAAGTGGGGGTCAGCAAACTTTTTTGGCATAAAGATCCCAGATATTTTAAGCTTCACTGGCCACATGCTCTTTGTCAAAACTGTTCAACACCACAGTAGCAGTATGAAAGCAACCATAGATGATAACTAAATAAATAGGCATAGCTTTACTATTTAAAAAAACCAAACAAACAAAAAACAAAAAGAACAAACAAACAAACAAAAAAACAAGTGGCCATCCAGAGTTAGATCTCAGGGCACAAGCTGCCTTAATATAAAGTCTTGGTATGGACATAAGTAATTGGAATTCTTATACACTGCTAATGGGAATATAAAATGGTACTCTCGTTTTGAAAACAGTTGGGCAGTTTCTTAAAAAGTTAAGCATACATCTAACATAAATCCCCTTCTAGGAATTTACTTGAGAGAAATGAAAGCACAGGTTCAGACAAAGACTTGTACACAAAATGTTCATAGCAGTTTTATTTGTAATAGCCCCAAACCAGAAACAACCCAAAGATCTAACAACAGTTAAATGGATAACTTATAGCATATCCTTTACAATGGAGTATCACTTGGCAGTAAATGGTAACAAATTGTTGATATATAAGACAACATTTGTGAATCCCAAAATCATTATGTTGAATGAAAGAAGCCAGGCTTTAAAAAAAAAAAAAAGTACATATCATATGATTCTAGTGACAGAAATCAAATGAATGGTTACCTGTGGATTACAATGAATGAGAGCAGAGATTACAAAGGGAAATGAGGAAATTTTTGAGGGGAGATGGAAATGTTTGTAATCTAGATTGTGATGGTGATCATTTTACAGTGTATACTTATGTCAAAACTGATCAAAATTATAAACTTTAAATATATGCTGTTTATTTTATTTCAATTGAACTCCAAAAGAGTTTTAAAAAGAAATGGGTGAGATCACCAAGGGAATAAAGAAGAGCAAAAGTCCAAGACTGGTCCCTGGTGTACT
Source organism: Ailurus styani (assembly GCA_002007465.1). Classification (NCBI taxonomy): domain Eukaryota; kingdom Metazoa; phylum Chordata; class Mammalia; order Carnivora; family Ailuridae; genus Ailurus; species Ailurus styani. Next base: position 3,693,931 of record LNAC01000029.1, on the reverse strand, counting down.
CCAATATTTAGAGATGGGAAGTTGAGGAGCAAGGACCAAAGGGGTCTAAAAAGGAACAATCAGGGCGCCTGGGTGGCTCAGTGGGTTAAAGTGTCTGCCCTCGGCTCAGGTCGTGATCTCAGGGTCCTGGGACGGAGGCCCACATTGGGCTCCCTGCTCGGCGGGGAGCCTGCTTCCTCCTCTCTCTGCCTGCCTCTCTGCATACTTGTAATCTCTCTCTGTCGAATAAATAAATAAAATCTTTTTTTTTTTAAAAAAGGAACAATCAATAAGGTAAGAGGAAATCTAGCAATGAATGAGGGTTCATAATCCAAGGATAGCAAGTCTATAGAGGCAAGAAGCATGATCAACTGAAATACTAATGTTAAGTAAGGACTGAAAATTATCACAGGATTAACAACATGAAAATCACTGCAGACAATGAAAAGAATAATTCTCATGTAGGGGTGTGAAGGAGCTTTGTGGTAAAGGAGAGCAGAGAAATAGGGTGATAGCTGGGGGATGTGAGAGTCAGGAGAGTTTTAGTTAGTTCATCTATTATTTTTCCAAATAGTAGAAAACATAGCATGTCTGCACATTAATGAGGGTGTGTGGCTAGATACTGAATTGATATCCATGAGTAGATGAGCAAGGATAAATCTTGTGTACAAGTGGAAGGGCTGACCTCAACTCTGAGCACAGAGCTCATCCAAAGAGAAGCAGAGCATATGAGAATAGATGCAGGCAGATGAAAGTGGTGATGGACATTTGTAGAACAGTGGTTCTCTCCTATATAATATTCTAAAACATGAATGCCTAGTTTCTCCTCTACTCAACACCCTGAGTTCATTATTTAATTGTTTTGGGTTCCAGACTAGCTATTGTTCCTTTATGTTGTTGTTTGTTTAGTATGCAGCAGATTCTAGGTGCGTCTCAGATTGAGAACAACTGTAACACTGAAGTCCTTTTATGACTGCTCCAATGTTTTTCAATAAAATGGGAAACAAACTCTTCAGCTATGAGGAAGTATTGCTGGGGATGATATACAAAAGACACAAATCTATTTTCACCTGGGCAACTAAGAGTGATATGACATCTCTTATGTAGTAAGAGAAAGAAAGACTAGGGCAGAATTGAATCAGAAAAAGTCTCCATGAAAACAAGGAGGGGAAGGGAAGAGAAAGATCAATGCAGCATCCATAACAGAACACAGTATGGAGTAAAAAACAAAGGGGATAATTGGTAAAGATATCTGGAGTTTCTATGGAAAACTTAGTAAGAATGTGTTGTAGTGGAAGAAGTTACAGAAACTGGGTTATTAGCCTGGTTTCATCACTTGAGCACTTCCCTGCTGGCGTTTAATTTATTACATGTACTGTAAGGATTGTAGTTAAATTTTATAATAGCTAATAAAATGTCTGCCACAAAAGCCTAGGCTGGAAAGGGGTAAAACGTTTTGGGGGGAATTATACAAGTTTTATATGCCAACCTAAGACCACTGGTTTTTTCTTTGAGGAAAGTGACCAGTTGAGGGCATTTGAATAGAAACTTGGCATAATCAAAATGATGTTTTAAGAGGATTCATCTGGAGGTGGCATGAAGGAGAAGACTGGGGTAAGGAAATTATTGTTTATCTAAAAGTGAAGCAATGAGTTTGCAGTAAAGTGGTGGCAGTGGGAATGGAAAGGAAATGATGGATGCAAGATAAATTTTAGAGTAAAATTCAACGAAGTGGATGACTAATTGAATGGAGACAGCAAGGGCTCAGGGATGACTCAGCTTCACGCTTAGTTGAATGGGCAAAGGGTGGCAGAGTGAATAATAATCAGGGATCAGGACAGAAGTTGGGAGGAGGAGCTGAATTTAGACGGAAAGATGATGAATTTGTTTTTTGACACAGTTGTGGTTTTGTTGGCTATGGACCGGCCAATGGAACACTCACCAGGGAGACAGTTAGATATCTGGAGCTGAGCTCTAAGCTCAGAAGAAGACATGACCAGAAGATGAGAATTGGTGATTAGCCACCAAAGATGTGATTGTTACAGCCATGGGAATAGTCTCCCACCAGAGTCCACAGTGAGAAAATCTAAGAGTGACCAGGACACTGTTACACCTGGCGATGACCCTTTAGTTGCTGGAGCGGGGGTTGGATAGTGGCCTGAGAGATTCCAGAGGAGAGGCTGGTATGGAAACAGGGTGCTCACAGGGCTCCAGGAAGTGGCTATTTAGCAACTTGATTGGAAATATTTTTTAATAGCTTGTTTAGCTATATCTGTGCAGGAAGGCTCAGTGTCAATCCCAAGTATAAAACAAGATCAAGGATTGGTTTATATCAGGTAAAGGAGCAGTTGCATCTTCCCCTTTGGGCTTTCCACATTTGTGGGCCAATGCAGCTGTGCTGAAGACAGCAGTTATGTACCTGTAATGCAATACTGCAGTACAGTGAGGATTAAGAATTTACAATTCCAACAAGCACCCCCAGATGATTCTGAAACACAGTGGCATAATAGCAACAATTGGGAAAGTTAGTTGGGTGCTGTTTTCACCTGTAAGAGCACAGCACAAGGAGGGCCACCCTTCCAATGCCAGTAAAACAACATCTGAATTTGGGCTGATCCACAAGGAGTATTTACTTATACACCACAAGCCCCAGTGTCTGGGGCTACCTTACTAGGACCATAAAAGGCACGAGTTTCACAGTCTATATATCTGATTGGTGGGATCTGGGGAGCCCATTTTTGTGAGATAAACCTTATGAGCTGTTGCAAATACAAGCCAGAGAAATCGCAGTAGATCAGGCTGCCTTTGTTCCCAGGTTAATCTTTTCACCAGTTGGACCCATTAAATTTCCCACAGGCCATTTTTGTTCTCGTGGGTGGTAAAGGGAAGGGGGCCATTCTGGAGACCGAAGCCACATTTATACGTGGTATCATTAAAACACAAATTAAATTTAGGTCCTGAAAAAGAAAGTAAAAATATTCTTCGTATCAAAAGTGTGCAGATGTACTATAGCTTTATGTAGTCTGAGTCAATGTCAGTGGAAATAAAAACACTAGAGTGTCATAGAAATAACATTTGCTAAAGGAAAACTGAGCTGGCAGGACTGATCTAATTCTGATTAAAAAAAAAATACTGGTTTGAATTTACAGGCTCAGATGGTTATAAACCACTCTGTGATCTGCCATATTTTGCCTAAGTGGTAGTTTTCTAACTTAGAGATTCAACCCTGTGACTGAATAAATAGTCTGAATCACTTAGCAGGTCAAAGCTAAGATGTGTTGGCAGAACTAGCTCGCAGTGGCACACATGGGCCGTATCAGTACTACACACTCACAAACGTGACCTGAGAATTTAATAGCAGCACACCCCGCAACATGTCCAGAAATGACAAGAAAGCCTGTGAGAATCACTCGATACCACCTAAAACGGAGGAGACACTTGTAAAGGATTTAGGATCTTCGGACGGCTGTTCCCAAGGCGCCAATAGCTTATTGGCTCCATCTGAATTAAGCGAAATTGCCAACCTTCCTGTTGACCTTAGCACTGTTTCCAGTCTGCTGAGATATAAGTGTGCTATGCAATATTGGAAACATAAACCTCTCCCCGAGCACACAACCAATGGCCTGATGACTTGTTTGGTTTTTTTTAATAAGAATCTAAAGTATGGAAAACCTTCTTTCCCCCTACCATCTTACTCCATGTGACAACTGACAAAAATAAGTTTTGTTCGTTCTGGCAAACACAAAGAAAGTAGACAACATGCACTGTAAGAAAGTGGGTTTCAACAGACCTGGACAACTACCCCGGAGCCCTGAAATTATGCTGACTGAGGTTGGAGCCCTAGGACTGTGTTGTAGGTGAATGAGTGCTACATTAATATTCTCCTGGAACTGGTAGCACAGAACCAGTGGCCCCTTGCCCACTCAAGTAGAAAGTAGGTTTCTATAGCAGTTAGAGTTTCTTAGAGATTTCTGTTCTGGTAATATGTGAACATGACAGAATCTTATAGGGAGAAGGAAATTGAATTAAAACCTATATAAAATTTTAGGATCAACCTACATCTATAATAAGTGGTACTCATTTAATCAGATGAGAAGCTATCCTAAGAATGGCAAAGTTTGAATAGTAGAGGCCCAGCAAGGTGGGATAGTATCCTAGAAACAGCAAATATTTTTCATGTGGGCCACCCTTCTCCCACAGCGGATGCCATCAACCCATTACAGCCCTCTTTCCCACTGAGTCTGGATGAGCCGTGGAATTTTTCTCAACACAGTGTCCAAGGAAGTCACTATTAATCAGTTTTGGTAAATGAAACAAAACCTGTGTTTTGTCTTCAATTTAGCATATTTTGTAAATGACCTCTAGGGAAGACATTTTGTTAGCATTGTCTCATAATTCTTTTCCATATGAATCTTACAAAAAAAAAAGGAATTCTTATAGGTAGTTCATTTACTCATTTCTTCAAACTACATTTATTGGGCACCTACTATGTGCCAGGCATTGTACTTTGGAGATATGGGAGTAGCAAAACAGGAGAAAACTCCTACCCTGTGAGAGCTTGTATCCTAATGTTTATGAATCTAGGAACACTGAGCCAACTAATATTTATATTAGTCTCTTCTAATTTATTCAAGTGGCTACTCATTAACAGAGCTACTCAAAGGGGAACTACAAAGGCAGAGCACGTGTGAACAATTTTTATTTTATACCAAGATATAACCTATAACAAAGCTAATCGGACACATGGTTAGTACACCCTCAGTATTACACAGCATGAAAATAAAGGATAGCCAACAAGCCCTTTATGTACTCAACTATGATGAGCATTGTATTTATAGCAAATCCAAGCCTCCTGTGGTTGGTCTGTTGGGGGCGGGGGGTGGGGGTTTCATGGGGTGGTGGGGAGGAATATAGAATAAATCCAGAATAAATTATAAATAGAATTAGTCAGATAAGCTAACACTTGAAACTTATGGCCACGAAATAAATTTAGGAAATTCACGAATATTTGAATATGCTAATATAGCAGGGTTTTTTTATTCCTATCAGGAATAAAATATGACAGGATCCTGAAGTCTCACTCCCATAAAATACATTTGTACCTCAGTGAGTTGACACTCCCTTGCAGGAAAGCCAGCCTTCCAGAGTTTTACTCTATGTAACTGCAGCCTAACACAAGAGGCCCTAACATGTATAGGACAGAATACCAGGTACACAGATTACAAGCATGTCATGGTGCTGAATATTTAAAATTTCTGCATAGCAAGGCTGCGCTTGGTCTGGCTTTCATCTTTCTCATATATCACATTGCTGTTTTAAGGTAAGAAATATTTGACAGTTTTATCAAAAAAAGGCTGACAGTCCTGAATCAAGAATTTTAAATTTTAAATGTAGTTCTACATTCCTTCGGTGGGGGATGGGGAACGTAAGTTTTTTTCTAGCATAACCATATATTCAAACAGAGAAAAGCTACTGATGGGTTCATATAGTTGAAACTGTTCCTTTGAAGCTCTGAATGTGTATGCAAAAGGAATCCCATATAAAGAAAAGTGGTTTCCTTTAGAAAATTAACCCATCTTGTGAGCTGAATGCTTTGATTTTGGCTAACTTAAAGAAACTTCCTTTGATTGAAGTTATTTAAATATGGATACTTTTTTTCCCCATGGAGTAAAAGATCTCTCAATTTTCTTTATGAGTAAGTTATTGTCTAAGATGGATTTTGTGTATTCCAGGGTAACCACATCCTTACGGAATAAAAATATTTTTATTTTTTAGCAGCAACATGCTACCTCACATTTGTTGAAATTGTTCTATCATTCTGTTTAGAATGCATTACAGAGGGATTTATTTTCTTTTAATTATACATAACTTGTGGAACTTTGAATGCAATAGGTTGAGCACTTGGCCAATATGAAATAAGTTTGTGTTTTCAAAAATATATCTCACTTGTTTAATAACAAAACATGAAATGTTGAAACCTTTTGGGTAATTAAAGCCTGTGTGATCCAATGAACTCTAACATCATACAGACAGATTACTGTCAATAATTACTGTCCTTTTTCAGATGGGAATTTAAAATGTTTAAAATGTTAATTATTAAAAAATAAAATGTTAATTATTATTTTGCTCAATACATACTTAATGGTTTCTCTATCTGGTATTTCTATGGAAACTTGTGGCTACATTAAAATATGGCTTGGGTTTCCAGGTTCAGAGGAAGGGTTGACCTTCTGGCTTTTCCACTTGAATTCTTTTTTTTTTTTTTTTTTTAAAGATTTTATTTATTTATTTGACACAGAGAGAGAGAGATCACAAGTAGGTAGAGAGGCAGGCAGAGATAGAGGAGGAAGCAGGCTCCCTGCTGAGCAGAGAGCCCGATGCGGGCCTCAATCCCAGGACCCTGAGATCATGACCTGAGCCGAAGGCAGAGGTTTTAACCCACTGAGCCACCCAGGCGCCCTCCACTTGAATTCTTTTAATGGCACAGATTACCTTTTCATATTCACGAACTCCCATATGTACCCCCACAGATCTGGCATCATGCTGGGGGCTCAGCAGTTGACAAATGGTAGCTATTTCTACTGCATGGTCTCCACATATACATGGAACCAAAAAAAAAGAACAGAATAGAAAAAAGGAAACTTAAGGTATTAGTCATTGGTCTCCACCAAAGCATTTCAGCCCTTAGCCTCTCTCTCTGTCCAACTCTTTTTCAGACATCTCATTGTGGCCCATGCATCAGAAACCTAGAGGGCTGGAATAACTGCATGGAGTCAGGGTAACTCTGGCAGGTGAGACAGCAGAGCAGAGGTATGAGGTGACCTTGGTGACTTTGTTCACCACCTCAATCTAGCTGGAGCACAAGGCAGCCTTCTGGGCTTTATAATCAGTAATACCAATAAATCTCATTTTTATTTTAAAGACTCTTAAGTTGGGGTTTTTTTCTTCCATCACCACAGAAAAAGTCCTAATACAACAACAATGGCTGATCTTGGTTTTGTTTTTATTGTTTGTTTTTTAAACAGCCAGGATTCGTAAAATACAACATCTCTTCTGGAGTATTTGTGCATAAGAATTATCTATTGATAAATGTAAACTTGGTGCTTTTTTTTAACTCCATGCTTTTCTTATTTTGTTTTGGTTATCATTGCTGTTTGATAAAACCTGAAGCCAGATCTAGACAAAAAATGAATAAGGAAAAAACAAAAAACAAAACTGTGGGCTAGAGTATGATAAGGCCAGTTCTGGACTACTTCTTAAAGGAATTTCATAATTATGAAGGAATGATTCCCATATGAATGATATGGTAATACCCAATTAAAGTAATAAAAAGTGGTTGTTCCAGTTATTTCATATACATACCCAACCAGAGAACTGTTTTACTTAATAGGATCTTGTATAACTATTTAACTATTGAAGGTGAGTTTTCTAGGATAAAAATCCTGAACACAATAACCACTTATTTCAATATAACTGCATCAGAATAACTGAGGTTGATTTAATTTGGTGATTTGTGATTGTGTGCAGGTGTGTGTATGTAAATTTACTATTTTTTACCTGCTATTTTTCACTTATAGCCATATCTCCTTACACTTTTCAAAGGCAGTCTTTTGTGGATCACTCTGAACATCATATGTATTCTCCTTCCTGCATAATGGATGGCTTCCACAGAAGTGCAGCATAAGGAAACTTCTAATTTTGAGTGATATATAGAATGTGGTCACCATATACATCCACATGCATAAGTTTCTGTTGCAGATTTAGGTCATCCACAGCCATCTGTTTGTTTTTCTGTTTTTTATTTTATTTTGCCATCTGTGTCACAAAAGTGTATAAAGTTAACACATTTTGCTAACGCATATGGATATACACCCAAAATGTGGAGAAAATTGAAAAAAAAATTTTAATGTCCTGAAAATGACCACAAGGAACAACAGCAGCAATAGCCAAAAAGAAAATAAAAGAGGAGAATTCAAAATACACTGCACTGTCTTAGTTGATCTAGATATTTTTTTAGTTTCAAGCAACAAAGTCAATCCAGAATAACTTCAGCAGAAAATGTTACTTTTCTCCCCTCCATGGAGAAGATTACTGAGAGACCTTGAAAGGAGTTGATGACTGACCAATCCCTGAGGAAGGGAGGGGGCGGTGCAGGGCTGTTTCAGGGACCTAGCTGTGGTATTCAGGAGATATTTCTTTAATAATAACAACGACAGTCAAAATAATCTTAAAACCTAACATCTATTGAATATACAACACGTCACACTTTAAATGAATTCCCTCATCTACATTTCATATCCGCTGTTGGAGAAAGTTCACATTATTTTTCCTGTTTTCCAAATTAAAAAACTAAAGACAAAGAGCTTAAATAAATTTTGCAAGACTACAGTGCTAGTCAGTAGCAAAGCTAGGCACTGAACTCTTACTGGTATGAGAGCCTGAGTACTTAACTGCAGGATTGCAGGGTTCCCCTTCAGACAACTCCTACTTTCTGATGCTCAGTTTGAAATAACATAATTTGGGGAAAAAAGATGCTTATAGCTCTAGCTTGGATCAAGTATCCACCTTTGTTTGGACCAACTTTCTAAGACAAGGGTCAGGGGTTAGTATGTAGAAAATGGTGGACCTTTGTTTTGGAGGGTTTGTGGAGACCTAAGCAGTCATGACAAGAAGTACCTTTAGTCTATCTATCCTACCTTCATCCAATCTTCCCAATCAAATGTGACTGTTCCCTCCCCAGAAACCACGCACTCCCTTCCCTCGAACTAGGGCACTCAATGAACTTTGCTTTGTGTGACAGACCTGTCTATCTGCCTCCAGAAAAGTTCTAGATGACAGCAAATTTTGCCTTTTTATTATATATCCCTTCTGAGTCTACCAGGTAATGGCCCTCAGTAGACCCTTTGAATACTAGTTGCTGAATGAAAAAAGTAACTATGACTGGCAGATGAATGTGAAGAATGCTATACCCTCGCAATCATAGTCTGAAGGCCAGGGAATCACAATCACAAAGGAAAATGGAGGGAAAAATATATGTAGGGAGTAAAATAATCTATGCATCCATTTAAAAATCAACATTATTTTCAGTTTCGGTTTCATGATTCAGCCTTTCCAGTGTAAATAATTTATAAGGGAAGGGAGACAAATATCAGGTTTGTGGGAAATGTAAATTAATTTGGATCTAAAATTAGAAGAGCCTTCCCATAGACAGATGACAAGGGGACAAAAAGGGCAAGAGGAATTTGATGAAAACAGTAGAGAAACCACAGAACCACAGAAGCTAGCAGGCTGATGGCCATTTGATAAAAGAAATGGAAGAGTCAAGATTCCAGGGTGACCAGAGGTTTACAGAGAAAGACAAATAACATAGGACAAGAAAACGGATATCAAAGGACATAGAATTTGCAACATATTTGCTTTGTAGATCTGGCTTGAGGCAAAAGTGGGAAATAGGCATAAATTGCATTCAAACGTCCAAATCTTCCATTTTGTGCCCCTTTTAGGCTCTCTGGCACTTCCTCCAACCTTCAGTACCCCAAAACCTCTGATCCTACATTTTCCTCTGTTCTTAGTGGAGGAGGGGATCAGGTATCTCTTGCTCACATGGTAATGTAAATGAGTCAGTCTGGATTTTACCATTTCTTTAATAGTGAAGGTAAAAGGGAATTCTAACTGGAACAGGGAGTTGGGCAGATTTAGAAGGGTCAGGATTCCTGACTCAGATATCACATAAAGATGACTGTCCACTGAAGAGAATTCTATGTAGGGAAGAGACGTATTCTCAGCTAAAATCTATTTTTCAGAACAAATACAGTCTCATGGATTATAAGATACTTTGGTCCTGCTCAGACACTAAATACTATATGACCTTGGGTAAGTCACTCAACCTCTCTGGGCCTAACTATTCTCTTTTTAAGCCTCAGTGATAAAACCACTTCCTGGGGCGCCTGGGTGGCTCAGGGTCCTTAAACATCTGCCTTCAGCTTAGGTCATGATCCCAGAGTCCCAGGATTAAGCACCATTATCAGGCTCCCTGCTCAGCGGGGAGTCTCTTCTCCCTATGCGCAACCCCCCCCCAACTCACGCTCACTCTGTCTCAAATTAATGAAATCTTTGAAAAAAAAAAAAACCTGGAGATATTCTGAGAATTGAATTTATATAATACCTAGCTCAGTTCTTGGCACTTAGGAAGTATTCATTAAACAGTAGTTGTTTTATACATATACTATTACTGATGTCATTATTGTCTTTACATTTAGTGAGTGGTCTCCAAAGTGGAATGTCACTACTCAGGATGCATGTGAATGTTATTAACTGTTGAGATGTGGGATGAAAACACACATACTTACATTAATGTGTGTGTGTGTATACATAAAACCTAATTTAGAGGTGCCTGGGTGGCTCACATGGTTGAGTGTCTGCCTCCGGCTCAGGTTATGATCCCAGGGTCCTGTGATGGAACCCTACCTTGGGCTCCCTGCTGAGCAGGGTAAGTGACTGACCTTGGGTAAGTCACTCAACCTCTCTGGGCCTAACTATTCTCTTTTTAAGCCTCAGTGATAAAACCACTTCCTGGGGCGCCTGGGTGGCTCAGGGTCCTTAAACATCTGCCTTCAGCTTAGGTCATGATCCCAGAGTCCCAGGATTGAGCACCATTATCAGGCTCCCTGCTCAGCGGGGAGTCTCTTCTCCCTCTCCCCTGCTTGTGCTCTCTCTCTCTCTCTCTCTCTCAAATGAGTAAATAAAATCTTTTTAAAAAACTAATTAAAAAAAAGACATTAAGCTTCACTAATATTTAAAGTATGGATTCACACTCATGATCCTAATGAATCTCTGTATTTGCTATTCATTCACCTCATAGGAAAATATCATCTTGAGACAAAATGGGGTGCCCAGTGTGGAAGGGCTGACGTGGTGTCTCCCTTGTTTGCCCTCTGTATTCTGTGACTATGAGCTATGTAATTTCATTTTCAAAAAGAACTCATAAAAAAACAAGTGCCTTGAAAGAATTCCTAAACAGAAATTATGAAATGAATGTGGTATTAAAAACACATAAATTTAGGAAAATAAGAAAATGCCAGCACTGGCATGTTCCCTATTGTTTAGATGAACTCCTTGTCTGCCACAAAAAGTCATTAAAACAGTAATGGTAGATAAGAGGGCATCAGCAAAAGAAACTGTCTATCGGAAACTGATATCTACTCTCATTAACAATGCATCACTACTAAGTAAAACAAAATTTATCTTAAAATGTTTGTCATCTCTTCCTTTAATTTTTCTTTTGTTCTGAATGTACTTTATAAATATTCAAACATTAGGGGTGTAGTCTTAAAATTTTTTTAGGATGCAGCACTTAATGAAAAATGTTTGGAAAACATTTCACTAAGTGCATGAGTTTCTTGCATTTCAGGGATCTTTAATTTAATGGCAGGAAGAAGAAAGCAATTTCAGAATTTCAGCTGAACCTGGAGAAAATTTTAAATTTTGATCGTGCTTTGATACTAAATATGAATATTTATTCCCACATAAAAGAAAAGGAATCATTAATGCTTCATTTGATTTTATTCAATTAGTTATTAAACACAGTCCACACTCTAAAAGCATTAACATTTATTATTTACTTCTTCCCCACCTTCTAAAACTTAGTCCTTTATATCTAGCTCCCAAAGGTGTCACAGGATCATCTAATCTTTCTACCCACCTTATGCTAGGCTACTGGGAAGCTTTCTAGAGCCCAGGAAAAAAACCCTGATCTTAGAGCCCAAACTTATCTTTAGAAAATTCAAGAAATAGCATGGGAAAATAAAGATTACCTTCACAACATAGTACCAGGACAATTCATTAATGGGTTCTTCAATATTCCACAACTCCTATATAGCAAGGAGGTGAGTGAGTGAGTGTGTGTGTGTGTGTGTGTGTGTGTGTGTGTGTGTGTGTGTGGAGAGAGAGAGAGAGAGATCCTAGTTCACTCCCTTTCAAATCCACCTCCAGAGCAATTTACTCATTCTCTAAGAAAGCTCAGAAGGCTTTGCATAGTTATATGTGTTTTGTTTCTCATGTGCTTCTAGGCTAATGGGAAGGATATTGTTAAATAAAAATAAGATACACTGGTATTTCTATTCTGAGGCATCACTTTTTTTGGTTGAGCACGGACCCGAATTCATAGAATATTTTAGACAGGCTTTCATATTTCCTTGTTCTTCCAGCAGTGGCTTCAAAATTCTGTTAAAACCAAACCCAGATTCTTGACACCCTCTTTAACTGGGTATATTTTTGAAGCAAGAACACCCTTCCAGTTCTGTTCTGTAGTCAACTGACCCTGAGATGGGAATGTGTGCATCGTAACTTCTCCTTGTGAGCCTGGGAGTCCCCGTCAGTAAAATAAGCATCATCATATCATAATGCTCACATGTTTCTGAGAGAAATCCAGAGCAATTGAACATTTGCCTGGTGCTGCAGAATACTTGGTGGAAGGCAGGCAGGACATGCTGCTAATATTACTATCAGTGCCAATTTCCAGATGGAACTCTGGAGCTAAACTGAGTTCACTGCTTTTCAAAATCTGTTCGGTAAGTGCTCCCAGGGCTGGTATGGGCTATGGGGCTCCTTTGTTTTTCCTGGTCACCATGGAGCTGCTAGTTTTCAATCACAGAGCATCAGAGCAACTAGGAAAGAAGAGTAAGTGCCAGAACCCACTGGCTGTCTTTGGAGAAGCGGAAGGGTGAGTAGCAGGAAGCAGTAAACCAAAACCATAGCTGCCAATAAATGACCTAGACACAGTTTTCTTGGCATTTCTGTTTGAGTTCTTCATGGCTAAGCAAATCAAGAGAAATGGTGGGGGCGGGGAGAGGGGGGTTGCTAGGGGAGGTGAAGTTTTTTCAAGGATCCTTTAAGGTGAATTTCCTAGCTATAAAGTGAGTGAAATTCTGGCAGAATAGCAGAGACAGATCAGAGTTTAGATCTGGAATCATTTAGGCTGGACAAGTTGCTCAAACGTTGCAAATCTGAGTTGCTTGTTGGTAAAATGGGTATAGTAATATTTACCTATGGAAATAGCTTAATAAGGTACTCAAAGTGCAAAGCCCACTGCCATCCACGTGGAGAACCCCTGCAAGTGAGCGCAGCTTGTTACTCTCACCCTTGTAAAGGGCAGTATTCAACATTTAAACAAAAATATATAAGATAATCTAATGCTGTTTTAAAGCCTTCTCTGTATTTCACTCCCTCATGGAGGAGACATGACATTTTAGGAGAAAAGCTGTAGGATATTTAAAAGTATTTAAATTTCTAAGCCTGTGAAATTCCAGCACTATCTAATTTTAGTGGCTGCTAAACTCTATACATCTTACTTTGCTTGGTCAGATATCAAATGCTTTCCTTGACAACAATCATTTTCACAAACACACTGGATGAAAGGTGATCTGAGCGCCCATTCAGGAAATCACTTTAAAAGCATGATTGATTTAACTCCCCCAGTATTGCAAAATAGACACCACCTCATCCTAAACTGTATGGTCAGGCTAGGATTAAGGATAGAAGATCTCTTAAGCAATGTATCAAAATTCACAAAGCTACAGGACAGAAAAGGCAACACAGTAGTTTAACCTTTGGAAATTTTGAACCGAAATGCTTTCTGGCTGTAGTCTTCCCTCCTGCAGAAGCAGCTAGCCTTCTCCGTGGTCCTATGCTTCTATTGTTAGTGATTCTCTCCCTCCCCAACCAGCCCAGAGCTGCCATCAGTAGCTTAAAATCCCATCCTCTCTCTCAGAAATTTTGTCTCAGTGGAACTGGAAGATTATTTTCCTGCTATTTGAAGTTCCTGTGTGTCACTGAGGTATGCTGGCCCCGGGGACTTAAAAGCCAATCCTTTCTTTATCATGGTTAAATGCGTGATAAGCAGAGAAAGGTTTTGACATTCAAACTGGCCCATTCTGGAAACTTTTAAAGGAAATGCTCACTCCAGTCCTTTAATAAAATTCAAATGAAAAGGTTCTGGATTTAATAATATGAAACAGAAAAATTATTCCATTTACCCAGAAACTTCTAGCTGCCTTGTTCAGATACTGGTTGCATGGTAGGGGCTGGGGGTCGGGGCGGGGGGAATTAAAGGAATTTGTCCTGTTACATCTCAGAAAATTCAGGTGCCTCCTTTGACTCTAATACCTCAGAAGAATAATAGGAGGTAGCTTTACAGGGCAATTCTTGAATCTCTTTACAGTATATACAGTATAAAGGTAAGTGTCCTTGGATATAGAACACTATTTCCAGGGCCACTGTGAATTCAATGACTAAGGCAACATGTCCCCTAGTGGACTTTGTTCTTTTAATTTCTTTCTCTGTCCCCTCCCCACCCCCATATACGAAGACGGGGAGCAGAGGACATAGAACTTATAGACAGAGATGTGGTGAAGGGAAAGAGAGTGGGGTGGCTGATGTTTGGTACATCAATTCAATAGACTATTTTATCACCCAGAGAACAGAACTCCCAAGATTTCTCATCATGCCCAGAGGTTATTCTCTTTTTTTTCCATAAAAGGAATCTAAGAGGCTTTTATAGGAAACCAGCACTTATGTGTTTCAATGAACTGAAAATCTACCTAAATGAATGGTGAGAGAAAAACCTAATATACCGTAGCCACCCAAATTTCACGTAAACAAATTCCTCCTTGAAGACACTGGGGCTGTGTAACACAGTAGAATCCCTACTTAACCGCCAGATAAAAAATGAAATAAGAACAAAGGTAACATTTCCAGGCTGTGAAATGGTATTGCTAGGAGACTTAAAAATAATAGTAATAATAAAAGGAATGACTAATCAAGTCATTAGATGTTCCGTAACTCTGATACTGCAATCCACATGTGTACAACGGCAACCATTTCTTGCTAATTCTGACTGCTGTGATGTTTCAAAGGCCCGTGTATTCATTTATCTCTCTCTGTGGCCAAATTACTATCACTTGTAGATCACTCTCCTCGGTTTTGTTTCTAGCATTTCAATCATGTCCGATATGTAAACAGAAGAGGTGGGTGTTTGGATCAATGTAGCTTAATTATAATCCTGATTCCTAAATCTTGCTCATTTTCCTTTTCATTTATTCCAACAACACAAGACAGCTGGGCACTGACTGTTGCACGTATATTCTAGTCACTAACTTTTTTGATTTACAGATCTACGGCTTGTCAATTTTGAAAGCAAAGGAGAAAGTCCTTTTGATTTCATTTTGAATTGCACAACTAAAAGGAGCTTACAAGCATCTTCTTCTCTCTTCCCAATCCTCTTGCTTTCATTGTGAAGACTACAATAAAATAAAAACACAAATGTAAAGAATTATTGGTTTAAATGTTTTTGGTCTCTTTCAAGCTATCTTTTGATGTTTGCCTCTAGAACTCCAATGTTGTAGCCACCACGGCTTGAAGTATTTCCCCCACCGCTTGTGCCATTTCAAACATTCTCTTAGTATTAAAACAAATCAGAATCAGGAGGTATCTAATTGTGCTGGTTTTGATTTTGTTAATACAAAGTGAAAGATTAAAATGGAGCAGTAACAGCAAAAACATTTCTTAAAGTGGCAGTCACGGCTAACCATTAAAGACAAAGAAGCTGAAAAACCAAACCTTAAAAACTTAAAAAAAAAAAAAAAGAACCAAAAAAAAAATTTTTTTTTTCCAAGAAAGTACAGTCATGACAGAGGGTGGCTTCATAACCTTTTTACCATTTGTTACCTTTTTACCAAATAACCTTTTTACCAAATGTTACCATTCCAGTAAAAGGTGCTCCTATGAAGGCTTCAAATAAATCTTGTTTCCCCCTACAACATTTACAAGCTCACATATTATAGTTGTCACTTTTGGTGGCAGTTGGCAAGTTTTGCAGTGGTCTGGGTGCTTCCCTGACATGCTTCTCCGGTCTTGCTTTCCCAACGCTTTGCACTCTCTTCTGATTCTCCAGTTACCTCCAGAGCTACACACCAGCTTTCCCTTTCTATAGGTCCATTATCATCGCATCTGCAGGGCCACAGTCCTGGATGTCCCCACCCCCCACCCCAAGATCCTTCAGGGAATCTGAACGTGCGCATTATTTGAACCAAAGGGATCTGTTCTGACTGTGCTCTTTTAAGCTACACAGCACTTTCTTTTTGTCACAATAATTATTATTCCAGATCTCACATAACACTGTTGCTGGGGATGCTGGTATGAACGGGGAGAACTTTCCCTGTTCAATGCATACCAAAGTAAGTCATTAGTAGAAATTATAGCAAAATCTCCACCTTCCCTCACAATTTTTTTTCCTTCCCTCACAATCTTAATTTCAAATGTTTTCAGGCATTATGCCATCCCCATTCTCTCTAGTGATCACTCTCTCTTCCCCCAACCAACTGGGGGGTGGGGGAGGGGCAGGCTGACTTGCAAAGGTAAGTAAAGTCTTTCCAGGAATTACTGAGTCCATGGATTTGACCCACTGGCAGAAAGTTAAGAGGGAGAGTTTCCTCCATATACTTCTATGTTTACTTTTCAGTGTAAATTAATCGCTGGTTAGCTGAAGTTTGATGCACACCTTGGCATGACATGGTCACCTACAAATCTCTGAGGCAAATTTTTCAACCCCCAAACTGGGAAATGCGGTTTCACCACAGGAAATTGAGCATTTGGATGACATGTCATAATGAATACCAATTATGCATTCAATCATAATTGTATTCATTTAACTAATGGGAAGAGTAATGTTTGCAGTGAAATATGGTGGGGAGACAGGAATTGGCCAGGCAGGTGGAAGAGGAATGTTTTGGGAAAAAAGGAACAATAAATATGAAGACAGATATGTAGGAGTGTATAGCACATTTATAGAAACTACATGAAGCTCATTATTAGATGATTGCAAAGGGCCACAACTTGAATGTCAAGAGTGAAATGGATACACAGGCAGGGGACAGATCATCAAAGGCTTTGTGTGTTGAGCCAATGAATGCAACATTTCATCCAGTAGGAGAGTGGATGAAGGATTTTGAACTGGAGTGGGAGATGCTCTGATTTGTGCCTTAAAAAAATGGCTGGTGGTGGTGTCGGAGAACGGATTGGCAAGGGGAAAGGCTGGAAGCAAGAGCATGTGCAGAAGTTGAGTGACAAATTATGGAGTGCTTCAACTAAGAATGTGACAACGGGAATACAGAGAAAGGACAGGCAGTTTGGGGAAATGTTAGGAAGAGAGAATTGGCAGAGCTTCGGGACTAATAAAATGTGAGAGCTGACAGAAGAGTCTTTCATAATTAATGGAGAATACGGTGATCCTCCAATATAAAGCTGGCCATCCACCTGTATATCAAATCCATTTCCCTCTCCTGTATTCGAGGATTTTGCTTCTCTGAGTGTACAACCTCTCTATCCTTATTTTATCTCCCTTTACTGAATCACTCCTATCAGCACACAAACATGCTGTGATAGCTTTTATCTTAAAAACAAACAAAACAAAACAAAACAAAACTCTACTCTTCCCCCCCACCACCCATTGCTTGATTTCTCTGCTCCCTTTTTACAGCCAAATGTCTTGTGTGAGTTGTTCATGACTGTTTCTCATTTTGTCACCACCCAATCTCTCTTGAACTCACTCCAGACAAGCTTTTGTCCCCAACAGTACTCAAACTTCTTTTGCCAAGTGTCCAGTAAAAATAACTTTGATGCTATCCCACAGGGCACACCTAAAGACAGCCTAGGCACAATCCAGTGTAGTCTCGCTCAGAGATGTGTAGTATTTATACTCTGGCACCTGCGGCAGTGGTTAAGGGCCCTCTAGGTGAGGTCGGGAGATATAAATTCCTAGGCTTTCCTGGCTCTCTTTGTGACAGGCAAAGCAGGGTGCTAAAACTTGAGGCCAGTCCTTTTACAAAGAGACACAGGTGTTGGCTGTTAGAGTACAAAAGCCAGTGTTCACAAAAATGACATAAGGAAGGGGAACCCAAAATGTGGTCCCCAGACTAGAAATATCAGAATTACCTGGGAATTTTTGGAAATAGAAATACCCTAATTTTCCAAACTAAAAGCCCTCCAGGTGACTCTAATGTATATTATGGTTTGAGAACCACTTCATAAAATCTTTGTGATGTAAGTACAACTACATTATCCTTTTTTTTATAGATAAGGAGAATCCAGAGATTTTGACCCCATTATTTTAACACCATAATAGTGGGACTCTACACTTGTGAATATAAACTTTTAAATCAAAATTATATCATGGATGAATTTTTAATCAAGAACATATTTTCTACAGAAAGCTATATTATCTCAATTTAATTTCTAGATACACTTTTTATACAATACACTTGTCTTTTACTATTGACTTAATTAATATCACTGGGAGTAACACACAGCACTGTTAGTTTATAAAGGAGTTTTAGTTGGTCAATAAAAACTTTTATTTTGTCTAAATCAAACCTTTATGGTCATAAATTTAGCTAATCTGAAATTTGTTTTTTGGTGATTAATTTTATGAAGTCAGGTATTTTCCAGGCCAAATTTTGCAAAACTACATTTTGTCAATAAGAGTTGATTTCTTAATTTTTAGTTAATAGTACATTTTATAGTGAACAGTTTTAAATATTGCCCATTTTATTTCATGTAGATTAGTTCTACAAGTTAAAAATTGGATAAAATAGGGGCGCCTGGGTGGCTCAGCAGGTTAAAGCTTCTGCCTTCTGCTCAGGTCATGGTCTCAGGGTCCTGGGATCTAGCCCCGCATCTGGCTCTCTGCTCAGCAAGGAGCCTGCTTCCTCCTCTCTCTGCCTGCCTCTCTGCCTATTTATAATCTGATCTCTCTCTTTCTGCATCAAATAAATAAATAAAATCTTTAAAATAAAATAAAATTAAAATTGGATAAAATACTCCATGCTTATCCTTGTTCTTACCCTTGTTTCTCAGCTAATCCATGAGAAAAACCATAAAAAGTTATCAAGTATCACAGAAGTACCCTATTGTCAAAATTCCCCACCCATCATAAATTATTTAGTGCATGCAGTTTTTCCATAACTTCTTACCCTTGAGATTACCTTAAATGTGTATTTCTAATCTCTTCCAGAATTGATCTAGTATGTTTTGTCAATGTAGAATGTGAGAAGCTGTGCTCTCAGAATTCTGCTGGCTTAAAACAATGTGGAACTTCAACAAAGTGGTTTATTTTTGTTGTTTACTGAGTGCAAATAACAAACAGATTTAAAATACGGAGGCAACAAGGGGATTACTGATATTTTCCACAATGTATGCACCCAGTCTCATGACTTCCCTCTCATTCCCTCTTGCTTTGGCAACAAGAACAATTATAAAGTAAAAATAATAATTAAATTTAAAGCTTATGCAGTGTTTGCCGTTTGGCAGGCATTGTTCAAGTCCTGTAAATTTATTAACTCATTTAATCTTCTAAATAACCATGAGTTAGGTACAACAAACAGCACTTTATTGATGTGAAAATTAAGCCTTGAGAGGTTATGTAAAACCCAGATTTCCAATTTAGACAATCTACAAGTAGAGACTGTCTCTTAATGGCTACATTGTACTTTTTAGACAAATAAGAAAGAAAATATCCAACTGATTCATTTTCCAGGGATGACAGCTCCCTCCCCTCTTTCCTCTTTTCCTTCCTGCTCTCAGTCTCTTCTAACCAAGCCTCTTCCTCTTTCCACTCCAGCCAACTTCCCCTAGCTCCTTTCCTTCTCATATCTTCTAAACTCCCTCCAGGATGCTCTATAATTTTGTGAAATGAGAAGATTTCCCCCCCTCTTTTAGGACTTCTCTAATATATCTTCAAACAGATCTTACACTGTTAAAGAAAATCTCTCTGTATATCCCCCTTTCTCCCCCTCCCCCCCTGCAATACAAATAAATATAGGTAAAATCCAATAAAAAAGACAGAAATACATCCTTGGTTAACCCAAAATAAGAAGGAAATAAGGAACAGAAAAAAAATAATTTGTGTTACAAACAAAATTCAAAATGATAGATAAAAGCAATATCAATGTCCACAATAAATGTAAATGGGCTAAAGATTCCACTTAAAAGGCAGATATTGTCACATCAGCTCAAAAACACCAGAACAAACTATATCAAAAGTTACATTTTTTAAAAGATTTTATTTATTTATTTGAGAGAGAGAGATTACAAGTAGGTAGAGAGGCAGGCAGAGAGAGGAAGAAGCAGGCTCCCTATTGAGCAGAAAGCCTGATGTGGGGCTTGATCCCAGGACCCTGAGACCATGACCTGAGCAGAACGCAGAGGCTTTAACCCACTGAGCCACTCAGGTGCCCTAAAAGCTACATTTTAAATAGAGACACACAACCAGGTTGGAAGTAGCGGTAGAAAATGGTATTTTATGCAAACAGTAAGAATGAAAAGTATGTGGGGCTCTATTACTATCTAAAAAAGTAATGATTCAAAACAAAATTACCAGAGATAAGACAATTTTGTAATAATAAAGGATAAATTTATCAAGAAAATAATACAATCCTAAATGTGTATACCTCTGACAGCAAGGCATTAAATTACATGAAGCACAAATTGACATAACACAAAAGGGAAAACTATACAAATCCATCTTCATAGCTGATACTTTTTCACTAAATGATAAA
The DNA here is from genome assembly GCA_002007465.1 of Ailurus styani. NCBI lineage: Eukaryota > Metazoa > Chordata > Mammalia > Carnivora > Ailuridae > Ailurus > Ailurus styani. The sequence continues at coordinate 3,673,343 of LNAC01000029.1, read as the reverse complement.
AAAGAGTAGACAAAAAAAGACATAGAAGATTTAAACATTATCAGCCAATATGAGCTAGCACCAACTAACAGAATATACATGTATACATGCATTAATCATCAACAGAAAATATATATCCTGGATCATAAACACATCTTAATAAATTTTAAAGGATTAGAATTTTTTTTTAAAGATGTTATTTATTTATTTGACAGAGAGATCACAAGTAGGCAGAGAGGCAGGCAGAGAGGGAGGGGAAAGCAGGCTCTCCGCTGAGCAGAGAGACCGAAGCAGAGCTCAATCCCAGGAACCTGGGATCATGACCCGAGCCGAAGGCAGAGGCTCAACCCACTGAGCCACCCAGGCGCCCCAAAAGATTAGAATCTTACAGAATATATTCTTTGACCAAAACAGAATAAAATTAAAAATGAGTAATAATATATCAAGAAAACTCCCAACTGCTTATAATAAGCAATATACAACTAAAATGGCCCATTTGTGATTTTAGAAATCACAAGTAAAATTAAAAAACCTTACATGAATAATAAAAAAAATATCAAAATTTGTGGAACTAAGCTAAGCAATTCTCAGCACAAAATTCACCAGCCTTTCATGATAAAAACCTTTTGCAATTAAGAATACAAGTAAACATCCTCAATTTGCTAAAGAGCATTTTAAAAGACCTACAGTTAACATTATATTAATGATTAAATATTAAAGACTGTGAAAATGACAATGATATCTGCTCTTTTCACTTATATTCAAAAATTTTAGGCCCTAATAAATGCAATGGGGCAAAAAAAAGTTCAGTTTAAAGAGATAAGTATTTCTTTAATTTGTAGAAATCATAGTTGTTTATGTGTAAAATCCTAAGGAATCCACAGAATAATAAATTTGACAAGTTCTCAGATAGAAGATCTGATTTTAAGTTACTATTAAACTACAGTAATCAGAAGAGTGACATAAGGAGAGACAAATACATTAATGAAAAAGGAAAATTTGGAAATAGAACCATCCTTAGATGATCAGTTGATATTTAACAAAGGCACCAAAGTCATTCAATGAAGAAAGAACAATTTTGCAATAAGTGGTATTGAAACAATTGTATATGTACAAAACAAACAACTCAACTCCTTTCTAATTTAAGATGACTGAGAATGAAATATGAGAGCTAAAATACATTGAAAAAATCTTTCTAATAGTGGAAGCAGGCAAAAATTCCTTTTAGAACACAACAACAACAACAACAAAGAACAAAAGGAATTTCACAAAAACCATTAACTCTAACATTTTTTCAGTTGATTGATTTGATTTATGTCTACATACACTTAAGTTTCTGTTACTCTCTGGAAATGTAATTTCCAGAAATTCCTGGAATTTCTTTTATGTTTGATTTATAGAAACTTGTAGAATCAAATGCTTACTGGGGCTTTCTGTATTGTCTAGGAATTATAGTTAAATACCAAAGCTAAGAAAAAAGTCTAAGGTCAGAGGGTTAGGGAGGATGACCCCTTTGGAGGACATACTCTTCTTCTCCTGCCCAAGTCAATACCCCAGGAACACTGGTAAAACTGAAAAGGGGGTGAGTTGTAAGAAGGCTGAATGAGCAAGATTCTAAGAGTCACTCATAAAGAACACAAGCTCCTACAAGGAAGGACACCGGCATGTTAGTCCCTGGCTGAACAGTGGGTTTCATTCTGTGGAACCCCAGAGTAGAACATTGAGAGGCAGATCTTGAAAGAGTAAGCTGAGAAATTAGGAGGATAGCACATCATTGTTCTCAGATCTTCCAACCCCACAATAGAAAATAGGGGGATACTTCACATATGTCCCCAGAAGTTGGGAGATAAACTAAATGTAAACATTCTTACCTATTTCTTGCCTAGGTCTATTGGCTAGCCATTTCCAACTAAGTTTGAAAGGACTATAGTGTAGCCTAAGATAAAAATAGAACAAACTGCATACCATTGCAGCACTTTGTGGCCCTCAGAGGAAACCAGAAAGTACCACATTGATTTCAGTGGAAGTACTTGAAAAGATACTTGTTAAAGTCTCTTCTAAGAGGAAGAGGGAGGAGGTATAAGACCCTATTCCCTCCTTTTCCCTAAATGGCAACACTATGGGAGGACAAAAGAATTAAATTAGGCTCAGGATATTTTTTAATGAAATATTTTGAAATAAAGAGAACTAAGTATTAATTACTGTATGAAGTTGTTTTGTAACCAAAATTACTGAGAAAAATTTAAAAGGAGCCAAGCTTTTCTGTGTCCAGTATGCAGACAGATACAGGAGAGAATGTAAATCATTTCATATTTATACACCAATGAGTAGATTCCTTAATACACGTGTTATACATTTCATTGTCATCTCATGGTAAAATACATATGATCTAAAGTCACACTGTAATAAACTAACTTTAATATTATTTTTTAAAAGAGTTATATATTTAGGGGCACCTGGGTGGCTCATATGGTTAAGCATCTGCCTTCAGTTTAGGTCATGATCCCAGGTCTAATCCTTAGGTCAAGCTCCAAGTCTGGCTCCCTGGTCAGCAGGCAGTCTGCTTGTCTCTCTCCCTCTGCCTCCTCCCCCACCCCTGCCCCTGCCACTTGTGTACACTCTCTCTCTCTCTCAAATAGATACTAAATAAAATCTTTTTAAAAAATGTATGTATTTATTCAAGAGAGGGCACAGGTGTGTGCACAAGCATGAGGGGGAGAGGGAGAGAAAGTCTTAAGCAGACCCCATGATGAGAGTGGAGCCCAATGCAGGAGTGTATCTCATCAACCTGAGATCATGAACTGAGCTGAAACCAAGAGTCAGAGTCTGAACTGACTGCATCACTCAGATGCCCCCTGAAGTTACTCAAATTAGGGGTTAGAGTTGTAGGCTTAAACTTTTTTTTTTTAAGATTTTATTTATTTATTTGACACACAGAGAGAGATCAGATCACAAGTAGGCAGAGAGGCAGGCAGAGAGAGAGGAGGAAGCAGGCTCCCCGCTGAGCAGAGAGCCCGATGTGGGCCTTGATCCCAGGACCCTGAGACCATGACCTGAGCCAAAGGCAGAGGCTTTAACCCACTGAGCCACCCAGGCGCTCTAGGCTTAAACTCTTATATATTAAATGGGGTCCCCTCAGACGATCATTGTGCCATCAATGTGAGTTGTACAAGTAATTATTTTTCTGGGGAGACATTTTAACATGGTAGATTCTAGGAGTTAGCTGGAAAATTTAGAGATGGTGACCTGTATTCATGTGTGTATCTCTATAAAACTCTATGAAAGTAACTTTAAAAATATATTCATTCTCGATAATTATACTTGAGTTCTCCATAAGGAATAATTTAGTTCCATGAAGGTTGGCTTTTTTTATCATTTTCAAATGGAATCTTATTTAAACTAAAAATCAATCAAACTCATCATAAATATTGAGATTGATTTTTGAGGCCACAAACCTAACTAGCAATCCTACTACAGTTTTTGAAGAGTTGAAATGTACTTTGAATTTCCATATACAAATGTCTTGTGTATAGAGAATTTAAATCATAATCAAAAAGGGAAAACTGCAATATTTTATTTATTGTATGATGAATTTTACAATTAAATCTAAAATTTAAAAAGCTCCCCAAATTTTAAGTGTTATGGACACACTTCAAGTAAGCTAGATCAGATAAATGAACTTTCCAATTGAAAATAAAAAGTTGATTTTTCTAGGTTCATTGTCAAGCATGAAATGATCAACAGCTGCAAATGAGAAGATGAGCCTGTGTTTTATATATATGGATAAAATCAGGAGACCTGGATTGTGTCTGTTTCTGTATGACTGATAAAATGCACTTATGAAATCATATTAATTAAATTTCCCAGATGAGACTACCACCAAAAACTTAACTTCTTCTCAGGACTCTCATCAGTATTTGCGGAGAAGCTCTGACCAGAAATTCTCTCTACTAAATGGTATAATAACCACTACTCTGTAGCATGTGTTAACATAATCAGTATCTAAGGGGAAGCCAAAATTAGATGAAAATTGAAAAAAATCAAATCGATCATCTGGATCATGTCAGTATCATGAGGACATACCCTGAGGTCGACTTTGGTGAGAGAACAAATCCCAATCTAATTGTGAGCAACTATGTAATTATTATTTTTGAAGAATGTATACTTTCATATACATACTTAGATTAAAAATGGCTCCCCTCATGCAGTCCCTATATTATTTGTTTGTCTCCTCACTCTTTTTCCTGTCTGTTAGAGTACACTAGGAGTTTTCACACCATAGTCCATCCCATAACAGCAGTCTTGAGCCTTCTACTTAACACATGGAAGGAAAGGAGGAGTTAATAGGACAACTGGGTTTGATCCAACTATATGTTTTGAAACCCTAACAAGGACAAGAAAGAATTCCTTATCGGGAGGGGTAATCTACTTGAAATCACTGTTTTTTACTAGGTCTCTTAGCAATGGCCTCATTTTCTACAAAAACAGAATAAAGAAGAAAGGGGCTCCGTTTAATTCCAAATCCAATCTTTTCCAAGATGGTACCTCAAAAAAATTTTAGAATTTTATGCCCTACTAGGCAAATACACTTACTTGCTTCCTTGGACTGAAAAATAATTTTCCTTTATCAGATAAGGCTGTGAAATAACCAGTCTCCGGAGAAACAAGGCTGGAACTGGAGGAGGAAGAAATAGACATCTTCCCTGGTCATTCAGGTCATCGGCATTCAAAGGTCTGACGGATATCCTCTCAAGAATACCCTCACATCTCAATGAAACATGCAACCTAACATATGCCCTACACATCAGCAACGCCAGGCTAATGACCTATATACTGAGGAGTAGTACTTCAAGCATTACTCCTCATCGTAAATCGTTGTTACTATTCATATGTTTGTGTAACTTAATATTTGCTCCTTAAATAACTGGAGGTTTTTAATGGTTTTTCTATGTGGGTTTATAGATTGTTTCATCAATGGCACTTTCTTCCCCTCTCTATACTTCAGCAGAATTCTAAGAATAGAGTAGATTCGTGTTGGTTTTGAAATGGAATTTCTACATTTGAAACAGAATGAAGTACATAGTGAGGTTTCAAGTGAAAATATTTCAATAGTTCAGTCATCAGTGATGGTATAACAATTGTCCAAAGATAGGAGATCAACAAATATAAAGCATTGCCATTCTTTTCTTCTTTCTTTACCACCTTGCTCTAATAATTAGCATTGATGGTTCATTTTTTAAGTACTATGGGATAACATCACCCAGATCAACAGTTTTGGAATCCTGAGCCACAATGTTAATTGCCATGTGGCTTGAAGAGTAAAGAATGGCTCCAACAACTAAAATCTGTAAAAGCTAAGATTTCTACCAAAAATTCTTATAGATTGTATTAAAAAAATCTATCAAGGGAAAACCACGAGCCAGAAAGTTCTATTCTTTTTAGAGCTATATCAGAAAAATTAGCTAAATGATGCAATATCATAATATTAGTTATGCGAAGAACAATTCAGAAACACACACCTCAAATTTATACATTTTTTTCTAGTAAGTTTTCCACAAAGAAAATGTCACTTTTTACTTTCCCAAACTACACTGAAAGGAAGGAGAAATATCAGGGGAAACCAAAGTCTGCCTGTTTATTAATCAGGCTTTATATTTTCTTTGTTTTCCATAAACTAGCTAATCTCTATCTTGATGGAGGTTACCAAACCTGGTGAGTCATCATAACAAAATGAGCTAGGCTTAGGAATCAGAGACACATTTTAAAGGATAAACCACATTCTGCAAATAACCTTTTTTAAAAAGGTGGTTTCCTTAAGAAAAGCAATGTTAATATATTTTTCTTCTATCAAGAAGATGGGAAGATTTCAATGAATATCTATTTCAATAGAAAAAGTTCTGTACTGAGGTCTGGTTTAAAATACAAATGTAAATATTGTGAGGATATCCACAACAAACCTATTTTATTAGCAGACCAGCAGCTAAGAATGAAACACTTATCACACTCCTGCTAACATCTTATTTTAAAATTTGTTTAAGTGGGTTTTTCTTTTCCTTCCCACGGAATATGTAGTAATTAAGTCCACCAAGTCTCTGATTAGTATGAAAATGTTACTCTGTTATTAAGAGTAATAATGTCTTCTGTGCACATAGCAGGCTAAAACCTGAAAAATCCTTAAGAGGTTGTTTGTGTGTAAGGTAAGGACTTCATCAGTATGAAGACTAGAATAAGGATGCTAAGAATAGTGGACCTTTCAAAATGGCAAGGACAGTTTGCTTAGTCGGGAAATTGGCAGAGAAAAAAATTTGGCAGATCTGGCAATAACAGCCATAAGACTCAGGATCTGCCTGGCGAGGAAGTTATTCAACACCATTCTTGAACTATTTTATTTAATAATTAAACTAAATACAACCACTCAGTTGCTGGCCCAAAGTATCCAGCCATTCTCTCAGTCTATCCTATTGTCATATTATTTATTCCTGCTGGCCTTCTGAAACCAGTTAGGAACTAAAATATCCAGTGGTCTTGAATAGCCACTGTGTGTCTATTGAATCTGATGGTCTGTCCTTCAATCATATACTGATAACCTTTCAGATATTCATAAAACAAACACATAAGAGCGAGCCACTAGGTTAGAATGAATGACAATTAAGTCATCCCCCTAGGCCCCTTCATAGCATCATTTACCTTTCCTGCAGCCCATTTAATAGTTATAATTTTAAATGTATTTGTATCATTCTTTACTAAGTAATGGCTATATCACAATTGCATAGCACCATATCTGGTTTATTATGGGCACACAAAGTGCTGAATAAATGGATAATTAGATAATTTTTAGTGCAGAAATGCTCTTCTACTAGATCTTAAGGCTTACAAAATTTGGGTATGTTCACTTCAAAAATAATATAAAATGTCACTAGCCCAGGACATATTGGGAATCCCTGCACACCTCAGGCTTTCATTTTTCTTTGCATTGTCCTTGACCTAAAAGTTTGCTAAGCAAATTGATTGTATGAGCAAGTTTCCAGGAAATGTAAACAGTATTTCACAGAATGTTCAACTTATTAAGGTCAAAATCCTTTCAAATTACTTGGAAGGCATCAAACTGAATTTAAATATTATGCTATTCATTACACTTTAATCTAATTCATAAATCTGTAGCTTAGTTCCAGGTAACCCTTCCATAGTATTTGCTTCTAGTTTTTTCAGGGTAAAGAACAGCAAAGTTGCATTTCAAGAAACACCTTTCCCCAAATTCAGATGGCCTTTTCTTCAGTTGGCCTGAGGAAAGTTTTAATACATATTTATTTAGATATGTAAAAATAACTCTCAAAAGGAAGAGGGAAAAGAACAAACAATCACGGTGGCTGATATATACAATCTGGGCCAAATGGATCCAAGTCATACATTTTGGGTCTCTATAAAACACTAAATTAAAAATGAATCTAGACTTGAAATGAACTGATCAAGAAATCGTTCTATATAGATCAGAGGTATATTATTCAAAGTGGGTGCTGTCCCAGATTTCCAGACTCAGAAGCTCTGTGATAGGCTTAGGAATCTGTGTTTGAACAAGTCTTCTAAGTGCTACAGTTTAAAACGCCTAAAGTATTGGTCACTAAAATGGTGTGTCATTACTTAAGGGATATATACCAACAAAGACTAGAATTTGTTTTATATATATATGTGTGTGTGCGTGTATAACATATATTACACACATATATAATATCAGTTTCCAGTCTCTTTTTATAAAAAATTTTATAGTATTTTATATAGAAGTACATGTATGGAGCATAAAAATAAATGTCCATTATAGGATGCCAAATCTTTTCACTTGTGAAGTAGGCAGTCAAAAAGGTTTGGAAACCCTAGGTCCAGAGAATACTAAGTAATCAATCTTTTGAATAAAATCCCTGATGTCTGCATACACATTTTAAAATGAGTTCTGTTCCCAGAAAAAAAGAAAGAAGAGGAGGAAGACAAAAGAAAAAAAACAAAACACAAGTAGCAAGAGTTTAGCATGGATGATTAGGATTCTGTAGCTTTGTCTTTAAAACTAAAATGAAAACTATTCAAAGAGTAGACCTTAAGCATGTTCTTCTGGAGTTAGAAAGGCTTTAAAGGGACGCCTGGGTGGCTCAGTTGGTTAAGCAGCTGCCTTCAGCTCAGGTCATGATCCCAGGATCCTGGTATCAAGTCCCGCAGTCAGCTCCTTGCTCGCATCCATCCTGCTTCTCCCTCTGCTTCTGCCTGCCACCCTGCCTGCTTGTGCTCTCTCTCTCTCTCTCTGACAAATAAATAAAATCTTTATAAAAAAAATTTTTTTAAAAAGGCTTTAAAAGACGGGCAGCTGAGGAAATACCTATTATCAACCTAATGGAGTCAGGTGGTTGAGAACAAATAGAGGCTTAGGTACTTTGGGGATACAAACAAATGAGGAAATAAACAAGGGTTTAGGTTCTGCCTAGTGTCTAGGAACAATTAGTTTGGGTTGTTACAGGGGCATTTGACAATTTAAAGTAGGTGGAGCAAGCCTTCAGGCATCAGATTTAGCAGTTTTAGGATGAAGGCCCTGGTAACAAAGAATCCCATTCCCAGTAACTGGGTGAAATTGACTTCAGCTGTTGGCATGTTGCTAGAGTAGGACTTGATTTGAAGCCTAGGGAAATGTCTTGAGAGCCTACAGAGTATGATCTTCCCTTTGTTATTTTTTCCCCTGTCTTGTGTTGTATTCTGCCTTCGATTTAAGAAAAAAAATAAATAAAAGGGGATTGTAATTGAATTAAGAACAGTGAATCCCAAACTGCACAGTTCTTCACGTGAGACCAAAGGAAGATTTGGTTTTGATCTTAAGGAGTAACCAGATGCCTCACTTTTTAAGATTCCCCTGACTTAACACACACATACCCTCACCCAACCTTAAAAAACAAAACAAAAACTATATAACAATTCCGAGGAGGAGGGAGTGGGTAGAAACAACAAATGCTTCCCTTTTCTGAGTGTGGGAACAGAAATGTTCCCTGCTCCGGTCTAAATGTAAGTTTGCTTGCACTGATTTGTGGTAGAGCAGGGAGGAAGTCAGAATGCTAAAAACGAATGCAGAAAGACAAAGACAAAGTAAAATTCGGATGGCTAAATGCAAAACCTATTTCCATTATTTTGTAAAGCTGAGGGAAAAAAAATTCTGCCAATCATTAGGACGTTGAGAAATAGACGAACGTTTTATATCAAATGAACATTTGACTCCCTTTCTGTCAGGTTTTAAGATGGCACTATTCACATGGAACTTATCTTCTCTAATGCATGAGATTTGAGGATGATTATTTACAACGGAGACTTTAGTTCTCATGAATGCTTATCCAAGTGCAGTAATACAACCATTATTTTATTTTGTCTTTTGCAGTGCGTTGTGTTTATATCAAGATTATATAATATTGAAACAAAAAACAAGCCTTCCTGAATAGCAAGGTGTCCCTGACTATGTATTATTTATTTGACCACCTTAGCACTTATCACAGGTTGATCTTGAAAGTTCCAAAAAAGTTACTCCCAAAGAAGAGTTGTTTTATTTTTTTTGTTTTTGTTTTTTTAATAATTGTTCCTGTCTTTCATCCCCGCCCTTTACCATCAGCCAAGGTAATAAACACAAGGCTCCACCAGCAAGAAAACTTTTTTGTAAATCTCCAAGAATGATAGACCAAAAAAGACCGTGAAATGTTCCCAGAGTTCTAAAGAAACAGAAGCGAACAATGCACAAAATATTCCCCCCTTTCTCTTTGTACTCAGCTTTTTCCAGTACTGCAAGCCAGGGGCATCACACATTTATTAGCAACTGCTGAAAACTTATCTTGAAGGCACAGCTGATCTCTGGTGGTTGTGTGTTTTTTGGATCAATGTTTCATAGGTGTGAAATCAGAAGAAATAGGTTTATGAGGTTTTGACCCAGATATTCCATTCTAAGTTTTGCCAAGACATTATCTGCTTGGATCCTTTACAAATTTGCTTAAGTTAATAAACTGAGGTTAAGTGCAGACTTGACACTGAAACATGCTATGTTTGTACTCTGTCAAAATGTCACACATAGACCTGAGCTGTGTGTGTGTTTTCTATATATAAGTTCACTTGCTAGTTTTCTGAGATCGAGCTAATGCAACTTGAGGTAGAGACAAGTACTTGCCCTTATCCAGTGAATTTCATCTGATAGACTAAATTTCACAACCAAGATTCACTCATAAGCACTGATAATCTAAACTGTCAATGACTAGCCACTTTAAAAGAATGTTTCAATTTTAAATCTCTTTGACAAAAGCTATCAAGATTCAAACTTCAAGATTTTTTAATGGAGTGGTTTCTCATGCACAAATTTTCCAATCGTTGCTAAAAAAAATTCTAATAGTAGAGATTCTAATTCAGCCATGCAGCCTTCATAGTCTTTACCACTAAAAACTATTCCATATTATCACTCAGGTTCATCCAATGAGACGTGTGTAGTCTATTTTTTTAGTGGAATTATTGTTTTTGTAGTCTCATAGGCATTTTATGTGAGAGTAGATAGTAATTTTGCATATGATAGTCAAATGTTTAGTTTGCAACATATCATGGTCATATAGTGCAATGCTTAGATATGCTTTAAACTCAACCTTAATTCTCCAAACTTCATAAAACCCCTAAATCTTAAGCATTATTATTAGTCTGCTTATACTGATACAACGTTTGGTCAAGAAATTGGTATATGGTTTTTAATAAACTGTGACAGAGCAAAATTTCCATAAGCCATGTACAGGCAGAAGATTGCAAATCTTCAATTTGGTGACCATAAAAAAATAATAAACTCTTGTTATATGAAGAACATAGAACTGAGTAAAGACTGAATTATAGATTAGCACTCTACTCATGAAGACTGTTATCAGCACTGAAGGAGCTTTGGGTAAACCACTTCCTCTCTTCTCTGTCTTTATAAAACAGATTAATTAGTTACTTGCTTACTTTCCACTTCACGTTGTGATGTATAAATCTGGCCTAATGGTGTCATGCCTTGTGAATATGAATGTAAATGAAAAAGTTAACAGGGAAACAAAAATCAGCCCTTCTTCCCATTCCAAGGTTTGCTTTTAACTGTCTGTGGCTTATACAACCCAGCCCCACTGAGACTCTTACTTCCCCTAGATGGCTTGGGTAAATTTTAGATACTTTTAGATAATTAACATTGGTTATTTTGGAAAAATTAAAAAATATACATCCACATAAGTAAATAAATAGGACATGAACTTCAACAAGCAATAAAGAATTTCATATTCTGTATTGGCATATATCATTTCAGAATTTGTCATTTATCATTTAAAAATAGCTGCAAATTTTCCCATTGTACAGATGTATCAAAATTGATTACACTAATCCCCTATTTTAACATTTAGGTAATTTGCAGTTTTTACTATTAAAAATCAACATGGCAAAGAATAAATTTATAAGCTAACTGTTGTAGACATTCTTAATTTCTAATTAAGATCAATTCAACAGAAAGGAAATGCTTTAGCATGCCATAATTTTCTTCCAAAAAGCTTATACCAATTTACCCTAACAGTGGCATCTAAGGATGTCTATTTGGCTATCCCTTGCCAATGCTGGTTAATAGTATTTAAAAAAAAAAAAAATCAAACAAGGGGCGCCTGGGTGGCTCAGTGGGTTAAAGCCTCTGCCTTCAGCTTAGGTCATGATCTCAGGGTCCTAGGATCGAGGCCCGCATCGGGCTCTCTGCTCAGCGGAGAGCCTGCTTCCTCCTCTCTCTGCCTGCCTCTCTGCCTACTTGTGATCTGATCTCTCTGTGTCAAATAAATAAATAAATCTTTTTTAACAATCAAACAAAAACAGAACAAAAATAAACATTATCTTAAGCCATTTCTTTCAGAAGAAAATCATTTAAGAAAGTTTTTAGGTTGGTCTGGTTTTAGCTAAGAAGAAAATTTCAGAATCAGACATTCCCATAATCTGGGAGAATTGGGGACATGAGGGGGTCAAATCTAGGACATGGAGAGAAAACATGGTCTCTGTTTGGGTTTAAATAGGAAGACTTCATGGAATCAACACAAAGAGTTTTGACATCACCAAGGACGATGGCCTTAGCACTGATAATTGCTCTTTTCAGCAACTACTACTAACTAGTAGGAGAAAAGGCAGCTTTTTCCACAAGCCCCCTCCCTGCAAATATCAAATAAAGATGATGATAGCTAAATGAGAAGCGGCTGATGGGTTGATAGATTGGCATGTAAGCCAAATGTCTGCCATTATTCATACCCAAGTCCACCACATGTAGGGGTCACTCTTTACTCTTTAGATTAAATAAAGCAAGGCTTGTATTTCCATACCATGTACTATAAGAAAATCCCAAGGTTACCCCCATTTCTCTAAGAATTCTTAGGAGTTTATAGTTCTCCTTCTCACTTTCTTCATTATTATTGTTTTGGCCTTTATCTCTGTGTCTGCAATTTCTGTCATAGCTCTCTGCCCATTTCACCCCATCTATTGTCCCAAATGACACAAAACTTAAGCTTTCACAGGAACCTAAAAGGAGATTTAAAGTATAGCTTAATATATGAAACAAGCTAATATAAATTATCACTGACCTAAATATTCATCCACTAACCTTAGCCATTTTTTTTTTTTCACTGAATGTGAACAGGTGATTTACTGAGGTAGGCCCTGAGGGATCTGCAAGAGTTAGCAGAGATCTGGCAAGATGGCATTCTATTAGAGGTTATTTCGAGCATGAGAGGCCACAGCATGGTGGCAGAGCTGACAACAGCAGCCATATTTGTAGGCAGTGGAGGAGATGAGAAAATGGGCAAGGAAAGCACCCAAAAATGTTGTGTGCCACACCAAGTATTTGGAATGCATCCTGCGAAGGATGGGGATTGATGGGAAGGTTTGTAGCAGGATAGGACATGATTAGATTCTTGCATTAAAAAAACAAAACAAAGCAAAAAAACCAAAAAACAAACAAAAAACCGCACTCTATAGGTAACATGGAAGATGCAATATCACAATCTAGAGTATTCATAACAAAGCTACTGCCAAAGCCCAAGCAAGAAATAAAACCCTAAACTAGAATTGCAATAGTGGGGATATGGAGAACATCTTGAGAGGTACTGGAGACCATGAAATGACGGGCGCTGATCCTGTCATAAAGAAATGAAGCATTATAAAAAAAAATTAAGATTTAGACTCGCCTCTTCAGACATAGCTAGCAATTTATGAGTTTCCTTTATAAGACAGATTTTTGCATTTAAAAACATTTATTTAGAAAAATGATCAAGAGAGTGGCCTTCTTCCTTAAATGTCTGTTGATATGTATAATGAAGTCTGAGAGAATCAAAATAATTCCTTCTGGCTTTTTTTTTTCTTTTTGGTAAATTGTGCCCTTTAAACTGAATCCAGATCTAACAATTTCAGGCTATCATGTACGAGGGAAAGCATAAAAGCATTTTGCCAAAGCCACCCAAACTATCCATCTTTTGGGAGATCTACCACTAAGCAGGCAAGAAAGAAAATCGGAGAGCGATGCTTTTAAGATGAGAGACAAGAAGCAGATCAAACATTTTGGGTTGAGGTTAGTGCTGTCAGCTCCTTTAAATACTTGACTTGCATTAGAAAGATCTGTAGTACAGACTAGAAGGCGGAATCAGGTTCTAAATTTGGAACCCTAGCAGGAAATTATATTATAGTTCTGTGATTAATTTATGCAAAAGTGGAATCATACCAACTCAGAGCATGGGCTGGAAATGGAGTCCCTCGGTCTCTCATCTTAATGTTAGTCTGCAGATTATTCGACCCCCTCCTCTGGTGAGTGAGTTTGTGGACATCACTAAGTCCTATGTCACCTATACACAGACCTTGCTTAGGAACTGGTTTTTTCCTCCAGCTGGTATATGGTTTCCTGCCCTTTATTTAATGTTTCCGAGGTGATGTTTCCAAATGGATGAGACACAGTTTCCTGAGCCTGAATGTGAACAAAATTGGAACTGTGTTAACTAGTCCTATGGGCTCTAGCTAGAGGCCTTAAACACTTAAAATCTTGATCTTGGCTCTCATTGTATTAAATTAGCATCTGTGATTAGCAACCTGAGAACATTGTTGCATTTTGGCTGTCCTTTGAATCCCAGTGTAAATCTATCATTAGAGCTCATAGATTTCAGGCTTTTGATGCAGGGACGGGAACACACAAAAGCTTCTAACAACTACTGGAAAAGTGAAACAGTGGCTCCCAGCCACGGTTCTTTTGCATTTCTGCCATGGTAATGTGTTCCCCATTGATCTTGCAGTTCTTATGCTCTGAGGGGTATTTGTAGTGCTCCAGAAAGAACAGCAACTTGCTCCTCAGCTCTTAGTTATCAGAGTTTTATATTATATATATATATACTCTGAGGACAATTTTATATTTATGTAGCACACAAATATCTTAAGGAGTTGCTCAGAAATTTCTCTTTGCAAATCCTTCACATTTTATATTCACTCTATGGGTTTCTCTATTTCCCAATATAGGGATTTTCTTTGAACCTATGGAAAGGATTTTAGTATCTGATCTCTTGAAAAACATGTTAAAAGAGTTTTACTGAAAAGAAACACTATAATTAGATTGCCATATAAATTTAGTTAGCTAAACCATTCAATACTCCTTTGAAACAAGATGGTATTGTTACTATAACAGTTTTTATGGATACATAAAGGTAGAAGGGTCACATTAGCACATGCTACCACACATCTGGTATTTACCCAGACAGTCTGGAATCCAATGACCTGGTCTGGTGCCTGAGACGAGAGGAAAGTCTGGGATGGTGACGGTGCCGGTGGCGGCCATGTTCAAACCCCCTTTCTTCCCCTTTCTTTCACTTCCATTCCTCTCTCTTCTCTTCTCCTGCCAGATCCTTAAATACTCCCTCCCAGCTGGGAAACCAGATAGTAAGGGTACGACTAAAGGTACTCAAGTAATTGCTTTCATTCTCCATCATTATTTTGGAAAGTTTTCAGGGACACCTGAGCACTGCTGGACAGCTGCCAAACACATTCATAGAATACTTCCTGTTTGTTCCTGCTAAAAAACCACAGATTCCTTAAAACCTTGAAATTCTGTTTCTCAAGGGCCCAATTAAAAAAAAAAAAAGTAAGATACTAACTCTAAGTCAGATCCTGTGTTAAGTAAGTGCTGAGGAGATATAATGAATAAGATATAACTTTTCATCTTGACTTTCTTCGACAAACACATATACTATCTGTAGGATCGTCTCTCAGATTTGTGGGACAAAAGCATAAAAGGACAAGTACCCACAGCCTAATGTGCCTGCTCTGACTTCTAAGGAAGCATCAGTGTTGCTTGTTCATTAGAATAAATGATGGGAAAACAGAACTGGAGAAGGCAGGAAGGCCTGAAATATTTGCAAGAGGAGAAGTAAAGGGTCCTCTGAAGAGAAACAGATCTGGAAATGAGGGGGAGAGTGGGATAAGGGGAGAGATTAATGAGAGCAGTTTGAGGAAACTTTGGGACAGAGACTGCATCACCCTGAGGGAGACTGATGAATAAAAAGGCTTTTTAAGATCTGTTGCTGCGCATCATGCAATATCATGTTCCATCTGGCAAGTTTAAAGGGCCACACTGAAGATTTAAATTTTCTGTGATCGTAGGATTTTACTTCCTCTGAATGCAATGCTGTGAAAAGGTCTCTTTTCCTCATTCCAAGTGGTCTTGGTTGGAATATAAAATCAAGATGCCTCCTCACACATTTCTTCTCACCACCATGACCAAGGTAGGTTCATGGCCTTTACTGGTGACCAAGATGGCATTAATGCTTCCCTTCTTAGATCATTTTCCTTATTAAGCTTATAATTGTAAATTCTTTCTCTGATGCTATGAGATGGAAATCTTTTTCAAGCTTCTTGCCAGTTTACAACCCAGGACTCTTTTTCAAGGATCTGGGAGCCATCCCTTTGAAGTGTAATCATCAAGGAAGAGAGCACCCCCATGTCCCAGTCTCTGTGGTAGGTTGGGAGATTAATTTTGGTGGTCTGAGTTCCAAATTGTAAATTATCTCCTGTCATGAAGATACAAGAAAGTTTTCTTTTGGGTAAAGCCAGTTAGTATATACAAAAGGCCTGCAATCTACTTCTCACCCCACCTCTTACAAATCATACTCCCCTTTGTTTCAGCAAAGTTCAGACTAAGTTCTAGCCTCTCTCCCTTACTGCAATAGCCTCAAATAAAGTCTTCCTTGCCTGTTTAATTTTGTGCAGTGGAATTTTTACTGTGACTTTGAGCTCAGACACTTTGTTTCCTTTGAGAACTTAGATCCTGAACAAAATAGTGCAAGGACACAAATCATATAGAAATGAGATATCCCAATGGTAGTAATTTGAATATACAACCCTTTGGCGCTTTCTCCCTAGATCTCAGGACTTGCCCTCATTCACTCTCCTGCCCCATATCCTGCCAGTAAGTTCACTTTTGCTGCCTAGATTTGTTTAGAAACTACTCACTGATGAAGGTGGATTACCTACATTAATCTTCACAAAATCCCTATTAGATAAGGAATAGGAGTCTGGGATTAAAGATGAAGAAATCTGGGGTTCTTTGAAGTTTATTATTTTTATAAAGGTCATCAAAATTCTAAAAACACATCCTCTTTTCAGAAATGATCATTAATTAAAACTCACAAATATAGACCACATCAGATTACAAAGAACAAATTTGTCACAAATGCAGAATTTTGTTTTGTTTAATAAACATCTGCCTTTTCTCCTCCCTACACTCTTTCATAATGAGTTAATAGCTCTAAGAATACCGCTTAGTCTGTCAATGGGTCATATTTACTTTCCCTAAAAATTTGTTTTAAACAAAAATGTCTGCATGAGAGAGAGAAAGAGAAGGATACAGAGAGAGAGACTGACAGTTCTAAGGATTCATGCATTGGTCAATATCAATTCTTATTTATATTTGGGTGGGAAGGGGAGGTTATTACTCAACTCCATGCCTGTCTTGGTTTCTATAAGCTCATGTCCATCAATCCCTAATCAAGAACCTTCATGTCTCCCTTTTTTTTCTAACCTTTCTTATCTGGCTTTCAAGTCCCTATATGATACATTTCCATATTCCAAGTTGAACAGTATTAGGACTTTAACAGACATGGCCTCTATTCTGTTAGATAATGCTCTTCCTTTTCCCCACATATTTCTTATCCATTATTTTTGATTTTTGCTAATTCTGTTTCTTTTATTTGAAAACCTATTTCAATACTTTCTCAACTGAATTAAGGTTTCCTACAATTAGATCACTCTTTACAGATCTAGCTCTTTCTTGAACTTTAATTGTATTCCTGGTCAGCACAATTTATCCATCAATTTTTCTCTAATTGTTACGAGTTCATTAATCTTGTTTCCTTTTTCTTTTTTTTTTAAAGATTTTTATTTATTCATTTGACACACAGAGAGAGATTACAAGTAGGCAGAGAGGCAGGCAGAGAGAGAGGAGAGAGGAGGAAGCAGGCTCCCTGCTGAGCAGAGAGCCCGACGTGGGCCTCGATCCCAGGACCCTGGGATCATGACCTCAGCCGAAGGCAGCGGCTTTAACCCACTGAGCCACCCAGGCGCCCCATTAATCTTGTTTCCTTAAGAAATGTGCCATAACGTGGTACCTTTATGGTGAACTGATGTACAAAAAGACAGATAAGAAGCCTTTAATCAATGATCATTTTTTAGACAGGACTGGGTAATGAGCTATAAAGAAGGTATTAAATGGAGGAATGTTACCCTTTTCACTTGAAAAGAATAAAGGATATCTAAAAATGCTATAACTACCATATGCCTTGAGAAGTTTTTTTTCATATTTGATAGGATGACAAACCAGAGAATTCTCCTTCACAGGTTAAAGACTCCTAAATTCTGACACTAATAGCAACTCCATTACCACCCTGAGTAGTCATGGTTATTAACTCAATTTTGCCATCCAGGCAATTCAAGGAAGTTAAGTAATTTGCCCAAGATCAAATAGCTAATGCAGAGTTGAGGATTACATCCAAGTCTGTTACTTACTATCTCTATATTCTTGCTTCTACCTGTGGTAGGCAGAATACTAGCCCTCCACAGATGCTCATCCCCAGTTCCTAGAACATCTGAATATGGTATGTTACATTGTAAAGGGAAATTAAGGTAGAAGACAATATTAAGTTCACTAATCAGCTAACCTGAAACTAGACAAATTATCCTGGATTATCCAGATTGGCCCAATAGTCACAAGGGTCCTTAAAGGTAGAAGAGGGGAAACAGACAAGTCAGTATCAAGGTGATACAATCTGAGAAAGACTCCTCTGGTTATTATTAGCTTTGGAGATAGAAAGGGGCTATGGCACAAGGAATGCGGGCACCTCCAGAAATTGGAAAAAGCAAGAAAATGGATTTTACCAAGAGCCCTCAGAAATCAACACACCCTTGTCACACCTTGATTTAACCCAGTGAGATCCATTTTTGGACTCCTCATCCCCAGAACTGTGAAATAATAAATTTCTGTTCTTTTAGACCACTAAGATGGTGGTAAATGGTTAAAGCAGCAAAAGGAAAGTAAAATACTGTCCAAACAGTTAAAATATTTCAGTGGTTTAAGAATTTTTAACTAATCATGGAGACACATGATCTTGATCCAAAAGATTCTAACACGTACAGTTTAACCAAGAGCCATTCTGAGGCAAAAAGAATATGGAAATAGCTACTATAGACTCATACCAATGAATTTGCTTTTATTCAACAATATCAATCCCTAAATTTAGTAGTCTCTACTAATTAGAGATAGAATGGTCTTCTAATGCAATACACACTGTCTTCCAGAAAACCTCTAAAATCACCAATTTAAGCTCATATGAGTGAAGATTATATATGCATGTATATAAAATACACACAGAAAAATTCTGAATTATACATTAATTATGTACACCAGGCTATGTGTCTCATGCAAATGAAAATATTCCTATATCAGCCTAAAGACCTCCCCGGATACCTGAAGTTATAACAGTTATACAATGACCCTAAACATTTATTAATTCAATAAGTAGTCATTGAACACTCACTATAGGTGCTTGGAATACATCAGAGATATACTGTATTTCCTAGAAAATTTTTTTTCTTGAAAACTTAAAAATAATATTGTTTAAACCAATTTAACTTCTAACCCATACAGTATTTCAGGATCTATAATCCTAACACCCCTAAATTCTATTCCACTAGTTGTGCTGAAATGCCTGGCACAATGATTAAGAAAGTGGATTAAAGAATCAGACAAGTTTGAGTCCTAGACACCATTACTTTCTAGCTGAGACATTGGGCGAGGTGCTAAAAATAAGTTTCAATTTTCTTTCCTGTAAAATAGGAATAACAATCTTTATTCTCCAGAATTGACACTGCATCTAGTACATATCAATTAAGTATTCAATAGTGATCATTACCATTATTATACTTCTTTTGTTGGTATTTGTCTATTCCTATAGGGCTCTATAAACTGAAAACATAATAGATCTTCACTGAGATATAGAGGTAATTCTGCCATGACACTTACCTTGCTGATTTGTAGCTTACCTGCATCTATAATTCTAACATTCCAAATTGATTTTGAATGGGTCTTACCAACTTATTTGTTTTTACCCTAAATCTAAGCAGTCTGATCATCCCACTCACTGAAAATAGTGTCTACAAGCAAATGGGGGTGGGGGTAGGAGTGGGGGAAGGATATACCATCTTAGAGATTTCCATCAGGAAAGGCTTTTCTACCCATTCAAACAATGTATCATCATGGTTAACACCTAACCTGGCCTTAGGTTAAGAGCAGGCATTCATTACAAATCTAGGTAAATATCACCAGTTTCCAACAAACTCAATAGTAGGGAATATAATTTAGGGATTCAGGCTATTTTCTATGGTAAAACAAAACAAAACAAAACAAAACACCCTACAGCTATTCTAAAAGAATGTTCTAAGATCATTTTTCCAGGCAACAGGAGAGAGAAAATTTAAATATCTGACAATGAAATGTCATTAATATAATTTATAAAATAATTAAAATTAATACAGTTGATTACATATCTGACACCCAAGTCAACATTTCTGTTATCTCTCTCTCTCTCTTTCTCTCTCTCTGGTTTTCCCCTACTGATTTCCAAAGATTATTTTCTTTGTGACACTTCAATAAGGCAATTTTGTTTTTATGTACTTATTTTTTATTGATAAAATAATTATTAGAAATGTTTCAACTGCATTGGCAGGATTAAGTATACTTTTTAAAAACATTTTAAAAATTAGCCACAGAAATACAAACATATTTATCATTCTTTGCTTAGGATAATAGCTCCCCACTGGAACCCAATAGCTTCTAATGTTTATTTGATCAATAAACAATTAAATTGGGATCCAAAGGTCAACAAACATATAGCCAGAATCCACGAGTGTGTTGCTCTGCCTTGGAACCAGCCATTTAGCCCACACTTCCCATCTGAAAAGCAGGCACTTTGCACATAAGCCACACACTGTGTTGATCTGAGAAACTGAGCTGGAGTCCCAGTTGACAAGGCACACCTGCAGTGGCTCAGCCTTTCAACACATCTCCTCCTGACGCTAACCAGGTAGGGAAATAGGTGGGGTGGGCTGGGATGGGAGGTGAGCCTCCAGTCCCAGGAGTATATCTCCACCTTAACAACATGTGAATGATTTAACACAAATCCACCCAGCACTTTGGAGTAAATCACTTCCATCTTCCACATTACCACTATCAAGCCAAAAATGTGGTATTTGACTGCTTTGGACAGATACTGAAGACACTGATATTTTCAAACAAAAGTTCCTGAGTAAAATGTAAGACAGACAGAAGAGTGTTTTCATTCGAAATCAAAGTCATTCTTTCTTTTCCTTTCTTCCCCCCCTTATGTAAATAAAGGAGACTTGATATTTGTGCCTTCCAAAAGAACTTTCTGTAATGATGGAAATGCTCCATATCTGAGCTGTTTATTAGACCAGCCACTAGCCCGGTGATATTTGAACAAAACTGAAGCTAACGTAACTGGAGAACTAAATTTTAATTTTTAATTAATTTAAATTTAAATAGTCATATTGTTAGTGGAAACCACATTCGATAGCACAGCTCTAGATATTCAAGATTGCATTTCACATTTTGAAATTTGGAATTAATTAATGAGAATTAACAAAATAAACATTCTGGCAATATAAGATAAAAACTGATGTGAGAAAACAGAAGGGCAAAAATCACTATTTCGGCTATAATTTTCAGGACAAAGTTTAAATGCATCTTAAATACAAACTAGTTCTCAGGCAACTGTAATTATTTTGTTCAAGTCAGCTGGCTATTTTGATTAACCAAAAGTTACCATATACCATGGATTTCTCATTTGCAAATGATATTACCTCAATAATATCTAGTTTTCACAGAGTTTCCTCTAAAACTAAAACTAGCAATAGTCAAAATACCATGGATGTACTCATCACTTTCAAGATGATGACAAGACTGCTTCTTCTCATTATCATACTCAAAATAACACTCCACCAAATAACGTAAGAAGTTTCTTTTGCTTATCCCCTTCAAAATAACACCCCAAAATAGCAAGGAGAAAAAGAAAAGACACTCAGACTTTGCTCTCCCTGAAAATAAGGTCATTAACAACCTATCTTAAGAATTTAAAGATGGAAAGTGTAGGTGGGAGAGAGAGAGAAAATGACAAACTATCTAATGGAGAGCAAGCCGATCATTCCAATAATCCTACAGGAGGCTAGAAAGGAGGGGAGGCTAAACCTAAGTAGAACTTTGCTTATTTCCCCTAAAGAATCCCAGAAAGTCTCAGGAATTAGAGGGCACATGTATTACTGAGATCAGGAGTCAAGTTCGCGATGGTAAAACAGAAGGATTGTCTAAAAACATTAAAAGTTAGACCACCATGCTGTGCAGTTAAAGATGTCTCACTTACCTCCACGCAAAACCAAAGGATTATGCTCTAGAGCACTAGTCTCTTAAACTGTGGTCTCCAGGCCTCAGATCTGGAAACCTATGAGGAGGGCATATTCTCCAGCCTCGCTCCAGACCTACTGAATCAGAAGCTATGGAGGTGAGGTCCAGTTATCTGTCATTTAACAAGCCTTCCAGGTGATTCCGATATATGCTGATGTTTGAAAACCACTGCTCAAGGGTAACTGAACAAGAGAAGCTCTGGCTTTAAGAGCCCAGAGACAAGGTTATCGTTTAAATTCAACACTTAAAACAAAAGAATAAAATGAAAGTACTTACTGAAAGACTCCAGCTCCAAGGCAGCACCACACATGCCCTTTAGACTCAAGACTGTAGGCTCCCCTACTGACTAAACCAACTAGCCCAGAGAAAAATAAACAATTTCAATTTGTGGGCTACCTGAGTGCCCAGTAAGCCCACAGTACTAACCAATTAGTTTTTAAGGGCCCAATTTCAGCATTGAAAGATGTTGAACTAAGAAGTTAAATGAGATGAGAAGGAGAAAGGCAGTAAATATTAGTCTGTTTCAAAAGCCTTGTGGCACTACATGACTTTTAAAAAAATTGTGCATGGGATACAAAAAATTAAAAGGATTTAAATCGTGAATATATAACACTTGTCCAATGCAAGCAGACCTCCTTCTAAGAGATGTTTGATAAATGTGTCTCTAGGGAGACCTTGGAAACACTCAGACTTTATCAAAATTGTCATCTGGTGAATTATTTTTCTATTGCTGCATAACAAACCAATCCAAAATTTAGCAACTTAAAACAAAACAAAAAATATCTATTTTATTTTGCATATGAATTTGCAATTTGAGCAGGGGTCAGTGAAATTAACTTGTTTTTGCTCCAAACAGCATCAGCTGGGAAGGCATGAGTCGGCACCAGAGAACCTACTTTCATCTACGGACTCCCTGGACCCCTGCACAGCACTGTGGTTATGTCCATGAATAAGCATCCCACAAAAATATGGTATCTATATGACTCATCCCTGGATGTTGCAATTTCTTTGTACTTCATTGGTCAAGTCAATTGCAAAAGCCTAAGTTCAAGGGGAGGGGACACGGGGTCCACTTTTAATGATGGAATGCTAAGGTTCTAAAACAACACATGATACAAGAGATGTGTATCTATCTCTGGAAAATGCAATATGACACAGTCTCTCATTTGGCCACAATTTATAGTTTTCCCACACTCACCTCTCTTCCCCAAAGAATCCCTCAGTCTCATCTAGGGTATTAGGCTTAAGCTAGAGGTCCAAAATCTCATGAGCCAAATCAGATCCAGCTGTGGATCAAGCTCCTTAGGCACAGCAACCTCAGGCATAGCTTTTTTAAGTACCATTATTCTCAACCCAAAATCTGAAAATTAAAGAGAAAGTTTATCTGCCCTGTCCATACCCAACATATAATGGTAGGATCAGCATAGGATTTGCACACTGCAGATATGGGTCTTTTGAAATTCTGACATCCATCCAAGTACATGTTGCCAGTTCCTTAACTGGAACTTAGTCCAACTCTTTGGGAGTTATTCTTCATATCTTCTAGCTACACCCTCTGGGCTCTTGGTTCTGCCTTATGAGTCACATTTTCTTTTTTTACAAAAACTAGCTTGGGTTAGCAGTTTGCCTATTTCCTACTGAAATAGAAATTTCAGAGACAAAGTTTTCTCTTCATTTCATACTGCCTCTGGTCTTTTCAGACTAAGCTGATATAATGCTTTGAAAATATTGTGGGTTTCCTATGTATCAGTTCATAAAACCCTTATGAGTAAGGTCCTATCTATAGATCTATAAATCTTTTTGAGCTCATTCCTTCTCTACCTCGTATTCTCTAAGAGACTTTTACGGAATAAGATCTTTGAGATTCTTAGAAGCCTTCTTAGTTAAAGAAGAGAATTTGTAAATTATACACTTAAGGTCCTTAAGGAGCCTATTTTCTACCTGAAAGGTCCTTAAGGAGCCTGTTTTCTATCTGAAAATTTCTAACGATATTTAAATACTTCTGAAGTCTTGGGATGCCTGGGTGGCTCAGTTGGTTGGGTGGCTGTCTTCGGCTCAGGTTGTGATCCCAGGGTCCTGGGATCAAGTCTTGTATCGGGCTCCTTGCTCTGCAGGGAGCCCGCTTCTTTCTCTGCCTCTGCCTGACATCTGCCTGCTTGTGCTCTCTATTTCTGACAAATAAATAAAATCTTTAAAAATAAATAAATAAATAAATAAATAAATATTCCTGAAGTCTTAACAAAGGATTTAATGGTCCCATCCTCAATTTAATCTTGGGCCTGAAGGCCCCCTTAATTTAGAACTTGTTGACTAGAACTTGAACTTGTTGTCTAAGGAGGTCAGGTGAGGAAGAGGTTTTTCTTCAAACACCCTAGGTCTTGAGTTTATACTCAACATTTCATTCTTGAGGTAATTTCTCTTTCCTTACATTTTACCACCAGCAGTGAGATGAAGCCAGGTACCACTTTCTGTATTCTTCTTGGAAATCTTCAACTATATCACTGAGTTTCTTTCCTATTTTCTAAGTCACCACAGGCCATCAAGTTGGCAAAGTTTGTGCCAATACATACCACAGGTTTCCTTTTATCAAACTTCCAATAACATTCTCCTTAGTTTCTTTAAAGCCCGCACTATCAGTCTCCTTTAGGCCACTTATGCTTCTGCTTACTCTCTCCTCAAGGCCCTTAGGCTTCACTAAGAACCTGTTCTTGAAGGTCCTTGAAGCTTCTGACTGTTATCTGGTCTTGAAGCCAAAGCAAAATATTTTAGGTTTTTGTTATAGCAAACATCCTACTTCTGTGTGCCAAAGTCTTTATTTGTCATCTATTGCTACATAACAAACTACTGCAGAATTTATTGGCTTAAAACATCAAAAATTATCTGTTTTGCTCATGAATCTGCCATTTGGATAGGGCCCATTTCTGTGTCATATGGTATCAGCAGAGGAGGCTCAGCTGGAGGCCAGAAGATGCAATTTCATGATGACTCCTTCACATGACTGGTAAGTTAGAACTGGCTGTCAACTGAGAATTCAGACAGGGCAGTGTGTGGGGACCTAAGTCCTATCTCCATGTGGGCCTCTCCACAGGCTGATTAGGCTTAAGAACAAAGCACAGTGTCAGGATTGTAAGAGCGAGGGTCATAAGAGAGTAAGGTAGAAATTTATGGCATTTGCATGGAAAATCACAAATTGTCATTTAAGTCAAATGCTATTAGTGGAGGCCTACATAGGTTCGAGGACAGGGGACAGTCAGTGGGGGAGTGAAGAATTCTAAAAGAGTGTATGGGACAGGAGCTGTTTTTGTAATTACATGGCTAACTATATTACAAACTGACGTTCAGAAATGAAGATTTGGTTTGAGAAAACCAACATGGACTACATGAAGAATTTCTACTAACTCCTCCTTTCTGGAGTCTCTAAAGGGAGGAGGCAGTATCTAGCTGACACATAAATTGAAGTATTCTTACAGATAGACTTTGATGGGTTTTGAACCACACTCCAGTGAAAAGCTTCTCTATAAAAAGAAGATAGCAACTTAGTTTTTGGCACAGTGCTCTGAGTGGAGTGCTAGTATGAAGTCAGTACCCATTACATGTAAGGCACTCTTGAATCTCTCTCTCTCTCTCTCTCTCTCTCTCTCTCTCACACACACACGCACACACACACTCACACACACACACACACTTTTGCTGCTGTGCCAGCCTACTATTTTGTAATCATGCAGTCTACTAGAGAAATGTTCATTGAGGTCCTTCTATGTGCCAACATTATACAATACAAAAAAATGAAATATGGCCCTTCTCTTCTTGGTGTCACAGATTAATGGAAGTCACAGACAGGTAAACGGATAACTGCAGCGTGTTTCTAAAGGATCTTTAACCATACTGACTACATTATCAGAATCACAAACTAGAGTACATAGCTTAAAACAAGATTTTCCCCTAACTTGTTAATTTATTTGTATGGAAACTTACAAAAGAGCTAAATGTATATATTTATTAAAATGAACTTATTGAAAAGAACAAAATTACATGAAATTATAATTCCCCCAGTAAACAGGCTTGTTATATTTAGCAAATAAAGATACAGAGCTCTAAAATTTGAATTTTGGATAAAACATGAACAATTTTCCAAGTATTAATATCTCCTTTGCAATTTTTGGAACATACTTATACTAAAATTTGTTCATGGCTTATCTGAAATTTAAATTCAACTGAGTGTCTTATATTGTGTGTGTGTGTGGCCACAAAAATATTAACAAAATAAAACCAATAATAATAAAACGAAAACCTTAACAATGTATGCTGGGAATTACAAATTTAAAAAAATACCAGCGTTAGAGAGTTCTGCTCATTTTGGTTTGCTATAACACCCGCTGCATGTGGACTCGCGTTAGATTAATTCAATCAAGGGACAATTGTCTGAATAAACAAAATTATGTTTAAGGCTGATTAGCTATAAAGCAACAAACTTACAGAAAATTAGTCTGTACAATTCTTTCTAAGCCATAAGGCAAAATTAATAATAAGACCTAAGGTCATGAGGCAACAGATAACAGCAAATTCAATTCCAGGCAAGAAGATTATTTGCATTGTCTTCCAAGAGCTGGCTCTACTTTCTTCTCTAGCCTCACATACACCATCTGGATCATCAGATTCCATTTCTCTATAGGAGAAATACATGCTAACTGTGGCTTTACTTATTTTCCTGACTCATAAAGTTGGGTCAATACATTAAGTGACAAAATTGAAGGGGGGGAAAAAAGCAGGTTAGAAATGTGACCGGATGGACTTGAAGTCAAACATAGGCAGACTCTGTCTCTTGTAATCAGAAATAGTCCAGACTCAGGAAACAACTGTCTTACGCCTCTACATAAATTGAAACAGTGGAAATTTCAGCAAACAGTAATTTTCTGGATTTACTACATGACAGGAACATCAGGTGGCTGGCTAAATAATGCAAGACATAGAAAATGAATAAAAATTTCCCCACAGGCCTGCTCATCACAGACATAGGCTGCCCCATTACAATTTCTTTAAGCCTTCTCAGCTGGGAGAACAGAAAGTCTTATCACAGTCATTGACACTCTCCCAACCACCTGAGATGCAGTGTGAGTCCTTCCCACACATGGAAACTGGAAGCAGATACTTCCTTTGGAGGTATTTATGGCAAGCAGCAAGTCTTACTTGGGACGTTTTTAGTTCCTTTTAAATTAGTAATATTTAATTTCTAAAACAAGAAATTTAAGGATATAGGGTCCTAAATGACTGCATATATGGGAAAGCCTCAGTAAGGAGGGGAAAAAAATCACAGTGTCATTCAGCTTTTCACCCTGTCACATGGAGCTCAATAGAAACCGCACCTTCCGCCAAGGCAAATCACTCCAATTGCCAATCTCTCCAATTGAAAGAAGAGGTGGGTTATAAATACTGTAATACTTATTGCAAAAGAAATAAGAGGAAGCAAAAGGGAGAGAGGCAGAGATAGAGAGGAAGCTTTCAACTTTTTGAGACTTCTTCACCTTCCTACTTCAGTATTTTTCTCCAAGGTTCTAGATAATGAATGAAGAGGAAAACAGAAAAAGACAGAAAACACTAGAATGAAAAGACTGGAAGGAGAAAGAAAAGGAAAGAAAACCAAAGATAAAGAGCTATTTGGAAGACTTTAGCAAAGATCAGATCAGAAACAGGGCACAACTGCTAGGTTATTTCAGATAAGCCTTCCAGGGAGATTGGGGGAAGAGAATCAGTAAAATGTTTTGCTTAGTATGGTGCAATGCATTACTCACTTGCCCTTTTCCAAGAGAGCTTCATAGTGGTTACCAAAATAAGCGAATAGATGCCATATGGATTTTAAGAAGAGGGTGAAGACAAAGTAGCACAGATAATAAAGTCAAATCTCTATTAGAGAGTATCATAATATCAAAATTGTGGGAAATCAAGGCTCCTAACAAAATTATTTATAGGTCTAAGAACCACTTGACCAGATCCAGTAAAAACCAGGCAGAAAGGAGCCAGACAGGAAAATGCATACAATTAAACTTGTTGATGTAGCTACATTCCTTTGAAGAACCTGAGGCACTTGTTCATCTTTACTCCTCCTTCTGAACTCATTTTCTTAAGTATTATCATTCAACATTCCTATTAAATCTCCTTCCAATGTTCTCCCATGGTTTGTAGAATGAAGTCTAATTTCTTAGCTATGGTATTCCAAGTCTCCTATAATCTGATCCCAATTTCTAGGTTTTTTTTTTTTTCTATTTTATCTACTTAAGCCCATTTTGGTAGTCTACTTTTCTGATTCTTTATCTGTATTTATCATATTCCCTCTTCTTGCAATATCCTTCCCTAAAGGGATGGGCTTAAATCTAGGCTCCATTACTTCTTAGCTGGGTGGGCTTAGACATTACTTCATGTCTCAAAACCTCCTTGGTAAAACATAGCTAAAAATAATTTCTACACCATAGATATTCTGTAAACATAAAGTAATACATGTAAAGAACTTAGAACAAGGCATGGCATCTAGACGTTACTTGCTAGTTGCTTAGCAATAATTATTTTCTATTAAAATCATTTTTATCTTTCATTCAGCTTCATTCCCCAATCTGTACCTTACTTATTTTTTTTTCTTTTTTTAAAGATTTTATTTATTTATTTGACAGAGAGATAAAGAGAGAGCACAAGTAAGAAAAGCAGCAGGCAGAGGGAGAGCAAGAAGCAGGCTCTCTGCCGAGAAGTGAGCCCGATGCGGGGCTCGATCCCAGGACCCTGGAATCATGACCCGAGCCGAAGGCAGCTGCTTAACCAACTGAGCCACCCAGGCGCCCCTTAATTTCAACTGAAATTTTTCTTTTGTTCCTCCATGCCCCATAATATTTTGCATTTGGGTTTTTATGTACTTTCTATATACAAACCTGTTTTATAATGATTTGGGCATATTCGTTTCCCACTAAAATTATAAACTTAATTTTTATAAAGGCCACATCTTTCTCATCACAGTGCCTCCATAAGAGAATATATATTCTGTTATATATGTTCAGTGTGGCACAACGTTAGCTGCTGGGGAGAAAAGGTCAATTAGACCTCATCCCTGGCCTCAAAAAGCTTCCAGTCTAAAGAAGAAATTCAGCTTTTTAGATCATCCTCTGTAAATGCTTGTTGAGTTAAACTGAATCTGCTCTTCCAGTGTTTAATTTTTAAAGAAGTGCTATGATTCCAAAGCTTCTGTTTTATCAAGAAGCACAGCCTGAGATGGATATTGTGTGCAAATGATTTAAAGTGGGAGTATTCTCAATGAGAAGAGCTAGATAGGCAGGGAATGGAGCTAGACAGAGATGTTTACAGAATTCTGGCCTCAGCGTGATCCCATGGGGAACTCTAGAACAAGAATTGTACCATAAACATTATCTTGCCCAGATGCAAGGGAACTTGGGTATTGTATTCCCTGCAGCCCCCTATCAATCTGATAAAATTGATTATCCGAGTTGGAAGGAGATCTTCTCAACCTTCCTGGCATTTCCATGCTAGACAGGCCTCATCAGCTAAGTGCAATGTTTAGTAGCATTCAGTGTTCCTATTAAATGCTGAATGAATGAAGCAAGCCATAAAATCAAGAATAGAAGAGCAGTAAATGTAGGGAAGGAATAAGGGGCTGTGGATATAGAAGCTCACATAATTTTTGGGGAAAAGGCTACTTTTATCAATGATCTGGACATTTGGAAGAGAGAGGTGTTTTTTTCCCCTTCTTCCGTGGGAGAGAGAATTGCTTCTAGGAGACAAGAGCTTTGATAGTACAAATAGTTGGAAGTTGTTGAAGTTCTAGGGGACTTGGGGGCAAAAGGTAATTTATGTGCTAACAGAGGAAAGGGGAAACTGTTGAATACGTACTAATTGGTCCCAAGAAGAGAAAACACGGAAACATCATATTTTAAATATATCACCATCTACTAGGTCTCTTACTAAGTGCATGAAGGCAGGAAGTTTCTGGGACTAAAAAGCAATGTCCTAGTAGGAGGTCTCAATTACTGAGGATTTAGGTATTTTCCCTCCTTGTCTTCTCATTTTGGTATTATGGAAGGTAAAATGCAGCTCCCAGCAGCAAGAGGCTTTGGGGGTTTCTATTGGGTTTGCTTGTTTTTATGTTTTTAATATCCATAGGGCTTGGGGTTTATTGAGTGAAACGCCTATTGTAATTCACTAGAGCCGTTCCAGATTCTCAGCATCTAGAGCAGCCAAGAATCTTGTGGTTTTCTCTCAGTTGTCCCATCATGCACTTCTGGGGGACCAACATGATAAAAGTCAAAAAAGCATAAAGGAAAAATCCTTATACATAGTTTTTAAAAAAATCAATTACATAAGGACAGGATGAGAAATACATGGCTTGACTACACTTCCTAGGGAAAAATAAAAGGCCTGAGGCTTTAGACCACAAGTTCAATAAAAGCCATGAGTATAATGCTACTGTTTTAAAAGCTAATGCAAACTTAGGCTGCAATGACAGAAATACCATTTCTAAAGCATGAGAAGTTATAGTTTCAGGGTTTTCTGCCCTCCTCAGGCTACATCTGGCTTATTGTATTCTTGCAATGGAGGAGAATATCCAGAGGAGAAAGTCCAGGATGGGAAGACATCTGGAAACGAAGTCAAATGACTACTAGTTGAATGAACTAGAGATCTTTGCCTGGAGGGGAGGGGAGAGAAGAGATAGAATAGGTCTCATCAAATAGAGGAGTTGCATTGGGAAAAATCCAGAAAGTGTGTTTTATTTTATCTAATCTAATCTAAAACAGCATTGTTCAGAGTAAGGGAGATTGGGGCAATGTTATAGAGAGGAAGACTGAGGCTTATGATCAGAAAGAACTGTTTAGCAATTATAAATGCGTAATACAGGGCTGGACTTACTCAAATAAAAATTAAATGATAATATGAAAGGATCATGGCAAAATGGCCAGGAGGTTTCCTAGTTTTCACCATTGCCTGATGGGCTGACTCAGAATCTTTAAGGAATCTGAGAGTAGTGTAGAGATTTAATAGTTGAATTTGTTGGGGAGGAAGTGGGAGGAGGTATCAGCTTTCTTCTTACAATTTGGATTTACTGTACATTACATTTAAACACCGACTATGAGCAATATACAGAAAATTATTCTTTGGTCTACCAAGTATTGTTTAATATGTGTTGACTTCCTTTTCACAAAGTTTTTTGAAAACTTTTTTCTATATATAATTTTATTCTCATTGACTTATAACAAAAAGTATTACCATAAAACTATGAATTTTAGAATTCACTTTTATGTCCCAAATTTTATTACCCAATATAATTCTTCTGTTGGATGAATGTCTAAATTGCATCTGAAGTCACAGTGTGTCAAGGCCATGGTGTTTTTTTATATAAACAACTGACTTTATCACCATAATTGATCAATATAGTCAGATCAACCAGTTGGGCAACCAACCTGACTGAATTTCTTAAATAATCAAATCATCAAATATTTGTCACTTATTATGCTTAAGAAACTGTAGGGAGGCCAAGCTACTGATGATATGCCTGGATAAATACAACATAAGAGCATGAAAAAAATAAATTCAAACAAAAAACTATCAATACTAGCACAAGACAACAATAAATCTGCTATGGGGATTTTGAAACTTCATCAGCAAATTGAATTATGTGTCCCAGGAATTTCATGTCTACCTTTAGAATAGGATAGTTAGGTTAGACTTTAAAAAGGAAATGGAAAGGGATACATGCACCCTGATGTTTATAGCAGCATGATCTACAATAGCCAAATTATGGAAGTAGCCCAAGTGTCCATCGATGGATGAATGGATAAAGAAGATGTGAGATATATATGTGTGTGTGTATATATATATACACATATGTATATGTGTGTGTGTATATATATATATATATATATTGGAATATTATTCAGCCATAAAAAAGAAAAAGATCTTGCCATTTGCAACGACATGTACTGAGCTTAAGAGTATAATATTAATTGAAATAAGTCAGTCAGAGAAAGACAAATACCATATCATCTCATTCATGTGTGGAATTTAAGAAACAAAACAGTTGAGCAAAGGGAAGAGAAAGAAGGGAGAGAGAGAGAGAGAGACAAAGCAAGAAGCAGACTCTTAATCACAGAGAACTGATGGTTACCAGAGGGGAGAGAGGTGGGGGGATTGGTGAAATAGGTGATGGTGATTAAGGAGGATACTTGCTGTGATGAGCACTAGGTGTCATATGGAATTTTGAATCACTATATTGTACACCTAAAATGTAACAATGTAAAAAAATTAAATAAAATAATATTAAAACATATTTAAAAATATTTTAAAAATATAAAAAAATACCAAAAAAAAAATAGAAAGGAAGTGAAGATTGTGATAGGCTTCAAAAAATACATGACATTTCATTGGACAGAGGAAGGGCATTCTAGGTACAATGGTGTGAAAAAAATAAAAAGGACAAAGGCAAAAAAGCCTTCAAGACACACTTAAGAAAATATAGTGCAATAATTTGCTTCATGGCAAAGATTTGTAGAAGGCATTATGAATGTTGGTTACAAACACAGCTTTGGTTAAGCTCTATCTCTATCACCATGTAACCTTATGGGAGCTATTCAAATCTACCTGAATTGCCATTTCCTTGTGTGAAAAATGGACATAATACCCACTTAGTGTGGAAAGGATTAAATTAGATTATGTTGCTAAAGCATTTTACTCAGTGCCTGACAGGTTAAAAAGATTCAGAAGCCTTCTACAAGTAATAGTGCTATTGTCTGAATGTGTGCACCACCCCAAAATTCATATGTTGAAATCCTAACCCCCCAAGGTGATATTAAGAGATGGGGCCTTGGGCTGCTTGGGTGGCTCAATCAGTTGACTATCTGACTCTTGGTTTCTGCTCAGGTCATGATCTCAGAGAGATGGAGCCCCACATCAGGCTATGCACTCAGTGAGGAGTCTGCTTGAGTTCTCTCTCTCCCTCTCCCTCTCTGTCTCTGGCCCCCCACTCATTCTCATGCTCTCTCTCTCTCTCTCTCTGAAATAAATAAATCTTTTTTTAAAATAAGGAAAGCTAATTATTTAAAAGAGAGAGAGAGAGATGCAACCCTTGCGAGGTGATTAGGTCATGAGGCAGAACCTTCAGGAATGGGATTAATGCCCCTAGAAAAGACGCTCAAGAGAGCTGCCTTGCCCCTTCTGCTGTGTGAGGTTACAGTGAAATGAGGGCCATCTAGCAAATGGGTCATCACCAGACACCAAATCTGTGCTGGCACCATGATCTTGGACTTCCCAGTCTCCAGAATTAGGAGAAATAAAGGTTTGTTCTTCATAAGCCATCCAGTTTGTGGTATTTTTGTTGTAGTAGCCCAAATAGATTAAGACAGTAAGTGTTAATATTAGTAGTATTTAAGATAGAGTATCAAATAAAGTCTGAAGAAGGACTGCACCAATGGGTTTGGAATTGAAATTATTACCAAAGGGCTCTGAAAGAGAGAATAGAAACAGGACAGCGATATTTTATTTATTTTTATTTTTATTTTTTTAATTTTTAAATTTTTTTAAAAGATTTTATTTATTTGACACAGAGAGAGATCAGATCACAAGTAGGCAGAGAGGCAGGCAGAGAGAGAGAGGAGGAAGCAGGCTCCCCACTGAGCAGAGAGCCCGATGCGGGCCTCGATCCCAGGACGCTGAGATCATGACCTGAGTCGAAGGCAGAGGCTTTAACCCACTGAGCCACCCAGGCGCCCACGGATGGCGATATTTTAGAAAGATTCATCAGACAGCTTTGCATGCAAACAATTGGTAGAATGGACTGGGTGGGGTGAAAAATGATTTAAAAGCAAAGCAAGTTCCTGGGAAGGTACTTGCTTGATATTGTAAGTACCTGGATAGCAGGGATATATGGAGTTAGAAATCAAAGCAAGAAGACAATCAAAAGGTAAAAATAGAGACTAGCTAGGCATTCTAGGGAAGAATCAGACTATCAGACTTGTAAATCAAAGTTGACTGCTTAGTTTATAGCTTGGAAATTGAGAATGTTGGCTCTGGCAATAGAAACTGTGAAGTAAGGATGAGAGAAAGATTGGGAAGGAAAATGGACATTTCAGTCTTATGGCTATACAGCTAGCAATGACATCAAAATGTACACATAGAAACGACTTTTAGAAAACCACAGATTTTTTTAAACTTAGACTTGTCTTCAAATTGAGTGACAGTGGAGAACCAGTTGAACACTGATGCCCTCCTTTGTACAATAACGTGCTTTTATTGTTTTGATTTAAATAGAAACAGTGGGACACACTGAGGAAGAGATGTGCTAGAGATTAAAAATGAAACTACCTCAGTGACAGCAGCCTATGCATGTGTGCTTCTCTGCAAGGCCACTGACTGTGAGATGCAAAAAATTACACGAAAAAGCCAACTCTGTGTAGTTGGTAAATAAAAGGAACCCAAACATTTCTCTGGGATAAGCAATATGGATAACATGGAAAATGCAGTCCTTTAAATTGTCCAGTTTAAAGAAAAAGAGGTGATGGAAAGTTCTCTCTGTGCTGAAAGAATTAAAAAAAAAAAAAAGGAAAGGGTTTTAAAAGAAAGACTCCAGTGTGTATGCTTCTAATTACAATATTATGAACAAATGTTTTATAAATAAAAACAGAGGTTTTTGAAAATGTCCCAAATCCTGAGTATGTATATAGTACATGGTAAATGTGGGATTTTTTAAAAATAGAAAATAATTTAACAGGGACATTGATACCTAAGAACAAGTTATTTTGTTCAAATAATTACATTGAGAATTTACTCACAACACAAAATAGGAAACATTCAAAGTGTTGTTTATGGATATTGTTGCACATGTATCATTGAAGTTAAGGGAGGTACAGTCTTTCTCTGATGGATCAAAGTTTAACATCTATAAGTCAAGAAAAAAAACCCTCCCTGAAAATATGATATATGGGAGAGATTATATCCTAATATTTTTAAATTTTATGCTTGATTTGATTGATAACATATGAAGAAGCTACAAAAAGAAAGACATTTTTAAATACTGCTTCATAGCCTGTCCTTAAACAAGCAGATGAACTGTGAAACTTTGTTTACAGATTTCATTAGTTATGTATTAACATATATGAAAGATTATTACCTATATAGGCAAAATGTAAAAGTTACTGCTATTTCAACAACTATTATTCTTTAATACTTAAAGTTTGGGTTTTTTTGGCAAATGGGAAATAATGAATGCATTCATAGTAAAAGTACTGGAGAGGCAAGAATTCCTATTATCTGAATGGTAAAACACTACTGGATTTCAGTTAGCCTGGCACAGGCAATCTCACCCATTCTTTTTTCTCCTGTTCTTGCTTCTTGGACAATACTACTATAAATGCAAAGTTCCGGTGACACCATTTAGAAAGCTAATACCACCTTGATGCTTGATCAGGTTTCCAAAGATGGTAGAAAATAAAAGGTGGAACCATAAAGAAAATAAGGCAAATATGTTTTTCAAAATGAAACAATCCCTTCTTTGCTCGTGTAATTTTTAGAAAAGAACTTTTCAAGCACATTTTCCAGCATGGTAATACAGATTGGAAGGATGTTTTTAGATTAAAGGCAAAGTAAACAAATAAATTAAATTCAAAGTTAAGAGTATGTAATCTCACAAAACAATGACATTGGCTCATTCATGTTTTCAAAGGGATATGGCACAATGTGACTTCGACAGCTTTCAAGACAGAAATTCTGAAGCCATGGTGGGTTAGGCAAGTGGCTCAAATCTGGTGAATTGATTTTGAGATTTTCAGTAAGTGTCAATGTAAATTCAAGAGTAAATTAAAGTCTCAGTGTAAAACTCAAGAATTTTCTCCTCTTCTCTACACCCCTTATCCCAACTAACTCTATGTGACATTACAAATCATAGAGAAATGGGGGCACCTGGGTGGCTCAGTTGGTTAGGAGTCCAACTCTTGATTTCTGCTCTGTTCATGATCTCAGGGTTGTGAGATCAAGCCTCAGCTCTGGCTCCATGCTGGGTGTGGAGCCTACTTAAGATCCTCTCTCTCCCTCTCCCTCTGTGCCCCAAAAAGAAAGAAAAGAAAGAAAGAAAGAAAAACCATAGAGAAACAGAGTTTGTTCAGGATTCTATGCTATCAGGCATATGAGGGACTTCTCTGCAAGACTGCCAACGTTCACATATATAAGCTCTCACACACCTGGAAAACAACATGGAAGATGAGATGAAAAAAGGAGTTTCTCAAGGCAATGAACCTATTCTTTGATTAGCAAACAGCTTTGCTGTCAGAATAGCTTGGGGTAGTGCTGCAGATAAATGAGAAGGTCTTGCTGGGCAAAGCAAGAAATATAGAAGACTAGAAAATCTCTAAGAAGCATAGGAAATCCACTGCTCTCTTTGGAACAGTGCTTCCTGTCTAACAACACTAGACAGGTTCACTGGTTTTTCAACATCCTGGTATGGATGCTGGATCATGGCAGATTTTAAAATCTGCAAATCTCATGACAATTACCAGGAACAGTTTTCATGCAATTCAAAGCCCACCTATTCAGAAGATTCCTTATCACCAATATCACTGTTAATGTAGGATGAGGGACTCCTAAGTACTAAACAGAACACTTTGGAAGATTATTCACCTACCAAATAATTAGGCGGCAAATGGTGTATTTTAAATAAGTTACAGAACATCTGTCTCATCTATAAATTCAGGTAGAAGTGTCACCAGAAAAAAAATTGGAACCTTCATCACGGAATCTGTCCTTGTGACACTCAGCATTTCTACCTTTTATTATAATGATCTCTGTACATATATGTACCAGTAAGCCATATGCTATAACAGAAAGCATCCGGAATTCCAGACAGACTCATGTTCACATCACTGCTTTGGCACTTCCTAGTTGTGTGTCTTTGTTAAGTTTCTTAACATTTTAACATGCCCATTAAAAAAAAATGAATAGAATTGCCCACCTTGAAGGGTTGTTATGAAGACTAGAGCTAAGAGAGATCAACACCTAGAATCATATCCAGTAACAAATTCCTGCCAGATTTAATGCTACTGACATCTTAGAAAACCACAGACAATCCCTCAAATCACCTTTCTGATAGTATATTGTACCTCCTCCTCAAACACCTAACATAGCAGCAGCAAGTCCACATCAACTCAGTATTAATTACATGTGTCCAGCATTGAGACTGGGCAAGAAATGGCCAACAAAGCAATAGCATAAAGGAGGAATGATTCTGAATAAATAGGGCAAACTATTCTTAGTCCTACAAAGGTAGTTCCATCAACCAGGACTCCCTTTCTTTCTAGATTAGATGGTCTAGACAATAGAATTTCTAGATTAGATGGTCTAGATAATAGAATTGTCCAGATGATGGAAATATTCTATACCTGCTGTCCAATATGGCAGCCATCAGCCACTTGTGTCTATTAAACCCTTGCAGTGTGGGTAGCATGACCGAGGAACTGAACTTCTAATTTTATTTAACTTTAAAAAGTTTAAATTTAAAAAGCCACATATAGCTAAAGTCCATTGCATTAGACAGTGCAGGTCTAAATATCAGGAACAAACAGAAATATGTTAGAGAGGGAATAAATACTAGGGTGATTGAAGTGAACTCAGGTAGTTCAAACAATCTCCTGAGTTGAATTTATCATTTTAACTTGAAGTTTTCAGTGGTAGCCTCTACTGCGTCTTTTGAGTGACTTATTTGTGTCTCTGCTATTATGTCTGGCTCTAACTTGTGGCTCAGTTCCCTCTTATTTAAGCCAAGAATTGACCTGCTTAGGTTTCTCAGGAAGTGTTCCTACTAAAATGGGCAGAGCTCTTTCCCCACTGGTTTTCTTAGCAGGCTCCCAAAAAGGTATTCTTCTTTTGATTTTTCTACATTACTATTATATAAATAATATATAGATATAGATATTGTACATTACATATTACATATGTATTATTTATATACATACTAACACATTACTATAATACACATATATATTCTAAGACATACTATACTATGTATTACTATACTACTATACTTAGTATAAACATGATGAAATTTGCTGTTTTTTTACAGACACTCTCCTATAAAAGCTGGAGTTTCCCTAACTGAGCTAATCCTAATGGAATGGCACCACATAGCATCACATCCCAAAGTCCTTTTCTTTCCCCCACTGGAGCAGTATGAAACCCAACCACCCACACCAAAAGTGACAGATGTTGCTTATTGACTATGCCACTCTTTGTCACTGGGTCTTCATAGAGCCTCTGAATCCTCCTTAACACAACTCTAAAAAGTAACAGCCAATTTGTCGTCGTTGACATGTGACATAAAATATATATGGTATATCCTTCCTCCACCCTCCGCTCCAATGAGTTCCTCACCATATAAAGTTAAAAACTCCAAGGATTAAGACAGCCTTTGTTCTCATTGTTCGGGAGTCTTGGTTCTGGGAAATAATGGTAAGTCTGACAGTGCTTCTTCCAGGAGGTCCTTTGGGTTTGCATGAATACAAAACTTTTGGCAGCCTGTTCTGGCATGGCAGAACTCCCCACACATACTCGTTAGGACATCCTCTTGGACTTGACCTGACTAAGCAAGAAATCCTAAATATTAACATTCTTGCCAAACACAGGTTGAAAAAGCCACTTGCTGACCCTTAGCTAATGACTAGATATTTCTTGTTGGCTCATAAGAAGTGAGAATTTTTCTACCAAGATCCTGTTACTTTCACTGGCCATTTTAGAAATGAATTTCAGATGGTACCAGTAGTTCAGAAGCAAGACTCGAAAGTGGAGTTGGACCTTTTTGGACACTCAATTTGAAAGCAAAATTAGATCAATGAATTTCTAGGTATATATGCCAATCTTTTGTATTTTAGTCAGGGATGAGGATATCACAAAGCACACATGGCTCCCATAAACACTCTGCAGACCTACTGTGCTTCACTACTCTAAACAGGAGGGGAGAAAGGGACTGAAATGGGAGAACACAGAAAAACAAAGATAGTGAGACATCACGATGCTGCTGAATGCTTTTTTTTTTCCTTTATTACCACAGTTTTTGAGGATTGTTCCCCAGATCATTAGCGCACAGATTTAGTCACTCATCTTTATTATTATTTTATCATTCTCTCTGGTTCGTTGTGAATATTGCGCAATTAGCACATTTCTGAAAGCCCGATGGCCATGTCCTTAAGCTTCCTTCCCAGTTCCTGGAATTTACGCTGTAGGACCTCAGCCCTATTTCTGTCTGTGGTTTTGATTCCAGCTCAGATTCTGACTACAGAGACATCCCCTCTCCTTGGCGAATACCTTTTTCTCCTTGTGGTGATGTTTCCAGTCCAGCTTGAGGAGTCATAAAGTGCTGTTAAAACAGTCATCCCTCTTAGTCTGTCCTTGGTAGTCATCACACAGTATTGCTATTGTCCAGAGGCTGGAGGCTGAGGCTAAGGCTGAATCGGAAAGTTGGTTTTAGTATCCCAGCAGGGCCAGGGAAAATAAATCCCTGAGCGAGAATATGGCTTGGCGTCAAGCAGCTGGAGAACCGGGTCCAGGGGCAGATTATTTGGGTGAGTGTGCATGGCTACCAGACATCAGTTTCATTTGACTAATATGTTCTTTTCCATCCAATTGAATGGATTACCACAGTGTCAAATAAATAATGTGTTGCCACATTTGGCCCAACAAGAAAAATACTGGGTATCAATAAGCAAGTGTAAGACCACATGAAAGCCTGACTGTGTTTGAGAAAAACAGGAATAAGCCCTCAGGTATCTTGAAATGCAGACATTTTTCTTGTCAAAATGTTCTAGAAGCCAAATGTGTGGAGTCCCTGCTGCTGTGACAACACTCTGGTCTCTGAAGCTCATCCAACATGGCCACAGACCCAAATTAAACCCTAGGTATTTATGAAGGCAGCCACAAAGGTGGGACAATGGCTCATTACCCAATTCAGAATGCATTCAGTCAACGTTTATTGAATGCCTACTGGTTGTCAGGCACAGAGGTGGCATCTCAGGGTGACAGGGAGGATAATAGGGGTTGAGAAGAAATAAAAAGTGAACAAGGCGCCAACTCCTATCTCACATTCTAGTGGAAGACGCAAACACATATTCAGATGATTCGTGTATCATCCAGCAAAGTGCTAGAATCGAAATATGAGCAAACTACTAAGGAAGCAGGAGATAAGAATAGGTCAGTCTACTGGAAGACAGAGAACATGGGGAATGTCTTCATGAAGGGATGACATTTGGGCTCTGCCTTAACATACGCTATTTTAATGCAATAGTATTCTTGGAATGTATAAAATGTACATTATAAACTATCATAAATCCCCCCAAAACCCTTGTCAGTCTGTAACACAAATTAGCATCAATGGCATTTTATAACTGAGTTAAAGGAATAATAAGAAAAATAAGACAGGAATAATAAACACTGCCCTAAGCATTTTACACATACTGGTTAATTCAATTCTCATGATATTTCTGTGCTATAGATACTCTTTTTACTTTATGAAAGTGGAAATAAGGCACAAAGAAGTTAAATAAATTGCCCAAGTTCACATTGCAAGGTCAAACACTACACTAAGTGCTTCGGACCGTTTTTTCCCTTTATTCTCCCAACATTTTTCTGATCTACTACTTATTTCAGGTTGGGGGGCGGGAGCTGAGAAGGTTAAGAATCTAAAGATTAGAGAGATTTAGTCTCCTCTCAGAAAGATTTTTCAAATAGAAGGCAAAGTATGACTATCGACCCAGTGGTATGGAAATACATGCATGGTGTATTTGAGGCAAATAAAAATATTGTACACATCAATGGCTTGAGATTCAACCTCTAGAAATGGAGAGCCATTCATGAGGATAACATCATTGGAGTTTTATACATATATTTAAATGTTCTGGCGGTACTTTGAATGGAATGGAGGGGAAAACGGTAATAGGAAAGACTGCATGATGGCTACTGAAATGATCTCAGTCTGAGTGGTGGCCATTGAAAAGGGGGATGGATTTGAAAGACATTCTAAAAGTAGAATCAAGAGGATTTAATGACTGGTCTGGCGAGAAGAATACGGTCTTGTAGGAGAAGTGAAAGCCCACTCTAAGGTTTCTCACTTTGACCACTCTACTGGAATATGCTGGTGCCACCAACCAAAATAGGAAAAGCAGAATAATTGGTAGATGTGATGAAAAATATAATTGGTTTGGATGCATTGAGTATAAGGTGGGCTACTAAGGGGGAGGAACTCATTAGGCAATGTAATACACAGTTCTAGAGTGATCCACTAGATCATGTCTTTCTCACACGTGAACAGTACATCAGAGAGACATTTGGGGACATTCCTTGGTGGAATCATAATATCATAACTGGCATATTTTTATAGGGATGATTTGGTGCCAGATACTTCTAACAATCATGTATTAATCTTTACAACAATCCTAACATGAAGGCACCCTATTATTTCCATTTCACATATGAGAACACTGCAGCATAGAAAGTATAAGTCATTTTCCCAGCGCAGCACAATCAGAAGAGCACCAGAGACAAATTCTCCCCTTCCCTCCTCAAGCAGCATTTCCCATGTCCATGATTTTGGGCTTTTATGGCTGAAATTCCACTTCTGAAAGTTTTTCCACCTATTCTGGGAAGAGAGAAAAAAGGGTTGAAGATTTAGGTGTAGGTGAGGACCTGCTGCATTATGTATTTCCTGCCCCTTTGGCCTTTATAAAATTTGGTATACTTGTTCTTGACTTCAAGATTCTGTGGGACAGTTAATCTCCCTGTGCTTTGTTTTCCTTCTCTATAGTAGGGGATGATAATAGCCCTTGCTTCCTAAGATGGCTGAGAGGATTAAATGGGTTCATAGATCTAAAGTACTTACTCCTGGCACAGGTGTTCTAGAAATGTGAACTGAGAAGATGACAAGACAATGAGTACAATGGTGATGATGGCTATGTATTTATCTTTACACTACTTTCCCCAGTGGTTTAGAGAAGAAATGCCAGGTCAAGTGCTGCCCTTCTTAGCACAATCAAAGAAAGAGAGAGTCAAATACTGCTAGTTGTCAAGATTTCAAATGTAGAGGTCTCTGACCTATGCATTTGGGGAAAAAGGGGGAGGTAGTACTATGGTGGCCACTTGAGAAGTGAAAGACAAGGACCTTTTGTCAGGGTCCAGACAGTCAGAAAAGCTCATTATCCCCCAGTTAGTGTCCAATCACACTGAAGGAGATAAAGCGAGTGAGGTCTTATGAGACAGGATTAAAGGACACAGAAACCCAGTGCTGGGGTCCTCGAGTAGGCCTGTTCAGCACCAGCAGGAGACTGGACTGGATCTTTAAGAAGGGAGATTTTAGGGGATCAGCCCAAGTGCAGGACGGCCTTTGTTTGGACTTTTAAAACTGAGGAGGGGAAATGCTTGAAACATAAAAGACCAACTTGGACCATCTGGTTCTGTAACAGTCCCCCATCAACACGTCCTCACTTGATGAGACCAATATAATAAATGAGGATAGATGTGTTTCGCTCCTGTCAACAGCCATACGAGAGGAAAGATAAGAGAAGCTTTTGAAATCGTAGAGATCTTTTGGCTTTAGCTATTCCAGAGGCAATTAGTTCCATATGGGAAGCAAATCCATGCGGATAGATTTAACTATCAATTCTGTAGCTGCTTATCAAGAGGCAGTATATTTTGTAACACACACACACAAAAGCCGGATCCTGTTACTGTGACACCTGCTTGCACCCAGGCTGGGCAGCAATGCATTTAGCCTTAGGTCTCTGATACTCCACGTGTCAACTCATTTTATAGAAATTAATTAATTATCCCTGGAATTGATATTAATAATGATAAATTGCTTTCTAAAATAAGCTAAATCAGAGTGACACTACTTTCATGGGACCCTAAAATATTTAAAACACAATATAGTAAGTCCAAACATTTCTGCTTATGCCATAGTAAAAGCTAAGTGATCCACTGAGGAAGACTTACAGACTTTTCTGTTCTCTGAGGGAACCTACAGGGAGTAATCCTGAAGAAAGGAAATGATAAGACAATGGATAATTCTTTTCTCCATGCTACTGCAAGCTTTCCCTTAGAAGCATCCTGTTTTTATCTGTTCTTCTGCTTAAGAGAGAAAGAAGAAAACGTGGAGTGGGAGGAAAGACATAACAAAATAAGGAAGAAATGAAGGATGGAAAGAGCAAAGGGAAAGTGCCAGAGAAAAAAAAAGGAAACAGGAAAGAAAAAAGGGAAGCAAGAAACTCCAACTACATCCCTCCCCTACACCCCATTCCTTCCATGCTCTTGAAACTGATCTCTCTGTCATAACTGCACACACAAGTGCATGGTGAGGAACGGGGGACAGAAGCGATAGCGACAGGAGTTGATCTTGACAAGGAACGTAATTCTCAGAGGCAAGGAACCTCAAGAACCACAGGGTTTGTGAAAAGATCCATAGGACGAACCCATGGCCTTCAGGATTTGGCAAAAAATTCAACCCATTATTCAAACATTTTGTGCTAAGTGAAGTGCAGTGCATTTTGTCAAGCAGTTCCCCCTTAATTTCCAAACCCACGTGTATTTCCAAGGGAATGTGATCCATATGTTTCTAATTCATTTACATTTAAATCATCATAATGCTGTTTTGCTGAGCTATTTGATGTCCAAGAAGACTATGAGGCCTTTTACAAGCCTTTTTAAAGGCTTTCTCCTTTGAACCTGCAAGTCATGGTTTTCCTGTACAGAATGTGAATTAAAATAAAGAAAGGTTATAGCTTCTCTTCAAACTAAATTCCACCGTATTTAAATGGATAATAATAATGACAACCATTAAAATGATGTGATCTCAGAGGCAACCTTACATATAAATTTAGAA
Source organism: Ailurus styani (assembly GCA_002007465.1). NCBI lineage: Eukaryota > Metazoa > Chordata > Mammalia > Carnivora > Ailuridae > Ailurus > Ailurus styani. The sequence goes on along the minus strand of LNAC01000029.1, from coordinate 3,629,433 downwards.
AAATCTATCAGTTGGGGAAAAAAAAAAGTTCCAGATTTTCCAGTACAACAGCCATGAATAGTAATGGTTGGATTCTGCCCTGTTTGCAAATTAAGTTTAAAATATTATTTTCTTTTCTTAACCCCCTGATTTTTCTAAAGCCCAACCTAATTTCTTTCAGGCTCAGAATACACTCAGGGATACTAATTGTAGCTAAACTCTAATTTCTTTAAACAAAGTTTTAAATGTCTTTGTGCCAGAATCACCTCAGTCCTTAATAAATTTATGAAGCACTAAAATATTGACTTATTCTTTAAAAAGTAACAACCACAGTATTATCTACCAAGTATTAGGCACATTGATATTGGTGACACACAGTACTGGATACTTTATACATAATGCCTAATTTAATATTTGCAAGATCTCTGCAAGTTTATCTTGATTGTTACCCATTTCATGGACAGAGAAACTAGACAAAATAGGGGCAAGTTACTTCATTTAAGGATACTTGTTCATATCCACACAGCTAGTAAGCTGATGAGAAACATCTAGAACATTGAGCAGAGGACAAGAATTTAGCAACTATTACTTTTGAAGCTTCCAAAAGGGTCACTCTTGGACATAAGGAGGAGTCTGTAAAACATAACATAAACTTCTTTCATTTACTGAGTACCTACTATCTCCCAGCTACTCTACTAATCACAGTGGAAAACAAACAACAGCAAAAAAATAAGCATCATCCTTTTACTCAAAGAGCTGAGTCTAGCGGTCTGGAAAGATATAATTGTCATTACAGTGTGATTCTGTCTTATAATCAGAGACCAGAGGTAAAGATGTATGGAAGTGTTGGGGTATGACGTTCAGGGCTCATTCTAAAAGGCCAATAATACACAAACCATTTAGGCCTAAGCCTACCCCCCACTCAGTGTTTTAAGAGATGTTGGTTCTCTTCGTCTAAGATGTTTGGAGTTTATCCTGAAGGCAAGGACCAGGTGTTTTGTTTTCTTGGAAAAGAACTTTGACAGTAGTGCAAAGAATGGATTTAAAGACACTTACCATGGAGAAGTCAGCTAGGAGGTAGTTTCAATGATCTAGGGATGGATGGAAGGCAGTGGGCTGGGGAGAATAATTACAGGGATCCTTACATTTCACATTTTCCGAATCATTTTACAACACTTGGCCTTTTGAACAATAAGAAAAGCTCATTTTGCAGTATTTGCTGAAAACTCGAATTTCTCTCTGATTTCCCAATGTAATGTCTATGCACTGGCAGACATACACACCCGGCCATCTATACTAAACTAGCTTAATGATCATGTAAGCAGAAATGCTCCTTTCTGGATAAGCATTTCAACATAAGAATGATTTTACACTGGGTTTTGTTTTTCTCCATTGATATTGAGAAACCGATCAGTAATGCAATGTAATATAATGACATTTCAAGAGAAAAGGAGAAAATCAAGACCTCCCCAATATAAAATGGTCACAAATATTTACATAAAGGAAAGTTATTTTTCCCCATTTCCTCAATGACACATCATCAGCAAGGCCAGCATTATATGTGTACTGAGTACATAGTCATAGATTTGACAATTAAGAAGTCCCGAAATTTCTGCCCATCCAAACATCTCTCTGCACTTGCTAATCTGAATTATCCTAAAAAGCCTTAATTTACTTTATTTTTTTAAAAAGTATTGAGGTCTTTTCTTTTATGATTTAGGACTTGGGGTTTAAGGGAAAAAGAGAGTCTTTGAAGAGTAGTAGCTCATTAGTATTTTAACTTCAATTGGCACTTGTGACAAAAGACATAATTGAATTAAGAGATATAATCCAATATCTTAAAAACCTCCTTTTCTTCCCCTTCCCAAAGTCTCTCACTTAAAACCATTTAATTTACTACAATGTTTTCATTTATTCACTTCTCCTGATCACCCCTAATATCATCCTCTCACGTGGACCCTGCCTCTCAGCTTCCATTCTTATCCTGCTACAAGGCCTTCTCCAAATAACAGCCAGAACAATAATTTAAAAAAAATAAATCAAATGATGTCACTTACCAATATAAAACCTTTCAACAGCATATTACTGCCTCTCATTGTACTTAGAATAAAAGTGAATCTGCAATCCAGCTCCAGCCCAGCCTCCAACCTCACTTTGCTGGCTTCTTTCCCTGTCAATATGCTCCAGCCACCCGGATCATCCTGCTCATGTTTTATCTTTAGCCTTAAATCTCACCTCAGATGTCACCTCCTCAGAGAGATGTCTCACCACTCCAAATAAAGCACTGAGTATGCTGACCCATGCAGGAAGGAAATAAGTTAATAATCATAACTGGAGTGCATTACACACACACATACACACACACACACACACACACACACACAAAGAAAAAGTTGAATGACACTTTTGCTTCAGTGAACTATCAGTGTTCTACTGGATTGGAATATAAAATGCATGTTTTCCAGGTCACAATCAGATAAGTGACCAAGGTTCCAGCCCCTTATAGCATGTCCATAAAGTCCATTGTGTCACTTTGGCTGTTTCCTTCATTGCCCTTCTCACAACCTGAAATCTGGCTTATTTATGTCAACTTGTTTTTTGAGAATGTAAGCACCTTAAAAGCTGGTTGGTCTCTTCTCTCTTACACATTTCCTCATTCCCAGCACCTAGAATTGTGCCTAACAGGGGTGCCTCGGTGGCTCAGTCGGTTAAGTGTTTGACTTCGGCTCAGGTCATGATCCTAGGGTCCTGGGATCGAGCCCCACATCAGGCTCTCTGTTCAGCGGGAAGTCTGTTTCTCCCTCTCCCTCTGCCTCTTCCCCCTGCTCATGTTCTCTCTCTCAAATAAAAAAGAAAAAAGAACCATGCCTAACATAAATTGAATTATAAAGGAACTTACACTCAGAGAATCTCTGGAAGAGAATGTCATGGTTAATTTTATGTGTCCACCCAACTCTGCCACAGTTGCAAGATACTTGGTGAAATGCCAGTCTAGGTGAGGCTATGAAGATATCTTTTTAAATGAGATTAACATTCACATCAGTAGACTCTCAGTAAAGCTGACTACTCTCCATAATATGGGCGAGTCTCATCCAATCTGTTGAAGGCCTTAAGAGAAAAAGACACAGGTCCCCCAAAGAAGAGGGAATTTTGCCTCCAGACTGCCTTTGGATGCAGGACCTCAACATCAACTCTTCCCTGAGTCTCTGTCTGCTAGCCTGCCCTTCAGACTGCCAGCCCCCACAATGATGTGAGCCAAGTCCTTGAAATAAAACTCTCTTACACACACACACACACACACACACAACCATTGGTCCTGTTTTTCTGGAGAATGCTGACTAGTACAGATGTGTTGCAACACAACACATACATGTGTCACATACAACTTATGGTGCAGCAGAGTTAACTAACATTCCTCTTCAGACACTTATCCCTTTGCCCACAGCTCCCACGCAGGGTAGGAGCCAAGGCAAACTTTCATTTCTCCATATCCCCAAGCCATCCCATCTTCCTTCTCTGTTCACTTTCTTCTCCTCACCATTACCCTGCCACTCCACCCACTGGCCAGAAGTCATTTCTAGAACTTCCTCTCTCATCCTCCAAGTTATCCATGTCATCCTAAGACGAACCTGTGACACCAGGACTCTTTGTTGCCTTGATAAATATAAATATTCTGTTGCTAAATATAATTATTCATATTTCTCCTGCAAAATGTCTGGTAGATAAAATGCTCCACGTTGTTCCATAAACATACTGGGATGGAAGTAAAGTCAGAAGATTATAAGATAACCACAAAACAGACATGTGCCGTTCTGTAATGTCAAATATTCTATACTGAGAACTTTAATTAAAAATGTTAGGAAGAGGGCGCCTAGGTGGCTCAGTGGGTTAATGCCTCTGCCTTCGGCCCAGGTCAAGATCTCAGGGTCCTGGGATCGAGGCCCGCATCGGGCTCTCCGCTCAGCGGAAAGCCTGCTTCCCCCCACACACACCTCTGCCTGCCTCTCTGCCTACTTGTGATCTCTATCTCTGTGTCAAATAAATAAATAAAATATTTTTAAAAATGTTAGGAAGAGCATATGATTTTAAAAAGAGAATTTGAGACATAAATGGAAGTTAAACATAAAAAGTCTTCATTGAAGAGAGGACTCTTCAATGAACTAGTTTGCTCATCAGTACCATCTATATTGGTACCTGATCTGAATGCAATTCTGACGGCTTTATGTGTGACTGCAATGTCACCAACAGGGCTATGAGCCTCTTTTGAACAGGACAGTACCTTATACAACAATATGCAAAGAGCGCTTCACAATACAACAGACATGGGCTAAAAACATTATGTGTCACAACTGTGTGCCCCAGTCATGTGGTTTAATCTCACTGGTTCTCAACTGCCTAACGTGGGAAAAATAAAACATTTATGTGATGTACCTAGCAGTTTATTGATTCACAGTAGATGGCAAATAACTGCTAGTGCCTATCATTGGAGTTATATTTTAATTTCCGCAGCACCCAACAACGTTCTAAGCACATAATAAAATAAAATAATCACATGTGAAGTGAAATGGGGTGAAATTACACTGATGGGGGCACTTTTTCTTTTTTCATCACTGTGATTACTGTATAGAGGCTTTCAAATCTCTATGTTCATGTTTTATTATTAGATCAATCTGCCCTACATATATGACATTTTTATAGTGTTTTTTAATATATATATATATATAAATAGCAGTCTGGATAAAGGTACTATTTTATTCTTAACATGTCTTAACATGAAATTCATCTATTGCCTTTATTTTGAATTCCTGTTATGTCCTAAAAATATGAGATTTCAAAATTTTGTGCAAACTTGATTCTTTCTATGTAGGAATAAATAGTGAGTGATTACAGGTATCATTTTTCTTTAACACTTTAGTTTCAAAACTCACCAGAGCCACACTGGATAAAGGCAGACACCTTAAATGCAAAAACAAAATAAAAACAGAAACAAATAGGACAAGCATCTTTCTCCAAACAAAAACTATTATTTAAAAACATATATTATGAAAATGTTCTAGTCAATGAATAAAGGGCTCATCAACTACGCAAAAGTAGAATCAATAATAAACTTCTACCCTAAATGAGATTTTAAAATATATCCCATGTGTTCAGTTGCATCCTTCTTATCAGAGGCAAATAGAAGCTTGAGTTTGGTTTGATCTTGCTGTAGAAGTAGTTTCTGTATTTAGTGAAAGGCTCAGGAGACTCTTCCAATCCAGAAATTTTATAGTTTTGTGATTTAGCCACTCCAGGAAATTTTTAAAATGTTCATTCCTAATATATTTCATGTCTCCATTTGTGTTTGGTGTTATACAACTATGATCTCAGTCTTGAAAATCCAGTTTTTTTTAAGCACTAAAATTTCTCCACTTTTAAGAAGCAAGGAGAAAAAACAGAAAGAAAGAAAAAAATTGCACAAATATTTCTGAAATTTAACAGGGTAATTCTACTTAACTCTGGAGTTATACAAATATATGATAGAATTATGCAAATATATAAAACATCTGCTTACATCACCCCAGAGTTACATAATGCCCTTTGTATGATTTCCCAAAACCATTTCAAGAACTAAGGCTGAAGTGTTAAAATTTAAACTATGTCCTAAATGACCTTTTTTAGATGTTCTAGTGCAGGAAACTTGAAAAACAAATCTGGAAATTTATGAATATTACACATGTGAAGTCTCTGTTATTTATGTTTGTTTTAAGTACTTGATTAAGCATCCATGTGTCAACCTGATCCTATGGAAGGTCAGAGTAAACAAAGGATTTTTGAAGTTAAGTACTCAAACAGATGAGACTATTGATTTTTCTGGAGTTAGAGAAGACCGTTTATTTAGCAAATGGTATCTGATATACTTGGAAAATTCACACATGTCATTAGATATGAATTGGTGCAAATGAATAAAAGAACTTGCAGCTAGATTCCAAATTCCAAAGAAATCAAAATTTTCTAATTTTCTAAAAATGTGGCCAGTTTTTCTAGGATTAGTGAAATTAGCACAGGATATTAAAAATTGCAAATGGATTTTTTCCTAGCTCCATGGAAGAAAAAAGACAAAAGACATTTTGAAAGTGATCAAAGAATGTCTGTTCTCCTATAATAGTATAACCGGATGAACACATGGGTATATAGCAGTCTACCTAAGCCCCTAAGATTTGAGTCAGTCTTCCCCCGCAGGCATCTTGATATATACCTAGTGGCCTACTTTCTCCTCTAAACAACAACAGTGTCTTACCTAGAAGCTCTGTAAGATGGCTTGGCATAGGAGAATTGAACTGGTCTGCTCCAAACAGAAGTCCTGTCTGTGTAGCAAGGCTCCCCAAAAGGATCCTAATCTACCTGTGTTTGAAGAACCATGAGCCAACTAAACAGTCCACCATGTGTCCTATTCCCAAGAGAATCCAACAGTCCTCACAGAAGCATCAGTAAACGAGAATTTGGGGACTAATGGTTAGTAACCTGGGAAACTGAGCTTAACAATCTTGAGTAGAGGATACAGACTAGGATACACATTTGGGGGCTGGGAACTCACCTAAAGTTAGAAGAGAAGTAAAGTACTGCTGGCGCTCCATCATGGGAAACTGGTTCAGTATGTTTATTTAAGTTGAAAGTACAATGAATAGTAAAATTCAAATGTTCTCTCTATGTAATAAAGAATATATCTAGTCTTTGTCCCTGGTTCCCGGCACAGAGTTTCAAAAACACTTGCAATTTCCAGAGTGATAGGAGCATCTTTGTTACATTAATGTGATGACACACTGTGGGCCCCTAAATAGCCTCAAAATGTGGACTGGTCACAAGAAACACCAACCATGTAATTAGAGGGTTGGAACTTTGGGCCTCACCAATCTCTGATCTCCAAGGAGGTGATGGGCTAGAGACTGAATTCACTCACATGGCCAATGATTTAATCAATCTTGCATATGTAATAACTCTCAACATTAAGGCTTGGAAGAGCTTCCTGGTTGGTGAACACACTAATGTGCTAGGAGGTGATTTGTTCTGACTGCACACAGAGAGAGTATGGAGGAGGCATAGAAGCCCTGTGGCCAGGACCCTTCCAGACTTTGTGTTATGTATATCCCCTATAACAAAAGTGCTATCATGAGTATGATGCTCTCAGGGAATACCGACATAGTCAACATTTCAGAAAATTTTCTGTGTGCCGGACACTCTGCCAACCATTTTATGTGCATTTTCCCAACTAATTTTCACATCAGCAGCAGTCATCTACTATATTGCCCTAATTTACATAGCAAAAAATGAAGGCATGGAAATAAGCGCTTGAGAGCCTGAAAGGCCGGGGGCAGCTGGAGTCCAGGGAAGCCTGAGATGCCCGGCAGTTGGTATGATGCTCCTTGTGTTCAGCTGAGAAAGAGTTAGGACCAGGATTAACAGTAATGACAAAGAACATTAGTAGCGGCAGATGCAGCTGCCATATATATGTATCATTAAAAAATCCAATATAGCTAATTAAATCAACCATGTAGTCAGAAGAATCCAGTCATCATAAATTTGGAAACAAAACATCAAATAAATTTTAATATGGAGATTTTTCTTTGCAAGGACACAAACTAGATATTTGCCCAAAGGGAAAACTCAACAGAAGACCGTAGATGTCCTTGATTGTGCTGTTCCAATCAAGTATTAATTTAGGCTTCTTGGAAACTGAGAACATCAGGAGGGAACTCAAGAGTAGCACATTCCCATTTAAGGGCCTTGGTTAAGTCTTGGTATTTTCAGTCCTTCTGAAGATTCCCACACCTTGTGGACCTATGAAAGAGCTTAGTATTTGGGAGGTTTTATTACTAAATCATAAATATTTTATTTACCCAAACCAGTTAGGAAGGTAGAAATGAGGGGGAATTTGGGCATCTTTTGGAGGAAATCCTTGCCAAGGCCCATTTTCACTGGCTTTGCAGAGCAATCAAAAACACTTTTGTTTTGTTTTAAATCTTTCATTCTGTTGAAATGCAGTCATCAGGTATGCAGCACAGATAAACTCATCTGCCAATATCCAGGCTTAAATCTGAAAAGCAAATATGTCAGTGAACTCGATCTAGGTAACATCTTTCACACTAGCATATGCTCTGCTGTTTCTAAAGGTACCCCAAGCAATGGAATCAATATTAATGCTGTCCTTTATGAGGATAAATCTACTGACCCACGACCACTTGGGTGTCTGCTTTGAGACTGTCTCTGCAGAAAACTAGTCCTCAATCACTCTGTTGACTAAATCTCAGTGTGCCTGTGGTAAAAGCTGCTCGGGATGAAATGTATAGGCCATTGCTGGAAAAGAGCAATGTAACTGGTTTATGCAGGGATGGAACCCTCGTCTTTGCCCTCAAGATGGTCCTCCCTGGTGCTATAGAATCTGTCTCCACCATCCCCATGACTGGAGCTCCTACTGTTAGCCTCTATTCTTTTCCATCTGTCCTCCACATATTCTCCAGACTTGCTTTTCTGAAATGAAAACCCATCGTGTTGTCACACTGCTTAAAAACCCTTAATGATTTCTTGTTACCTCCAGTGAAGGCAGATTGAAATTTAATTTATTGATAATTATTACTACTGTTATTTAATGTTTCTAATATTGAAAAATTGGGAGAGTTTATCTCAATACCTCAATATACGTAGATTTCTGTCTTTACTTGTTAAATTGAGATGTCTGAAAATATTGGGCCCTTTTCTATATCTAGACTGGAGCTGAGAGGTTGCTATTCTACTTAAGGAAGGGTACTCACACTGCTGTTCACTATAGCCCACATGGTCTTCTCAAATTTGCACTTGTCAGTTACCACCTACTGGGCTACTTATTCAATTTTAGAAAGACAGAGAAGTACTTCTCTCCACATTCATCAAGTGTGGTGTGATGGTAGAGAGCAAAAAACAAAACAGAGAGGAAGAGAAAAGAAAATACTCTGATTTGTCACATTTGCCAATTTCCATGGTATAAATACTTCCACTGTGTTAGATTTGACAATACCAATATAAAATCACTGAACTCAAAGTTGAGAATCAATAATTGCCTTTCATACCTGCTCCAGCGCATCACTGTAATAAAGTCAAAGAAAACAATGTGCTTCAAAATTAGAAAACAAAACAACAAAAGGATGGGGATAATATTCTACCCTTCTATCACTTTATTTGCCTGGCCCATGCAAGACTTTTAGGTGTGCAATTCTTGTAGATGATCAAATAAAATTCAAGCCACTTAAAATATCCCACAAGTCTCTTCACAATCTGGTCCCAACCTAAATTTCCAACCCATTTCCTTCCTACCATATAACCTACTTAAATTGGCTATTGGTCCCTGTATATACCAAGAATTCTAATACATCTATGTCTTCATGGATGATGTTCCCTCACCTGAAACACAGTTCTCATCTTCCACAGCTATTATACATTCTCTGTGACATCTTCTTTAGTGATGCTGGGGAGAATAAAAGACTCTCATCTCTGCTTCTATGTCACTTTGCTTCTGGGATTGTAAATTGTGTGCTCTCTGAGGGACCATCTAGTATTTATCTGTGCATCTGAAATGCTGAGCATGCACAGTAGATGTCTGATAAATGTTTGTTGAAAGCAAGATATAACTGAGGCCTTAAATGAAAGATTTAAGTTCCATTTATAAAATGCATTTTAAAACCCCAATGTTCATCAAAAACTCCATCATCAGGACTGTATTTTTATGTCCTTTCTTCTGAGATCGCCAGTTTTTAAATTCCATAACCAAGTTACATAAATACATATTACAAAGTGGTAATCTCTATATTTCCTTGATTCCTCTGCTGGCTTTCTATCAGAGTACATGCCACAGGAGTAAGAATGTTTATCTCACCACCTCCAACAGGCCAATTATCAACACTATCAAGTAGCATATTCTCATAAATGCGAATGTGGACATTTCCTCTTCACACAACTCTTGAGAGATACAAATTTGGCATAATGCATCCCAAGGCCAGCACTTTCATTTACACAAAACTGTTGGTTCTAAAGCACTGAATGCAGAGAGAACTTAGTTCTAAAAACACAGCCATCAAACCCAAACAATGATGAATGGACTGAATGGATCACTAGAAATAACAGACTTAAGAATGTCTTCCTGTCTCAGGTACTATATGGAAAAACACTAAGACAAAGCCTAGGTAACATCTACATCTTACCCATTTTTTACCATTATGTTGCTTAACACAAATTCTCAAAGTATTTGATTTCAGAACACCTGTACATGTTTTAAATTACTGAGGAACTCCAATGAGATTTTGTTTATGTAGATTATAGTTATCCATAACTATTTATTGTAATCAAAATAAAAACAGAAAAATAATTAAGATTTTATTTATTTCTTTGGGAGAGAGAAAGAGAGAGCAAGCATGAGTGAGGCGAGAGGCAGAGGGAGAAGCAGGCTCCCCGTTGAGCTGGGAGCCTGATCTGGGGCTCGATCCCAGTACCCTGGGATCATGACCTGAGCCGGAGGCAGACGCTTAACTGTGGAGCCTCCAAACAGAAAACACTCAGGCACTCCAAAGCAGAAAATTTAAAAACAAGAATCCACAAGCACACATACTGTTATTATCCATCAGAAAGATGATGCCATTAAATCTGGTGCAGTCTCTGGAAAACTCCACTGTACACTTGTGGGAGAGTAAAAAATGAACACCACTTTCAGTATTATTATGAAGGTAGTTTCAACATAGAAGATCCCTAAAAAGATCCTGGGGACTTCGAGGGTCCCCTGGACCATCCTTTGTATACTGCTGGTCTAGCTCATAAGGTGCCAATAAACAAGTTTGTCATTTAGATTAATCAGTGATAGTGTCAGTTTATAGCCAATATTTACTGCCAATGTTACACTTACACAACTATCTTTACTAAATCATGATCAGAGTCTGCTTGCTTTTGCAGTTTCATTGCCATATCAATCAATCAGTTTTGGTTACTAGCCAATAGACTATCAAATCAAAAACCCTAGGACAAGAAAAAATACGTTACTGAAGGACAATTATCAGCTTTGTTTGAAATCTTTGTTTATAATGGTGTAAAAGGAGACAGATGGAAATCTGGGAAGAGAGGGATACTTTGGTGGATTTGGTAAAGACTGAAATTATACAATTTAACAACCACTGAATTAACAATTCCATCACTGTTTTTGTATTGATACCATAATGAGATGTCATCCAGATATAGAAAAGAGTCTACATTGGTCTAGTTACAGTATTTATTGTTAAGTTTACAAGTGCTGCATTTGACACAGTCTCATAAAACTCTTTTAGATACTTGCAGAATTGTCTTGGTTTACCTAGTTTTTCCACAAGTCAGGTCTGTTTCCTTTTCCATCTCAAGTTCGGTTTGACTAATAAACATGCAAATAAAGCCATAAATAAACTATAAAAAGTCTTGATTTGCTAAGCATTTTTCTTACGTTATTTAATCTGAGACTCAAAAGAGGGAGAAATCAAGTTTTTTTTTTTAGCCAACTGTGTAAATAGCCTTCAAAGAAGAATCTGAATCTATATACTTCTTAGCTATAAGAGTCATTGCTTTCTTGCTTCTGCTTTGAGTGTTCTTTACCATTTTCCGCCTGTTGCCCATTCCAAGTAGATTAGAGAGTCAAATAAATCATTCCAGTAAAGGACAATCTTAAAATGAAATGTCTTTTGGGGAAATCGCTTTTCCATTTATTAATATTAATTTTTAACTTTACCATATGTTCAGTTCGTTTTCCACCTCTGAAAGTCAGGGTTTGTGGTGTGCGTGTGTTTTTCTGAATAGTTGAAAGAGTGATGTTACCCATCCAGTGGTCAGTTTATAGCCTTCCCATTCCAGTTCTTTATCCTGAGTTTAGCTCGGTCCCAGGTATGGCCACATTCTGGTAAATCCCTTAAGCAAGAAACACTGGAGCCAATTTAAACAAAAGAGAGGGAGGGAGAGCTGCTGTGAACGGCAGCTATGCCAATGGGAAAAACGAAATCAACCGTTTGCCAATACTCTGTGGCCTGAGGGTTAACGTAGTGTCCAAACAGAACTTATAAAATAAGCCTTAAAATTGAAGCATCACAGAGCAGGGAAAAGAAACCACCAACTAAAGGTGATGAAATGTTTTTCTATTTCAGCACTGGGCTGTATCTTCAGAATGTCAGATAAACACAAGATATTAGAAATATGTCTCATATTGTTGATCTTTTATAAAACCAGATTGATACTAGGCACAGGTTTAGATAAAATTTACTTATAACTGGGTCTATATTTGCATTAAATAAACCCAGCAGGATGACATCATGCACTCAGGCCTGTTTGCTTTTGTTGATGAACATAACAGTTGTTGGTAAAGTTGGAACAAGACAATGTTTAAAATTGTCAAATTAGGGAGAGGATGACTATCAATTGCGTTTTCATAAATGACTTTGTTAAGTAATCTGTTGTTTTAGGCAAAAAGGGAACTACAAAATGTTGTGAGGCAGTGCGAAGTTATTCTGGCGTTGGCCCTTCATCATGTCCACTCACTCTCCTCCGGCAAGGACTTTCTGTACAAGTCACAAGCAGCAAAACAGTCCAGTAACTAAAACAACTACTAGGAATCTCAGGTTTTGTCAGCATGACATTAAAATAGCTTATTTAAAAGCTACAAATAGGGCTACATTTACTTAGATTTCATGTATTTTTATGTCATCCTCCTAAGTGTTTGAGAGGATATTTTACTAACAAAATAATATCAGCAGCCATTTGTTTTAGTCTGTCCTTAATGATATTTAATCCTCACACTAACTCTACAAGATAGATGATTGAGATTTGAACCCAGATCTTTCTCCCTCCAAATCCTTCATTCTTTTCGCTAAGTGCAATGACGTCTAAGCCACTGACAGCTGGGTAAGAATACATATGGCTTACTGTTCCCATGCCTTTCATGTTGGAGTTAAGACTCACTCACCCAGGAAGGGAAAGGTGGGAGGAGACTGAACTATGGCCACTTGTGTAAGATGGATTCCGATGATAACTAAGTATTTCTGGTTAATTTCTGGGGCAACGACATGAACACTGAACAAACAAACCCTGACTTTCTCTTTGCAGTAACCATCAAATATACTGCTGCCACTATGCCCATTATGATGGGTTTTCTTATAAACATATAGAACAAAGACCAGGGTCAGAGGGAGCCAGCATTTCACACATGGTAGCCCTAGAAATGGTGGCTTTTACTCTTGGTAAGCAATGGCTATAAGATGACGTTTCTCCATTTTCTGACAAAGATGACCAAAACCAGAAACAAACAAAACAACAAAACACCGTACGAAAAGCTGAGAGAGACACCATTATCTACAATGGGGAAATCTCATCTAAAAGATCTCCTACTATAGGTCCAATATAAAGCCATTATTATATTTTTGTATTTAGTTAGTGGTCATTTGCCACTTGGTGAAAAATGTGTCAACAGTTCTTGGTAGTCAAATTGAAGTAAGGTAGCTGACTATCTTATTCTAACCCATTGAGATGCTTGTAAATAAGTGAGGACATTCATCTGTGTTATTATTACATTGTATTTATTTGGGGACATGAAATAATTCTCATTTCTCTTCCATGTGAAGGATAAGCAACCAACTTAAAGTGATCTCTGTAAAACTTCTCATTCTAGCATTCAATGACATTAGGAACTGTTTACATGGGGTCTTGATAAAACTCATTCCTTCCTCAAACTTCTACAGCACAAAACTCTATATTAACATGAAATTTTCTTACTACGGCCCAATAAGTCAAACTAAGTAATAAGTAAAATTGGAACTGCTTTGGTGAAATCTGATTGGGAAGATGCCACAGGCCCTCCCCAATACCAGTTCCCCATCACTACCTCCAACCACTCTGGAAAATAAGGCTTGATGGACTCTTCAGGACTCCTTGGAGTTCAGTTCTCCAAAGTGATCAATTACATCATTGATTGAATTTTTTGTGAAATTGGAAATCAAGTGTTATGTGAGCTGTAACTTCGAAGTGATTAATTTTTATGAAACAACAAGAACATCATGATTCATATAATCCCATGAGTGCTGCCCACTTCAGCGTAGTCTAATTTGGAAACTAGGCACTTACTCCACAAAAGATGGCACTGCTCAAAATAGTTTTGGAATGTTCATTTTAGTATTGTCCCTTACATATTCTTTTGGATTCTGTCAATAGTGGCAAATCGTTGTCTTTTGAAATTGAATTTGATCTTTTAGAATAGTCAAAATCATCACAAGGGCTGTCAATGGTAGTAAATGGCTTGTCAGAGTAACACTTCTCACTTATTCATTTGTTTTAATAAACCTGGCCAATGACCATAAAGCATTACAATTTTTTTTGTGCAGGTTAAAAACTTTTTTTTTTTAAGAAAAAAAAATCTAGAACAGATCTAAAAGCAATATGGTTGGAATAAGGTTAGGATTTTAGAAAGCAGCTATTTTAAATATGACAACTTTTTGTGGATGTACAAATTTTTGCTGAATTATCCCACTTTTAAATAAGTATCTTTTATATAGGAACAATCTACCACTATAAATCTTGACAGCTCAGTGTTTCCCATTACAAACCAAGAGAAATTCTACCAGCTCCTTATTTATTATGAAAGGTTATGGTAAAAAAAATAATTGGTTAGTTTCTGTATGGAACACTTATGGCCTTGAAAATCTGCTATTTTTAAAAAAAGACATTTGATTGGGGAAAAATCATTAGAATTATGAGGAGGTGAGGAAGAATTTCAGCAAAATCCCCTTTGGATTGACTTTTAAAACATTTTTACTTAGGTTATTTTAAAATATTATCTAAAGGGTTATTTTAAGATGATGATTTTAAGGGGAAATAACACAAAATTTCATAAGAGAAGAGAATACAAAGTAGTCAGCCTGGGAAAGTTTGTTTATTGGGAAGTCACTTAAAATTCAGATTTGGTTAAATGCTCAGGAGTGTCTACTGTTTTCCTCCACATGCACAGTTCTCACTCACTTAATCCTCAGGACAGTCTTAGGAGCTATGTAATAGTATCTCCATATTAAAGCTGAGAAGAAGGGGTTGCCTGGCTGGCTCAGTCAGGAGAGCATGCAACTCTTGGTCTCGAGGTCATGAGTTCAAGCCCCTATGATGTTGGTCATAGGGCTTACTTTAAAAAAAAAAGACATTAAACTAAGAAGAAAAAAAGCTGGACACAGAGAACTAAAATAATTTTCTCACAGTGTAATTCCAGCAAAACAGTCTTCTGGGTCTAAACCCAATGCCCCTTCCATTATACCATTTCAACTCTGGGACTAAAAAGGCCAAGATGCTAAACATCAGCAATAAAGGAAAATCAGGGGACATTAGAATTCTAATAGATTAGAATTCAAGATGAGAATGGCCTCAGGATCCCATTTCTTGGACATGTGACTTCTTTGGTTTCAAAGCAAGGTATCATCAGTTAACTTATGCAGAGTAAAACAGAGCCCCTAACAGAGATAGGGCTCACTTTAGGGGAACAGTAAAAGGTCTGGTGGGAGAAAATAGGATGAAATTAGGTATTACGCTTACAGTCTTTCATAAGAACACCCTTCAAAAAAAAAAAAAAAAAAGAAGACCCTTCAAAGTCTCTCATCTTCTTTCCATAGATTCCTTTTGTCTCTTAGTGAGAGAGACAAAGGAGAGGATTCATTACAACTCCCCTGAGGACTTCCAAGGGTGGAGGAAAGACCCTGACCAAGGACCTTACATCTTACACCTTCCTCAACCAAAGATCTCAACTGTCTCCTCATCTGTCCTTGAACATAATTTTATTCTTAAAATGGTGCCTGGCAGGGTGACTGGGTGGCTCAGTTGGTTAAGCAACTGCCTTTGGCTCAGGTCAGGATCCCAGAGTCCCTGGATGGGGTCCAGCTACCTGTTTAGCAGGGAGTCTGCTTCTCGCTCTGACCCTCCCCCCTCTCATGCTCTCTCTCTCTCTCTCAAATAAATAAACATCCTTAAAAAAAAAATAGCTGTCTGGCAGAAAAAAAGGCCACATCTAGTGATGATTTTATATGACTCATTAGTCCCAGGGTAGTTTAGCCAATCAATGACTTGGTGAAAATAGTTTAGATAAATTAATGAATGCTAAATTCATAATGAGTTACTATAAAACTGATATGGTATGGGGAAATGTCTTCTCTTTTGGTCTTTAAATCATTGAGATAGAGGATAAACTGTTTTTTTTATGCATCTATGACTTAATCATTGTAATAACCAATGATTAACACTTTTACAGATGCAGAATCAAAGAGATAAACTTGTCCAAATTCACAAAGCCAGAGCACTGAGACCAGGATTTAGATACACTCAGTCAGGTTCCTATACTCTTGTTCATTAGACTCTTTCTGCTTCAACAGAAAAGACTTCAACACACACACACCCCACACGTTGGCTGCCAATATCAGGGGAACAAGACAAGGAAATGCATGGGCTCTGGGTCTTCCACTTGAGAAAATTTTAAATTCTGAAATTTTCCTCATGAGTTCACTATGAAATGGTTGTGTACACAGTAATGTGCAATGTGCATTTTGGAATTCATCTAAACACACAGAAAGTACTATGAGAAAATTTTCTACAATAGCATTATCACTAAATGTAATTGCATGTTATATCACTATACCTCAAGATACTTCACTATACTTTAAAAAATTCTACTTAAATCGCAACCCAAATTAAACTACCTCTCTGAATAGTCATTCTGAGTTTCTAAGAAAACTTGAAGATCTCATTACAATCTCATTACAACAAATTCATCCTTACAGATTATTTTGTGAATTGGTACGCTTTTTTTCTTCAGCAATTTGTACCAGTTAAAAATATCAGCATAAAAGAAAGAAACTTCATCCCATGTCATATTCACTATTTGCTTTTCATGCTTGGGAAGTCTGGTTATGAATCAACAAAGGAAGTCCATGGTGATGTTCTACCCAATATTTAATCTCTTTGGATCTGGTATTCTCTGTCTTCCTTGATAAGCTCCCTCAAGGTAATATGTGATCCCCCTTACCATATCATGTGCTATTTTCTGACTGCTCCCTTCACACTCAGTTGACATTGTTTTTTAAGTGTAATTCTTTGATTAATACCATTATTTCCCACCAGACTGAAAATGCTATAAGGGTACTGACTATATCCCTAGCACCTTCCTGCTCAGTAGCTCAATAAGTAAATATTTGTTGATAAACAAATAAAGAAACTCATTCCATGAGGATATTGTGAGTTGACCCTCCCCAAAAAAAGAGAAGAAAGAAAAAAGTAGAATGAAAGTCTTTTGTAAACTGAAAAAGAAATATTTTATAAATGTAGGCTCTTCTTGATCTATTGGCCTTTTTCTTTTCAATCAATATTCAAATTAAGAGGAAGTGGTAGTGCAGATACTGTCAGACTGGCAAGTTCCCCCACGTTTCTGGGCTTAATAGAGCTGGCAGTTGGCAAATACTTCATCATCTCTGTGGGGAAGAAGGAGAGAGAGATGTGATTCACCTCTCGTATTACCCCTGGGGGACAAGCAATTCACATAATTGCTCCTGTAGGAGGAAAGGGAGAGAAAAAACAATTCCAAAGACATGAAACTGGCCATACAATATCAACTTCTTTTGGGGATTCCTGCAAATATTGCAAGTTTTAGGGGTGGCACTCCTGGGCTCTAATGTTCAAATTCACTGAGTATATCACACTATAGAGTAAAAGTTCTGTAGCCTGTAATTTATTTTTCTTAAATCCATTTACCTAAGCACCCTTGAGGAAAAATAACTTAATTCCTTGTCTTAAAGTTAATCTAACTACTAAAGTCACAAAGACTGGCAATAATCACCTTAATCATTCCAGCTAGCATTGTTACAAAGTAGGGCACAGAGAGCTGCAAACAAATGCATGGCACTCAATCAATCAGAGCTGAGGGAACCACTGTGCACCTGGGGTATGTTTAGAAACTGATTGAAAACCGTGCGAGCAGCAAGCCATGAAGATTGTACCTCCCGGGCTCCCACCTCTGCTGAACAGTGTCAACATGCCCAACTTCAGGACAGGCTGTTAATTTTGATTAGGGCTCTGACTCCCAGTCAAGCAAGGGCAAAGCAAAATACAAGAGGTCAGATAAGAGGAAGCAAATTCCTGATCTATTTGCACTGGCACCGTGGAGGGGTCATGATTTGGGAGCCAAGTGGGAAATGCCTCTGTGGCCCCCTCAGTGAGGGAAATTCCCAGAAAAAAAACCCAACTCTGAATATGCATATGTAGAGGCAGCTTGGTTAATCATTACCTTGCACATTGAAAGGGATCAAACCAGCACAAAGTGCTTGTGCTGAAAACAGATGATGTGTCCCTTTTCCCTATCTGGATGCAAATTGCTCCTGCAAAGAGCTGACTTCATTATAAAGAACTGGTACTGCCTGAATTTGAGAGGACTATCACCAAGGGGCAGTGACCTTCTGTCTGATCTGAATATCAGCTTATCTTAGTGCTGAATAATGCATGTTATATTTATGTTCTAATTTAAATATTGTTTAATATTTAACTTGCTGTTGCCCATTCACTGTGTTAAAATAAGTAATTCCTAAATAGTGCGGACATTATGCGACCTGTAAATGCAGTCATGTTGACTTTGGGCTTTTTCAGGAAAAGTATGTGAACCTCAGTCATTGGAAGGCTTGGAATCTGGGACATGTTACTTCATCAACTCTTGATCAGCTTTAAAAGATCTTTGCAGTATATGTTGTGGAGAACTTGAGGGGATTTCTTTTCTTCCAAAATAGCCTTAGTGTTAAGAAATGAACTAAGTTTTAAGAGGGTTATTTAAAACTTCGATCATGTTAATGGGATTTTTAAAAACCCAATAAAGACGTCATCCTGATTTACTTGCTCTGGTTATTAGTTTATTAAACACTTTATTATTTGTCCCTTTATACACCATACACTGATTCTAAGTGACAGCAAACATCCAAATGAAGAATAAATTAAAAATCAGTGTTTCTAAACACCCAATGTTAGAGCAGAGAAGATGACAAAAACTCTAGATGATTTAATTACTCTCCTGTTGTTTTTCAAAGACATACTGTGCTGTGATTTCAATATACCCTTAGATATTGCATAGATAGCTTTAGTTTAGTAGCATTTGCACTGAACTTGGAGTCCAAATGCATTAGTATATCTTTTTTCTGCCCTAAGGGAGGGCACGGATGATTCATTACTTCTGGACACCAGTTTACTAATCTGTAAGATAGACTAAACCACTGGATTAGGTGTTCGCCCCCCTTCCTTTCTGTTCCAGCAGTCCTTGGTTCTGATACTAACTATAGCACTTCTAGTAGGTAGAGAAGGAACCATAGCCCCCTTTTCATAGCTCAGTCTAAGGGACTAGCAAAAGCATATACAACCTAAGGAAGCAGCCTAGCTTTGAAGACATGATTGCTAATATTTAACTCATGATTCCTCTCCAATGAAATAATGGCCTGAAAGAAATGATGCATTCAGATTGGTGACTAACAGAGCAACCACAAATAACTCCGTAAGACTCAGGCCTGCACAAATTCTAATTTTATCATCTTTAAAGATTATAAGGCAGAAATAAAAAGGGATTTTAAATTATAGCTGGCAAAGTGCTCCAAATTGAACTTTTTAAAGTCTAAATCATATTTGGACAAAATGATTGACATAAGTAAATTAATAATTCATCTGAAAAATCACACTAAAACATTACTGAATTGCAGAGACAACCAGTACGATTCTTGTGTTAAAAAACAATGTATCTCCTATCCCCAGCACAGACCTGTTTATTTACCAAATTAATTATGACAATGAGATTTAGAGGTTTAAAATGCAGACTGTTGCACTGTATTTTGATAGCACTGTAGCAACAATTATATTTAGAAGCTTTTAAATTAAAAATGTAAAAGCCTCATATTTGTCTTTTTAGTTTAATTAGTTGCTAAGTACCATACTGGAGGTCGTATTCATGACACAGCCTGGTGGTTGCAAATCAGCACTCTAAAGGATTCACAGCAATTCTTTAAATGAGATGTCATAAATGCTCCATAACAATGCATTTAACGCCAATTTAATAAAATCACTCTTATATGTTAAATAGTAAAAAACGAATCCAGTGCCTACATAAGGCCTCTAAATTGTCAATGTGGTTCCCCATCCTCGCATTTGCCTGTCTGAGGGAAAGAAAAAAAAATTACTTTGCAGGAACATAAAACTAGCATAGCAAGCATTACTATTATACTTCCGGTAATAGAGCTACAAATGTTTTTTCTGAATGAAGGATGATTGATCCAAGGTGGAAAAAAAGAAGAGAGTTTGTCTAATGAATTTAAAACATGAAATAATTTTATCATGAAAGCTAAAGTTAAAATAACTGATAACCAAGCTCCGCAGGACTGGCTCACAAGCTTGCCTGAGGGTGGTAATGAGATAGAGAAGGCCCGTGGAAGGAAGTTTTTTTTCCCTCACTCATGTATTGCTGGGGTGTCGGGGAGGGGGTGGATGGTATCCTGGCAGTTAAATCTCATGTCCCAAACTGTCGCTACTGCCTCTCCAACAGCTAATATAACTAATTCTATTGCAGTGTAAGTCCTTGTCCTCAAAGTAGTTTAAGGGGTTGCACTTTTTAAAAATAATTACTACAGGGCGCCTGGGTGGCTCAGCAGGTTAAAGCCTCTGCCTTCGGCTCAGGTCATGATCTCTGGCTCCCTGCTCAGCAGGGAACCTGCTTCCTCCTCTCTCTCTGACTGCCTCTCTGCCTACTTGTGATCTGATCTCTCTCTCTCTGTCAAATAAATAAATAAAATCTTATAAATAAATAAATAAATAAATAAATAAATATAATTACTACAGNATAAATAAATAAATAAATAAATAAATAAATAAATAAATAAATAAATAAATAAATAAATATAATTACTACAAATGTGGCAGGCCCGGTGCTCAGTGCTTTACCTAATCTGAAGAACCCCTCAAAATTTATTTATTTGTTTATTTATTATTTATTTATTATTATTACTAACTCTGTTTTAACAGTGAAGACATTTAGGTCAGGCTAACAATCTCACAGCTAATAATGTATGGAATCTATATTTGAACGTAAGTCAGTTAGACCCCACAGCCCCACACCCTTTCCACAACCAAGACTGTATCCAAATGATAGGAAATAATTTCTGTATCCTGCCTAGTATTGTCATTCTGTACCTGAATGCTGAGGAGTGTGAAACATATGTTTGCCTTGATGGAGTGTTGTGTTATACATCCATATAGATGATACTTACAGCCATACGTACAGAGTCATGATGTGTTTTCTTTCATAAAGGGAAATGAAAACCTTGGGAAAAAAAAAAAAACTAACCCCTATGTTGTCATCCTTCCTTTAATGTGCCTGGCAGAGGCTCAGCCTCTCAATGAGCCAAACTTATTGAAAGTAGCTTCTCTTCTCGCTGCCTCCACCTCCTCATTTCTCAACTCCTTGCAATCTGAACTCTACCCCCATTTGCTGAAGTCATTTTCTAATTGCCAAAACCAACTGGTACATCTTACTTGGCCTCTCTGTGACATTTGGCACTGACACCCATTCCGGCCTCATGAAACCACTGGTTTCTCCACTGGTTTCTGGCTTTCCTCCTTCCTCTCCGGCTGCCCCTTCTCAGTTTTCCTAATAGACACCTCTTTATCTATCTAATCCTAAAATGCTATTGGCTCCTGAGTTTCATTTCCTAGACTGTGTATATGTTCTATATACTCAACCTGTGATATCATCTCAACACTGATGATTCCTATTGGAAGAACCTTCTCCATGTTTCTCTCATATTCTTTCATGTCCTATGAAGTAAGGCACTGACTATCCTTTGTCTGAAACTATCATCTTAATAGAGACCAGCCTTCAAACATACACAATGTCTCCTCCTGAAAAAAGGCAGCCATGTTTATTGCCTGTTACAAGAGGTTGGGGTTTCCTAAGCTCAGATTTCCACTCCTACAATACAACCCATGGAGAAATAGGTGACATCTTCAAGTCACCCTGTGGAAATTGGAACTATGGAAAGCAGTACAAACCATGATGATACACTGGCTACTGCTACAGTTGTGAGTAATGAACTGTCCTTAATCTGGATCCAAGAGTTTCATATCTTCTATTATCATCCATGATCCGTGAAACTATGGCAAGCTAACTTGTTAATTTGAAAGTGGAATAAAAGATCAGACCTTTCACAGCTCTTAACAACTTTTGTACCACTTAGAATATCAAAGATGATGAGTATAAGAAAGAAAAGAATGAAGGAATGAAAGAAGGAAAGAATATATCTTCTTTTGAGATGGAGAGGGGCAGAGGAAGGAAGGAAGGAAGGAAGGAAGGAAGGAAGGAAGGAAGGAAGGAAGGAAAAGAGGGAGGGATGAAGAAAGAGAGGAACAGAATAGTCTTCATAGAATGTGTCAGATTAGTTTACATTAATCAGGTCCCAATTCTAGAAAATGAAGTGTCAACTTCCTCCAAAAAACATGGACTGAATGAAGAAGAGGTGGCCACCTGAAACAAAGCTTGAGTATTGCTACAAAGGGAGGAAGGGGCAGTTAATGCTGGGTAGGCAATCATCAAATGTTTTTTGCTCTCCTGAATCTATACCCCTGACTATACTTGCTTTCCAAACCAATACTTGCACTTGTTCCATGGACATCTCCACCTGGCTATCCCATTCGCACCTGAAATATGGTATGCCTCTCCTCAGTCTCTTCCTTTTTCTGAACTCTCTTGGTAAATAGCACAGCTATCCACACAATCAACACCCAAAACTGAAAGACATCCTAATTTTTTGCATGCCTTCTACTTCTACATCTAAGAAATTACTAACACAATTTGGTTCTATTTCCAAGTAATTCCTTGAATTATCCTCTTCTTCTTCTTCTTCTTCTTCTTCTTTTTTTTTTTACAGTCCCACGAGGATTTTCTTGATTCAAGCCATCATTCTCCCCTGTGTGTTACCACAGTGTCATCCTAACAGGCATTTCTGCTTTTGATTTTGTCTGTCTCTAAACTACTATCCACATTACTGCTACTTTGTTTTGGAAAATAAAAATCTTAACTTATCTAAACCATATTTAAAACAGTCCCCACATCATCAGATAAGAACATGCTCCTTAATGTGGCCTCTATGATTTTCACTTCAGTCATTCTCTACAGAAGTCTTCCAAGTATACCATTCCTACTCATGTCAACTAACTCAGACAGTTAATTGGAATACTCAGGTATTCCACTCTGTATGGAACACCCTCCCCCCCCAACAAAGTCTGAGTAATTCCCACTGATCTAGATGCAAGACCGAATTCAAGTTCCAGGCAACACTTTGTTTTATGACTCCAGCTAAGGCTGAGCTAAGGGACTTCTTTTCTGGACCTTTGCTGTCTGAGCCTGCAACTTCCAGTGTGTGCTTGTACTGTATGACTTATCACGTATTGTTATCAATGACTTTCCTTTCTCTTTCTTCTAACATACTGTAAAGTCCTTAATAGTGGGAGTCCACCTTGAGCACCCACCATCTAGCATGGTGGCTGATCCAGAATGGAGACTCATTGTCATTGAATGCTGAGTGCAACAAATTATGTTTTTATAGTGCATTCAGAGTTGATATTTAGCTTTTCAGCATAGCCATGCTGGTTGTCTGTAATACCTGTGTCACACCAGTTGCTAAATATTTTTAACAGCACTCTTTAGGACATGGATATTACCCCCGTACATGTTGTTTGATATGCCAGATTGCTAATGCCATGTATTAACAACTTGTATTAATAGCTAGTCCCAGTGATTGATTCTTACTGATGCCAAACACATTAGGACTATGATGTGTGATTTTAATGCAGTCAGGATTGTGCTCTATTATTTCAACTATAACAATCAGTTAGAGTTTACCAAGTGGAATAATTAACACTTTGCTGCATGAGGAAGAAAACCAGTTAACCAATCTGACCAGCAGATGCACTGAAGGAGCTCAGAAACACCATCATTACTATCTACATACTGACTGTCACTCATTCCTTTAAGATAACTATTAATTTTAGAACACATTTCTGCTAATCCCATTGATAGTCATAAATTAGTGATAAAAACAATAAGATTAATAACAACAACTAATATTTAATGTACACCTACTACATGTCAGGCACAGCACTAAACATATCACATTCAGTATCACTTAATTATTTCATTGAATTCTCTCAACATGACTGAGTATTCTCATTACCCAAGTTCACCAGTGCATTGATTCTCTGTTGCTGTATAACAAATTGCCACAAAGTCAGTGGCCTAAAACAACACTTACTGTATAAGTCAGAATTCTGGGCAGAGTGTGGCTGAGTTCTGTTCTCTGCTGCTTTGCTTAGTGTCTCCTAAAGTTGCAATCGAGGTATCAACATGAACAGCGGTCTCATCTGAGGCTCAAGTTCCTCTCCAAGCTCATGTCTTTGAAACTATAGAACTCATGGAGGCCAGCAGAAGAACCCCTCTGGCACTTTCAATCTCTCTGATTTCTCTGTTTCTGACCTCTAACTCTATACTTAAAGAGTTAAGATGATTAGGTCTAGCCCATCTGCATAATTTCACTTTTGATTAACTCAAGGTCAACTGATCAATAACCTTAATCACATCTGTAAAATCTCCTTTGCCATGCAATGTAACATAATCAATGGATTCCTCATTCTATTCACAAGGTCTGTCCACACTCAACAGGAAGGAACTACAGAAGGGTAAGGGTCACTGAGGGTCATCTTCTAATTCTGCCTACCACAACTAGTAAGGAACCTGGTTAGAGAAGTTACATCACTCAGGCAAGACCAAACATATATGAGGTGCAGAGCCAGGGACCAAAACTAAGCCTATACTATTCAAAGCTTCTGATACTAACCACTATGATGTTTTTCTGACCCCAGACGAACCACAGCTTTGATATTCAAGTTCAAATATATGAATCTTTGCTCCTTCCCACCAGTTCACTTACTTTTATTTTTTCTAAAATTTTTTTTCTAAAATTTTTTCTAAAAATGTTACATATTTATTTGAGAGAGAGAGAGAGTGAATGAGAGACAGAGAGAGAGAGAGAGAGTGCACAAGCCAGGGAAGAGGCAGAGGAAGAGGGAGAAGCAGACTCCCTACTGAGCAGGGAGCCCAATGCGGGGCTCAATCCCAGGACCCTGGGATCATGACCTGAGCTGAAGGCAGATGTTTAACCGACTGAGCCACCCAGGCGCCGCAGTTTGCTTACTTTTAGATGACTAGTTTCAACTTTATTAAAAGTCTCTTATAGATCAACATCAACTTAACCTCAGTCTATATTCAGTTACTAGAATACATTTTCAAAAGAGTACAATTTTTATCAGATCACTCCTCAGCTCAAAACTGTTTAGTAGCTTTCTTTCTCTTGCCACATCAAATCCAAACAGTCTGATCCCACCTTACCTTTTCATCTTTATTTCAACTCCTTCCTGCCACACATTTCACTGGCCCCTCTCTGCCACATGCATTACAGCCCAATGCAAGTATATACTGTTTCTTAGGTCTGTGATGTGTTATCTCCTCTATACCCCTTCTTAAAATCCCAGCTCCAATCTCTTCCAAGAAAACTTTCCCAATTCTTTCTGCATACATTGATCCTTCCCTTCTAAGAATTGCTATTACACTTAAAGTCAGCAGCACATACATTAGCATTTGATTATTCTCTAATTTTTCATGGATATTTGTTCTGTTTTCCTAACTAGTGTAAGTTGCTTTGGGCAAAACCATGCTATTCTCCTTTGACAACCTCCACATTCCTGAGAACAGCACAAAAAATCACATTGTAGGCAGTCGATGTGTATAAGTTGACTGATGGAGTTCTCCCAAGTTGGATTCTTCCTTTTCAACCAAGAGAATTTGCCTAATGTTTAGAAAGCAGCCTTAGCTCATCCAAAGATGCAAACTGTTGTCATTATGCATTCAGTTTGGTTTTGGACATCAGTACCAGGAATCTGTATGGCCACATGCCTTCTCATTCTGGAATAAGCTACTTCTTCCCTGGGGCTAACGGCATCATCCCAAGCTTACAGAAAAGACTTTTCTGACATTCCATTTGCTTGCATGTTGTTCCCACCAATTACTCCCAGGGCTTTATTTTGATTAGGAATAAGAAGACATGATATTTGAGGATTTAGATTTAAGGTTATGTACCAAAGCTAAAATAGGACATCTAAATTTGTTTGCTTTCTCAACAAAAATATTAGGAAATGCAGTGATACAGGATGCTCAAGAGATGTAAAAAATATAAAGGAAAAAAAGCAATGAAAACTACTTCTATACCATGCTGGATTTTGAACTGATTCTAGCTTTCTGGGAATAAGCTTAGCATCTACAAGGGGGCTCAAGTTCCATTTATCATATGGCCCCCAAGAAATCTGGAGTTTTATCAATTTAAATCATTTGTAATAACGTCAGAAAAAAGAAAACCCTCTTCCATATTTTTTCAGTAAATCACGGCAGTCAGAAGACACTGACACAAAATGAAAGACTTTCTTTCTGGTGTACTTTCTTTCTGGTAGGGAAAGAGACAGAGCTATATTGCTTTTGGATTTCTGAACCTTCCTTAGAAACTCTCCCAGTCTTCCTCTCCCACTAGGGCCAGTGAGAGTATTCATAGTCTAATAAGCAAGAAGAAATAAGTTTATTATTCGCCATTCTGCAGGGATTCAGCATCACTTAGAACTAGAATAATGAAAACAGCTTAATATTTGATTGGTTATCTCTAAAACCACAAAATCAGGCAATGCCATACAGTTCTGGACTCACGTTTAACATGAAGGGGAAACACATATCCAACTCCCTGACTCAAATGTCAGGTCTAAACCTTCAACTCGATCTTCTCCAGGCATTTCTATTATTTTTGTTTTACTGGAGAGCATAGTGTGGCTCCTTTACTTCTAAGCTCTTGAATGCTGCTTTTCCCCAAGCTAATTGATCTGATGCCTCAGTTCTAATTATGTATTTTCATACAGATATGCCAGGCTGCAACTGTGAAACTCATATGGAAAGATACTCACTCTGGGCCTCAGCATGGAAACCGGTCTCGGTCTTGGTTTTGGCCTTGGAAAGACAGTGGACAGGGTGACAAACAACAGTAATTTTTACGTTTGTAAGGCAACCATCATTCACTCATTCAGCAGACACAAATTAGGTAGGGTGTCTTATTCCTTCTTCCTGGGCACTCATTTTACTAAACAAAGCCAAACAACTTTTAAGGTTGTAGATAATGGGAAATGGAATGAACACTTATTATGTAACTTTTATGTACCCAGAACTATGATACAAGCTTTAATTTGGTGTTTTGACCTGCCACAAATGTTAGAGGTAGGAATTAGTACGAACATTTTAGAGATAAGAAGAGTAAGCCTAATGGAAGATTAATAACCTAGGTAATAAAGGTTGGTGCCAAAATTCAAACACTACTCTCTTTCTAACTCCAAAGACTCTTCTGTTTCCACCACATCACACAGCCCAATTTTTACTAGCTTACCACTATTTTAATGCTGAGTTGAGCTGAGATAGAAAGAATATCCAGCAAAGCAAAAGCTAAAGCACTATTTTTTAGAGTTAAATAGTCTCAGCATGCTAATGAGCTCCCTTAGTCTAGTGTCAGCAAAATAACAGTTAGAAAAATTATTCCCTAACTCTTCTGTCTGACACAAAGTCCCTTTTTAATTTCCCCCTCACTGAGTTCTGAAAAAAAAAAAGAAGAGTGCTCAGATACAAGTGTCATTTCTAGTCTTCCCAAGTTTTCATTTTATTTTTTAGCTCTTTTCTGTCTATTTCTATTTATTTCTATGACGCCTATCACCATGGTGTCTAAGTATCCAGACAAACACATTAAGCTAAAACAAAACATATGAGAGAATTGAAAAGAAAAGCTTCCCAGATCACTCTCCTCTGGAGCTGAGTTCTGTTGATTTAGAGATAGCTGATTGAGTTGTGAAACCCTGGGGCTATGGTGCCAGTGGTAGGAATGGGCCTTGGTGTCAACTTGCTATTATTTAGCCATGGAAATGATTTACCTACAAACCATTTTTGGAATAAGAGAGAAAATGAAACCAAAGTGAGTAAGACATAGAAAGTAATTCATTTTGGCCTTATAAATTATTCACCTCTGAGGATAACATCCCAGAACCCCAAGCATACCAGAGTGAACACAAGGTGCCCAGAAGACCAGTAAGAGCTATGCTTTTTGGTTGCTTTCTCTGTTCCATTTCAGTTTGCTTATCTAAGCCATCCCACTATTTATGACTCTGAAGATGAAGAGCCCACAAAAAAGTTGTCATTACAGAAATAAGTAAACTACTCCAAATGATCAAGCCATATGATTGTAGTCTACATAACTCTGATGCAAATAGTCATTTTTTTTTTAAACGATAGGAGTAGGGAGGTGAAATAGCGGCATTGGAATTCATGGTTAGGGAATTATGAACATTCTGTAGAAAAAGCAAGTTTGCCATCTAATATTTTACAAGTACTTTTCAGGTCTTTTCTTTTAAATGTTCAATATTACCTCCCTTCCCACATGCTTTACCACACATGTGCACAAACACACACACTCATATTACTAAGTCCCCTTTATTTTCTGGGGATCAGAGTCACCATAGTACTTCTTTGCCTGCTTTTTAAAGACAGATCTACATGATTAAGAAAGAAATGATCAGCACCCTGACTGACACAAACGTGGTATTTCTGAACCAAGGGCAAATGATGGAATAATGATCTTTTTAACACAAAACTCACTGTGCATTTTCAATGACTTTTTTTTTTTTAACATCAAAACCAAAATCTTCAGTATGGCCTTCGAGGTCCTATGTGATCTGGCTGGGCCCCAAGGCCTCTTCTGGGGCCACTCTCTAGCTTTCTTCTGGAACACACCAGCTTTTGTGCAGATCCTTGAATAGACCAAGCTCTTCTTGACTCATGCCTTCTGCTTAGAAAGTTCTTCCTTTCTCTCTGAAGTTGCCTTTTAAAAACATTTCAAATATTGTCTATTGACTTTTCTAATTACAAACATAATAAATGCTCTTAAATAAAATATAGAAAATATGAAGAGTTTAAAGCAAAGGAAAGTATATTCAGTTTATACCCATTTTCAAGGAGTTAAAATCACTAGTTGGGTGTAGAAATGGAGGTACTACTTTAGGAGGCATTATGCTAAGTGGAACAAGTCACACAATCTCTGTCATGCCAGTCTAAATTTAACAACTAGGTTTTGGTTTTTTTTTTAAGATTTTATTTATTTATTTGAGAAAGACAGAGAGAGAATGTGAACTTTGGGGGGGGGGACGAGAGAGAGAGAGAGGGAGAAACAGATTCCCCGCTGAGCAGGGAGCCCCATGCAGGACTCCATCCCAGGACCCTGAGATCATGACCTGAGCTGAAGGTAGACACTAAACCAACTGAGCCACCCAGGCATCCCTAACAATTAGTTATTAAACAAGGTTGTATCATAAGTGGTTTAAAGAGTACATATAGGACACCTGGGTGGCTCAGTTGGTTAAGCATCTGCCTTTGGCTCAGGTCGTGATCTCAGGGTTCTGGGATCAAGTCCTGCATCAGGCTCCCTGCTCCCTGGGGATTCTACTTCCTCCTCTGCACCCGCCCCACTTTCGTCTCTCATGATTAATAAATTAAATCTTGAAGAAAAAAAAAAAAGAGGGGCACCTGGGTGGCTCAGTTGTTAGGCATCTGCCTTCAGCTCAGGTCATGATCTCAGCATCTTGGAATCGAGCCCCATATGAGGCTCCCTGCTCAGCTGGGATCCTGCTTCTCCCTCTCCAGCTCCCCTGTACTTGTGTTCCTTCTCTATCTCTCTCTGCCATAAATTTTTAAAAATCTTAAAAAAAAAACAAAAGAAAAAAAAGAGTACATATAAAATAACAAAATTAAAGCCAATAGTTAAAAATTATGTTAAAATAGATATAGCATAAAAATTTCCATTTTAACCATTTTTAAGTGTAACATTGAATGACATTAACTACATTCAGGTAGTTGTGTAACCATCACCAGTTTCTATTTCCAATTTTTTTAATCACACCAGAGACTTTGTAAACATTAAGCTATTGTTCCCCATTTCCTTTTCCCCCAAGACCTAGTAAACCCTATTCTACTTTCTGTCCTTATGACTTTGCCTATTCTAGATATTTCACACAAGTGGAAATCATACATATAGAAACCAAAGTAAAAAAAACAAACAAACAAACAATAGAACAGACCAATGAAACCAGGAGCTGGTTTTGTTTTTAATTAATAAAATTGATAAACTTGTCAAATTTGATAGACTTATCAAAAAGAAAAGAGAAAGGACCCAAATAAATCACAACTGAGAGAGAAGAAATAAGAACCAACACCACAGAAATACAAATAATCATAAGAGAACATTATAAAAAAACTATATGCCAACAAACTGAACAACTAAAAGAAATGGCTAAATTACTAGAAAGATATAAACTCCCAAAACCGAAACAGGAAGAGAGAGAAAATTTGAACAGACCAATAACCAGTAAGTAAAATGAATCAAAAATCAAAAAACTCTCAAGAAACAGAAGTCTAGGATCAGTGGCTTCACAGGTGAATTCTACCAAACATTTTTTTCTTTTGTTTTGTTTTTAAAGATTTTATTTATTTGTCAGAGGAGAGGTGGGGAACACAAGCAGGGGGAGAGGCAGGCAGAGGGAGAAGCAGGCTCTCTGCTAAGCAAGAAGTCTGATAAAGGATTCAATCCAGGACCGTTGGACCATGACCTGAGCCGAAGACAGACGCTTAAGCAACTGAGTCACCCAGGTGTCCCTCTACCAAACATTTAAAGAAGAGTTAATACCTATTCTTCTCAAACTATTACAAAAAATAGAAAAAGAAAGAAAACTTCCAAATTCACTCTGTGGCCAGCATTAGCCTAAATACCAATACCAGGTAAAGACACCACTAAAAAAGAGAACCACAGGCCAATATCCTTGATACAAAAATTCTCAATAAAATACTAACTAACCAAATCCAACAATACATTAAAAAAAAATCACTCACCATGATCAAGTGGGACTTATTCCTGAGGTTGCAACGGTGATTCAATTTTCACAAATCAATCAACGTGCTACACCACAGTAATAAAAGAAAAGATAAGAACAATATGATCATTTCAATAGATGTAGAAAAAGCATTTGACAAAGTACAGCATCCACTCATGATTAAAAACCCTCAACGAAGCAGGTTTAGAGGGAACATACCTCAACATAATAAAGGTCATATATGAAAAACCCACAGCTAATATCATCCTAAATAGGGAAAAACAGACCTTATCTTCTACGGTCAGGAACAAGACAGGGATGTCCACTCTCATCACTTTTATTCAACATAGTACTGGATGTCCTAGCCACAGCAATCAGACAACAAAAAGAAACAAAAGGCATGCAAATTTGTAAGGAAGGAGTAAAACTTTCACTATTTGCAGATGACAAGATACTATATATAGAAAACCTGAAAGATTCCACCAAACAACTATTAGAAGAGATAAACGAATTCATTAAAGTTTCAGGATACCAAAATCAATGTACAGAAATCTGTTGCATTTCTATACACTAATAATGAAGCAGCAGAAAGAGAAATTAAGAAAACAATCCCATTTACAATTGCACCAAAAACAATAAGGTACCTAGGAATAAACCTAGCCAAAGAACTGAAATCCCTGTACTCTGAAAACAATAAAACATTGATGAAAGGAACTGAAGGTGACATAAATAAATGGAAAGACATTTCAAACTGATATATTGGAAGAACAAACACTGTTAAAATGTCTACATTATCCAAAGCAATCTACACATTTAATACAATCCCTATCAAAATACCAACGGCATTTTTCACAGAGCTAGAACAAAAAAAATCCTAAAATGGAACCAAAATAGACCCCAAATAGGGACGCATGGGTGGCTCAGTCATTAAGTGTCTGCCTTTGGCTCAGGTTCTGGGATGGAGCCCCATGTCAGGTTCCCTGCTCAGTGGAAAGCCTCCCTCTCCTACTCCCCCTGCTTGTGTTCCCTCTCTTGCTGACTCTCTCTCTGTCAAATAAATGAATAAAATAAAAAAAAAAAAGACCCCAAATAGCCAAAAGCAACATTCAAAAAGAAAAACAAAACTGCAGACATCACAATTCCAGACCTCAAGTTATATTACAAAGCTGTAGTAATCAAAACAGTACAGTACTGGCACAGAAGTAGACACATAGGTCAACAGAATGGAACAGAAAATCCAAAAATGAATTCACAATTACATGGGTCAATTAATCTTCAACAAAGCAGGAAAGAATACACCATGGGAAAAAGAATATCTTCAACGAATGGTGTTGGGAAAACTGGATAATAACATGCAAAAGATTGAAATTATACCACTTTCTAACACCATACACAAAAATACATTCAAAATGGATGAAAGACTTAAATATGAGAAAAGGAAATCATCAAAATCCTAAAAGAAAACACAGATAGTAATTTCTCTGATATTGCACATAGCAACTTCTTTGTAGATATGTCTTCAGAGGTGAGGGAAACAAAAGCAAAAATAAACTATTATGACTATATCGAAATAAAAAGCTTCTGCAATGTGAAGGAAACAACAAAATTAAAAGGCAACCTACTGAATAGGAGAATATATTTTCAAATGACATATCTGATAAAGGATTAGTATTCAAAATCTATAAAGAACTTGTAAAACTCAACACCCCCCAAGAAATATTACAATTACGAAATGGGCAGGGGTGCCTGGGTGATGCAGTCGGTTAAGTATCTGACCATTGGTTTTGGCT
Organism: Ailurus styani; assembly: GCA_002007465.1. NCBI lineage: Eukaryota > Metazoa > Chordata > Mammalia > Carnivora > Ailuridae > Ailurus > Ailurus styani. The sequence continues at coordinate 3,596,572 of LNAC01000029.1, read as the reverse complement.
CAGGTCATGATCTCAGGGTCATGAGATTGAGCCCTGCATTAGGCTCCATGCTCAGCACAGAGTCTGCTTCAGATTCTCTCTCTCTCTCACCCTCTACCTCTCCCACTCATGCTCTCTCTAAAAAAAAAAAAAAATGGGCTGAGGACATGAATAGACATTTTTCCAAAGAAGATATACAGATGGCTAACAGACATGTGAAAAGATGTTCAACATCACTTATCATCAGGGAAATACAAATCAAAACTACAATGAGATATCAGCTCACACTTGTCAGAATGGCTAAAATCAACAACACAAGAAATAATAGGACCTGGTGAGGATGTGGAGAAAGGGGAACCGAACCCTCTTGCACTGTTGGTGGGCATGCAAACTGGTGCAGCCAATGGAGGTTCCTCAAAAAGTTAACAGTTGAACTACCCTATGATCCAGTGATGCACTACTAGATATTTACCCAAAGAATATGAAAATACTAATTCAAAGAGATACATGCACCCCAATGTTTATAGCAGCATTATCTACAATAACCAAATTATGGACATGTGCCCCAGTAGCCATTGACTGATGAATGAATAAAGAAGATGTGGTATATATACATATGATGAAATATTACTCAGTCATAAAAAATAAAATCTTGCCATTTGCAATGACATGGATCGATCTAGAGAGTACTATGTTAGGCAAAATAAGTCAGTCAGAGAAAAATAAATACCATGTGATTTCACTCCTATGTAGAATTTAAGAAACAAAACAAATAAGCATAAGGGGGGGAAGGGAGAGAGAGAGAGGCAAATCAAGAAATAGACTCTTAACTATAGGGAACAAACTGATGGATACTAGAATGGTAGGGGGTTGGGTGAAATAGATGATGGGGATTAAGGAGTGCACTTGTGATGAGCACTGAGTGATGTATGAAATTGTGGAGTCACTATACTGTACACCTGAATCTAAATATCACACTGTATGTTCACTAACTGGAATTTAAATAGGAACTTAAAAAACATGAATCACACAACATTTGTCCTGTGTCTGGCTTATTCCAATTTCAAGGTTCATCCATATTTTCATATTATATTTCACTTTGACATTTTTATAACATTTCATTATAAGTCATTTTGTGATATATTTTCATTGTGATAACTGTTAAGGATAAATATTGTAATGAACTCATTTCAAGGATTGAGAATGTGAGGGTCAGAGAGATTAAATGGTTCATTCAGTGCACCTAATTATGAAGAGACACAAATGTATAAGGTCAGGTCTTCAGATTCCAAAGCTAATGCTCCTTGCACCCTGTTAACCTCTTTTGCTTTCTTCTAGATACACTGTGTGTACACTTATGTCCTCTTTTGGCACACATTTTCTCTTTGTACACTTTCACTTTGTACATTTACCTCCTCCTAGATATTTAGTCTATTGTTAAAATTTGCAACTGCCGTATGACTTGTGGTTTCCCTTGTTTATAGTCCAAACATGTAACCAATGTTCTTTTAGAATAGAAGAAAAAGACCAGTATATATTTTCATTCAAGTATCTTTAGAAAATCTGAAACAGATTGCTTGTAGAAAGACTTTAGAGATTCATCTTAGCTGGTACCAGAATATAAATTTTAAGACACTTTAAAAGGACATGACAAACATTTAAAAACTGCCCTGGTACTATACATTTTAAGTCAAGTGGGATTCTAAGTTTGAAGAAAGAGTCACAAAAGTATGTTATATTATTATCATGTTATATGTTTTTAAATGAAATGTACATACATGCATGGGACAGGGTTATTTGCTTTGAACTTGTCAGGGAAAGGTGACCCCAGTTATTTTTTGAAATCTCGTAAGATATTTCTGATTTTAAAATGCCATCTACTAGTATTCCATCGAAACATCTCCAGATTTCTCAATAATATAATTGTTATAATTCAAAAAATGACAAAACATAAAAGGAGGGAAAAAAGACTTAAAACTAAGACTGTCAGCAAATCTGTTGCCATAAGTTCTTGGACAAATTATCATGGGTTACATGGTCAATGGAATGGACTAGAAAATGTAATTGATGAATCCATTTGAACTAGGCCCATGAGAAACAGAATTTTGTTGCATCCCACCCCATCATCTGCTCCCTAATGTAGATATACAATATGTTGTATCTAGCTGGAATCTAGAATGTATACGCACACACATACACACACACACACACATACACACACACATGTATATTCTACATACAATGGGGAAGACAGTACCTTTAACAAATAGTGTCAGGAAAACTGGACAGCAACATGCAAAAGAATGAAACTGGACCACTTTCTAACATACACAAACATAAAATCAAAATGGATTAAAGACCTAAATGTGAGACCTGAAGCCATAAAAATCCTAGAAGAGAACCCAGGCTGTAATTTCTCTGACATCAACCACAGCAACATTTTTGTAGATATGTCTCCTGAGGCAAGGGAAACAAAAGCAAAAGTAACTATTAGGACTACATCAGAATAAAAAGCTCCTGCAACTGAAGGAAACAATCAACAAAACTAAAACGCAACCTACAAAATGGGAGAAGATACTTGCAAATGACATGTCTGATAAAAGGTTTGTATCCACAATTTGTAAAGAACTTATAAGACTCGGGCGCCTGGGTGGCTCAGTGGGTTAAAGCCTCTGCCTTTGGCTCAGGTCATGATCTCAGGGTCCTGGGATCGAGGCCCGCATCAGGCTCTCTGCTCCGCAGGGGGCCTGCTTCTTCCTCTCTCTGCCTACTTGTAATCTCTCTCTCTCTCTCTCTCTCTCTCTCTCTCTCTCTCTCTCTCTCTCTGTGTCAAATAAATAAATAAAATCTTTAAAACAAAAACAAAAAACTTATAAAACTCAATACCCCCCCAAGAAATATTACAATTAAAAAATGGGCAGAAGACATGGATAGACATTTTCCAAAGAAGATACACAGTCAACAGATGCATGAAAAGATGTTCAACATCACTTATCATCAGGGTACTACAAATCAAAGCTACAATAAGATATCACCTCACACCTGTCAGAATGGTTAAAGTCAAAAAGATAAGAAATAGCAAGTATTGACAAGGATGTAGAGAAAAAGGAACCCTCATGCACTATTGGTGGGAATGTAAATTGGTAGAGTCACTGTGGAAAAGAGAATGGCAGTTTCTCAAAAAGTTAAAAATAGAAGTACCATATGATCCAATAATTCCATTACTGGGCATTTACCCAAACAAAATGAAAATACTAACTTGAAAAGATAAATGTACCCCTATGTTTATTGCAGCATTATTAACAATAGACAAGATCTGGAAGCAACCTAAGTATTATTGATAAATGAATGGATAAAGCAGATGTGGTATATACATATATAATGGAATATTATGCAGCTATCAAAGAAGAGGAGATCTTGCCATTTGTGACAACATGGATAGACCTATAAGGTATTATGCTAAGTGAAGTAGGTCAAATTGAAAAAGACAAATACCATATGATACCATAAAAAAACAAAACAAATGAATTTTGTTCATTTGTTTTCACAAATTCACAAAAAGCATTCACAAATTCACACATTCACAAAAAGCAGAACCAGATCTATAAATACAGAGAACAAACTGAGAATTGCCAGAAGGAAGAAGGGTGAAGGGATGGGTAAAATAAATGAAGGGGAATGGGAGATAGAGGCTTCCAGATATGGAATAAAGAAGTCATGAGAATAAATGGTACAACATAGAGAATATAGTCGGTGATACTGCCAGCAGTGTTGTATGGTGACAGATGGTAGCTACACTTGTGGTGAACATAACATTATAGAGGTATTGAATCACTATGTCCTACACCTGAAACTAATGTATCATTGTGTATGAATTATACTCAAATAAAAAACTTAAAAAAATAAATTCAGGCTGGCATTACAGTGATTGTGCAAATATATGAACAAATCAATTAACTAATATAAATATCATGAAGAAACATTTATGTAATACTCAGGTAAAGCAACCAGTCACCATGGCTACAAAGATACTTGAGAGAGAATCACTCACCCAATGAAAGGATAACCCCATCTATCATTTTAAAATGAGTGCTTGGGATGCGCCTTATGATTCTCTTGCTGTAAGTAGGTCACATGATGACCTACTACATAACAGCTCCATATGTGAGCATCCCTTTAATAGCCACAACGAAAACGAATGGTACAACATATATTTTCACCGCTCAGAAAGCATGAATCATTAGAGTATAAATAAATCTTCCTATTTCAAAAACTTATTCATGATCCCAGGAGTTGCTGCTTCCACCTGAATTCCCCATCAAGTGTGAGGGTTACAGCTTTCCCCTGGAGTTATCAAAGCAGCTGGACCTCATGGAACCTGGGGAGCAATACTCTTGACTTCCTCTATTGGCTCCTCTCCCTTACAATCCAACACCATCTCATTTTCACTTTAGCTTTCATGAAGCAATCTCATTCCCAATGGGAGTGACTGAGATCACCATCCCATTCCCCATAGCTAAACCTATCAACAGTTTCATGATAAATGTACTCCCTGCACCAGATACAAAATTGAGATGGCTTCAGACTAAGACCTTAGAAGAAAAGGAATTCATAGCTAATTCCCCAAACTGTAATAATTTTCATTTGTTGAATATTTTATCTCAGATGAAACATTTTATTTGTTGTAGTCACTTCCTTCCTAGTTTGATAAGTTAATTTAGACTGTGTTAACCCAAATTTGTGTTGAATTACTGTTTTATCTTTTTATAATTGTTTTCTTTGTTCTAAAATTATGTTATGAATGAAGTCTCTTATACTGAATTCAATTCAACAAGTATTTTAGAGGGTCTCATTAGAGAGATAGAGTGACACCACTCTATGAGATAGTGTTTATAGCAAAGTTAGAGATAATAGCACTAAACCCTTGACTCTATAGATTTTGAATCTAAAGAGAAAGATTACTCATGTATTTGTATATAAGTAAAATCTTAGGAGATTTAAGGTTTCCCTTGAATATACTCATTTTGCAGAATTAGGAAAATCTTGGAGAAAGAGTAGCATTTATGATAGGTTTTGTGGCAAGGGTAGAATATTTTTGCTCATTAAATCTACTAAACTTAAAGGTCATCAAGGATAAAGACTATCTTAGTTATCTCTGTCCCCTGGAAGCAATAAAGGTGTTGGTACAGGATCATAGACGTATCCTGAGTAGAACAAAATACTCTGAATTTGTGCTTCTTATTTTGAAATATGTCCCTAAATCACAAGGATTTTTATAAGCACTTACCGTATGTCATATTTCTTTTATGAGATTGACTCAGGGACTGAGAAGTTGAAACATGATCTGAGTTGATGGGATTGGATAGTGCAACTAGACAGAGTTGAAGAAATGAGTCTAAATCCCAGCTCTGCTTATTAGCCAGGTGAACATAAATGAGGTATTTAGTTTCTCTGAACTTCACATACTGAGATTAGAAATAACAAACGTGGCACTCAGGGTTTGAGAAAGATTACATAAAACAATATTAAGGCTTTTATAAAGTAGGAATTCAAAACAAGTTAGAGGAAGTTGAATTTGATTCGGCATGACTCATGTTTCCAAAATAATCTTTTATTTATTAATAATAATTGCACATATGTATTGAATATTGACTTTGCATCAATATAAAAAACACTGTATTCCATGAAGGTTCTCATTATTCTTCAGATCCACAGCAACTCTGAAGGGTAGCAATGAAGAAACGGAGACTTTGTGGTATTTATTTGCCTGAGCTAGGAAATAGAAGAGACAGCCTTTAAACTCTTACTGTCTGACTCCAGAAATTTTACAATGAATTGTAATGCAAACTATTTCCTAGTGAAACAAACAATTGCAAACTTCTGAATCTAGTAAGATTACAACTTTTTAATCTGTTTTCTATTAGGGAAGATGTTTTCACTCCCCTAAGGATACTGCTTATCCTTTAAAGAGGAGCTCTGGCTTTTTCTGAGCTCTTTGAGCTTTGAAAAAACTGCAGCTCATGCATTCACCTTTCACTTCCTACATGAGGAAGGAAGGAAGATTTATCTGGTTGGTGAGGTTGAGGAAGTGTGGTGTAGACTGGGCTTGTTGATAATGCAGCCCTGCCAGGCAGGACTGCCACTGCCCTGCTGTTCTGTGACCAGGTGAGTAAGTTCCACTCAAGGAGAAAGAGTCAGAAAACAGGATTTGGCCTTGGTTCTAAGCTATCTGAAATAATTCTAGTATGTTGATCCCTATCAAATTCCACGTGTATTTATCAGCTGGTTTGACATCTGGAGGAGATAGAGGCATGATTAGCAATTAGTTTCAAGTTCCAACACATTTTAAATCTGGCCAGTTATATGGACATTTTAAATTCTACTTGGAGAATAAACCATAATGGATGAATGTACATTTTGCATCTAGAATCCACTTTTTGCTCTTCCTCAAGATATATCTTATGAGATGTAAGTATGGATAAAATATGGTCTGAGTATAATTAAATTTTATTAAAGAAAAAATCAAGGGGATGTGAGTTTAATGCCTCTTAAGCATGCATACATACATGATAGTTTAGTATCTCTTAAGCATGTGTGTGGACAGAGAGAGAGAGAATTTAAGGTGAAGAGTCTTTGGAGTCAGTCAAATCCTGATTCTAGCCTTGTCAGATGTCTAACTCTCTAATCTTTAACTCACTAAATAACCCCCAAAATCTCAGTTCCACTTCAGTAAAACTGTAATAATAGTACTTCAGTATAGGATTAATCTGATAATCAAATTTGTTGATGAATAAAGTGTTTACCATCATTTTTAATATACAATAAGCACTCAGTAGTAGCTAGTGCCAATATTATTCTATCATAATCATCATAATTTAATAAATAAACCAGTCTTCTTCTTTCCATAGAAAAATGGGGGGGAGTCATTAATTTAAAATTTGGTAAGAAAAAATCCCCCCCAAAATGTGCTCTCTAGGTATAAAATGTGTTCAGCATTTTATTCACCCTATTCTAAATGACACTCGTTTACTGATCACATTCTAAATAGGATATTCGTTTAGAACAGGATCAGTAAACCACCAGAATTTTTGTCTTAAGTGTGTGTGTGTATTGGGGGTGGGGATTCTAGTCTAGGCTCTTTTCGATTAGAAAAAGGCAAAATACTTAGGGGAAATTTGTTTTATTTTGTTTTGTCATACTGATAAAGTAACAAGTGTCATTTCCACAAAAAAATTTATGTTATTTTTATGTTCCAATGAATTTTCTTTCTTTCCTCCAGAAACAGCTTGACTGTGAATACTGGTTATAACCTTTCTCAACACCCGGTGCCCACTATTATTACTACCCTCTCAACTGTGGCCAATTTCAAATTTCAAATTTAAGTGACTGTCACTACTTTGGCTCCTAATTATTGAAGATGCTGTGCTAAAATTCAGACGTGGTTGCTAGGAAATAAAGTTTTGAGGGAACATTTCTGATATCTTCTATGTTTATGTTGACCCTAAAAATTAATGCAAAGCATGAGATATTTCTAGTCGGTCACTAAAAGTAAAATCCAACTGCAAAAGGAAAGCAATCAGAAACTATTCTTGTATTCAGATAGTATCAGGGGAACCTGTGTTTTCCCTTCATTTTGTGTTAATATGTGTTTGAAGCTGCACAGTGAATTGCATAATTGAGAGATTCAGAACTAGGCATTTTAAATAATAATATGTAGCAGTTGTCAAGGTAACTTGGGAAGGGTATTGAGGAATTTTTTTTAACATAAAAGGAAATAGGAACATTCTCCTTTATTGTTCGTATCAATGTTTGTGCTTTATGCATTGACCCTGAAGAATGCAAAATGTGGTATATTTCTAGTCAGTGACTACAATAAAAATCTTTTATCAGACCTCAAAGGGAGCAAAATCTGAAAATGTTCTAGCAATCTATAATACTCTATAATACAAGACTCTTCTATTAGTATGTGTTTCTATTAAATTTTAGCTGAATTATAAGTGAGGCAGATAAAAAATATTGCTAGAAGATACTGTAAGGTCTATAAGACAAACTGAATGACATAGGAATTAAGAGACCTATTAAGCATCACATAATCTGAATTGTTAGCAAAACCAAACCTCGGACAAAGTTCTCAAACTATCTGGAAAGATGCTAGTGAATACTCATATGTCTGTGTCACTTTATATTTAAAAAAAAAAAAGTGAATGCCAGGCCCCATTCTATGTTCTGCACCCACTTAACTCATTTGATCCTCAGAACCACAGTGTGGAGGAGGTCCTATAATTATCCTCACTTTATTAATAGGGAAACTGAGAGACAGAGGGATTAAATAACTCATTCATGATGCAAGATAGGAAGTGCCAGGACTACAATTTGAACCAAGTCATTTTTCTTTCAAAGTCTGGACGCTTAACACTCAGTTCCTCTTACTGTAGGAAGGGCTGGGGTCCTTTATTTCCTAAGCACAAGTCCAGTGAAAGTAGAAATACTTTCTAGTCTCTGACCTGTGCCTTCCCTTCGTGGATTTTGATGACAGAATGCACAAGCTCCCTGCTGGGGGAGTCATGGAAAATGTGTATTCTTGCCTCCCTTGCTTCAGAATGTGTTCAGTTTCACCCTTTGGAGTTTGAAGAGAAGAACTGAGCTGACTCGGTCTTTGGGGATATTTTTTTTGTTTTACCAGCCTGAGCAGAGCTGGCCTCTACACCTTCAAAAGCATGTCAGACCTCCAGGCAGCCTCAGCTTGGGCGTTTTAAAGCACTCCCACTGACGGCGGGAAAGACATGTTTGCTATCTATGTTGTCTCAGAGTAGAACAAGATATTTTGGGGCCAGTGACAAATGCTTTTGTATAGCATAATAATGCAATTTGGCTGGTCTTACTCAAAGAAATTTGGACAATGGAACTAATTGTACACATTGGAATGAAAAATAAAACAGTTCACATGAAAGAACAAACAAAATAGAACAAATAAAATGCAAATGAATTTAACTAAGATGACTGTCTTTGTGAGTTTTCCTCCTCATATTCTCTTAAAATAATTGCCAAAGTACAAGGTTTAAAACTGATATAACAAGGTTTTTTTGGTGGATAAATTCTAGCATGCTACCCAGAGAACCAGAAACTTCGACAGAAATTTTTCTAAAAAGAGCTTATCCACTTACATTAGGGAGTTTGAATTAAAATATCTGTAGTGTGATCATATATTTAACTCTTTAATCTTTCCCAGGTAGGGTTGAAATATTTAAGCACTGGCAGAAAAATTTGAACTTTCTGTGTAAGTACAAAGGTAGCCTTCAAAGATTTTAATAAATGCACATATATGTAGATAATTATAAAATTCAGTTCATGAAAGTCTTCACAGTTTGTTCTAAAATTAAGGCTTTCAGAGTCTATGAAAGTCCTCTAGGCTGGTGTAAGGGCTTCTGACTGATTTCCTGGAGATCCCAATGAAGGTAGGGTTTGAGATGGAGAAGCAGAGCTGTAGGCTTTCAAAGAATCACTAAGATTGGAAGGAGGCAGCCAAAACCAAAGGCTGGTTTCTAAGGCAGGTCTGCTTGGTTTCCATCTTCATGGAAGGAATTCATTCTGATGGGATCTTGCAGCATCTCAAGGCTGGTGCCTAAACGAGAATGTGTATGTGTGTGCGTGTGTGTGTGTGTGTGTGTGTGTGTGTGTGTGTGTGTCGCAGAGACACAGAGACAGAGGGAATGAGAGAGAAGACAGAGAACACAGAAGAAAGAAATACCATTTAAATTTCATTTTTTCCCAAGAAAGTTCCTCTTGGGAACTAGTGTTGAGGACTACATGACGACCATTATTTCTCAGATTTAATTAAAGCATGTGACTACATTTTCAAATGCTACCACTTCATGGGACAAGAGTCAAGCAAAGGCCAATTAGTGACCCCTGCGTTTTCAACAACTTGCACATACCCACAGAATGAGGGCCTGAGAATTTTAAGAAAAAATCCATACCCTAGTCTGAGGTTTAAATCCCCTTAGCAAGCTTCAGCAGCCTTACTGACATAGCCCCCACCACCACGCCGGGGACTTTGGCCCCAGATCAGTGGAATGTGTGGATGGCAAATGGGTTTTACCGTATGCAGGACTCAATAGAGTGACTGCAGGCAGGGAGTGGCTGTTGTCTTCCTAAGAAATCTCTCCAATCTGGAGTGAATTTCAGTCATTTACCAAACATGCTCCACATAAATTATTCCAAACCATGTTTACTTACTTGGGTCTAAAATCCTGTAGATGGACAAAGCACACATGGCCACAGAAAGAAAAAAAAAGTCCTGATTGGAGCCCAGCCCAGTGAACACAACTTTTCCTTCTTCAAGAAGTTAAGTCCAGATTTTAACCCTGTGGCATCAGATGTGGCTACACAACAGAATATATTAAATTACCAGACTTTTTTTTTCCTTTTTGGTCAAAGACATGTAAATAAATGATCAGAAGAAGCAAAGCTAATATAAAAAGGAGATTCACAGATGAGTTTATCAAGAACAGAAGGAGAGTTCTATGGTTCTTAAAAATTATGTCCCAAACTTACTCTCCTACGGGTTTAAACACAATGACAAGAATGGTAACAACTTTTTCTTGCAATCTAACTACAAAAGTTTAGGGATTTCCTCGTCATTTTTCCCCCCCAAACACTTTCTTAGGGAATTGGTAACAAAAAAGTTTCTCTCTCAGGTAATAAGATGCATATCTTCTTGATTCCTCAGCTCATTCAACCTGAGATTTGGGAGGCCAAATTACTAACTCACAGGACTGTATGAAGAATTAGTTAAGCAGCATTTGCAAGATTCTTCAAGATGTTCACGTAAAAGGTGCTAAAGAAGAATCAAATGTGGTATCATAACAGAGGGGCCTCCAAAGGGAGACCTCCTTCTATTAATTTTTTTCTCTTAATTCTAACCAAAATTCAGAATTTGGTCAATGCCAAGATACTATCTGGAAATACTTGGACAATGGAATTCTGATACTGTTGGTACTGGACTCCTATTAGGGCATAATTAACAAAGTACCCCAGGACTATAGCATTTTCTTTATAGCTTTTCTCACTTGAGGGAAATTTTTTGTGCAAAGGCAAACAAACAGCCCAAGAACCTCACAGTAGTCTGGTATGTTAAAAAAAGAAAAATCTATCTTCTTGTTTTGCTCTCATAGGGATACTAGCTCATTTTCAGTTTTCACTGTTCTTCCTATTTTCCATATCATCAATGAGAGATGAGTTTCTCTTTTCATTCAATTGGAAGATGTCTGCAACCATAACTTCTGAAATCCTTCTTGTGAGCCTTCAGGTTTGTTTGGATTATTTACCTTGTTGCACGATATACAATCATTTTGGCTCTGTGTTATGCAGCCCAGCATTATTTGTAAGGCCCATCAATTTCTTGTCCTGAGTCACTGAAGCTCCTATTTCCCATTACAGAAGTTTAGGAGTATGCATAGCATGAGGAGTAATCTGCAGGCTAAGGCTACAGCTATCAATAATTCCACCTCATTAAATTTGCTAAGGCAAGTGTCAGGCCCTACCATGTAAGGAGCTTTGGTCCCACAAGAGAGCAGAAGGGGTTTCTGTCCTACTGACTGCTCACTACAGAGAACAGGCAGAAATCATATGTGCTTGCCCAAGAAGGCACCACTACATTGAGTTGAATTTACATGCTGCTTTTTACCTCTGCCCTTGTCATACAGAAAAAGAAAGTGGCACATGAGTTGGTACCAAATAAATAATCAGCATTCAACTGATGTTTGTGATGATGAGCCAATCAGTCAACAAATCTCACTGAGCCCCTACTATATGCCTTTCTCAAAATGAGGACACTTCAGCAAGAAAAATAAACAAAGCCCTGCCCTCATGGAACTTACAGTTTTGCATGGGGAAAGGATGAAAAGTGTCCTCAGAACACCATAAGCACAACAGGCCAGTTTCAAACAATTTAGGCCAAATGTATTGCACCTTCTCAATAATAAAAGTCTGGGAGTTTCTGCCTTTGTTCTCCGACAATAGCTGTAATTCTCCTTGACTTTCAAAGCAGCCTCACTGTTCTAATAGGGAAGTATCCAAAAACATTTCCATTGAAACTCTGCCCAAGGATGCCTAAAGATAGAAGAAGCTCTTACAGCACTTGGATATGAAGTTAACTGAAAGCATGTCCATGGCCCAGGTACTTGAAGACCCTTCTTCAGAGCCTGTACTTCTTCACTGTGTCTTCACAACTCTGTCACCAAGGCCATTCAGCAGGTGACTGCCTTGGCACACTCAGACTTAATGATTACTCCAGTTCTTGTAAACACTTCATCAACTCTTTGGCTAAAGTTAAGATTGATTATGTCATTCACATTCCCTTTATCTACTGATTCATTTACTCTTTTTAATAAAAGGAAAAAAATAGGTGTGCCTAGGATTTTTAGAGACTTTAGTAGATAACCTCAGCATCCCCACGTTCCCCCTTCCTACAACTTTAAAGGCAAACTATCCTTTTTGTGATGCCTCATTGTATGTCTCCTAGATACACATGTGGTTTGATACCCTCGTTAGCCAACAGCTCCCCAGAAGGTTATGATGCTCAAAGAACTCTCCACCTCCAGCATCTTCTTACATGTCCATTGCATTCATCTTAAAGGGAAAAACTTTACCTTTTTTTTTTTTTTTAATTTCTGGGGGCTGCTGTGTTTAGCTGAGGCTGCATTTTCAATACTATGGAAAGCCACACTGGCATATTTTGGGATTAATTTCCTAGTAACAATGGATTTAATACAAAACATACTTCTATTGTAGCAAAGAAAAAAGCCAAAGGGAGCAATATGCATTTTGCAGATTCTGCCAAACAAGGCAATGTTTGTTTATGCTTTAGAGAAAATAAATTAATGTGTTTTGTTTACATTTGCATACATCTTTCTAAAACACATGCATATACAAAACAGTTGTTGTTGTGTTATTATTAATATTTTTGTTATGGGGCCTTTTCCTGGCAGTCCATATGGCTTCCTCTGCATGGCTTTACCTTTTACCCTAGGAATTCATCTAGTAACCCTTTCTAACTTGCCATGACCTGTGTCACCTAGATAAGGACCCTAGAAAGCTCTGACTTCTGCTGCAGATTAATACTGCCACCATATTTCATGGAGATTTTATATATCTCTCTGAGAAAATGTACCCATAAATTGCATCCAATTAAAAAACTGGTGACTTCTTTCTAAGGAGTTACTCAAACTGGGCACTTGACTACTTTCAAGATTTGGAAAATCCAAATGAACAGACAAAATTCTCATACTTTTAAAGAATTTGGTCTAACACATATATTCAGTCTTAGGTTTTATCCAAAAGGATTTTTTTCTCTATACACCAAAAGCCTTCTTCCTGATATTTCTTTACCATTACAGCACTCCCATTAAAAGATCATGTTTTTGCCCCTATTACTTTCTTAATGTTTTTCCCTCTGTGCAATTCAAATTTCCCAAGTGTGTGACCCAAATACACAAACTAGTTATTACTTATATTTTAAAATTCTATTTAACATTTTTTCCTCTCCCTTTTTTCTCTTTGCCTTTCTTTGCTTCCTTATTCTATAATACACATGTACATATATCTGCATACACACAAACACACACACACACAGGCGTAAGTGTGCATGTGACTTCTATGGATGTATATTTGCATGTACGTAAAAAAATAAATTCATTTCTAGCCTTATCCACTAAGAGAGCCAGGAATTAACAACACTCTGGTAACACTGATCACACTAAATACCCACTTCTTGATTTCTAAATATTCCTCTCCACAAAAAGGAACCTGGATTCTTTGGGAAATCAATGATTTCAGAGATAAGTCAGGGAAAGGACAAAATGAACCTGAAATACCCAGTGATCAAAAAGTGTAGAAATGCTTAAAGAATGATGGAAAGATGTCAAAAAGACACAAAAAGGGACTGTCACTGGCCATATAAGGAAGAGGTTGAGCATCAAAAAAAATAATGATAATAATGAAATACAACCAATTAAATTAAGTTAGAATCTTTGAGTCCATACTAATATAAGGCAAGAAGAGTGAAAGTTGTTTCTTAAAATAAAACACCAACATACAAATGCAGAAGAAATGAAGGAGACAGAAATTTAGCATTCGATAACTCTCACAATGGCATTTATTCAGGCGGGGCGGAGGATCGTTGAGGCCAGACTAGTGTGTACTCTCAGAATATTTTCCTGCAATATGCTAGCCAATTACAAAGGAGGATGTTGACATTACAATGGGGAAATTTGCCAGATATCACCATGGCCAGATGCTCAAGTTTAACATCACCAGAGATGTGATGGGTGGGTATTATGTGCCCCTGATATGATGTACTGCAAAGAACACAGCATCTTTCCCGTAGTGTTTCTGCCAAGAGAGTGTGACCTGAGTCTGGTCATGAGGAAACAATTTAAGAATGTTAAGAATTCTACTCTTTAAGAATTGATTAAGGACATGAAAGAGTGAAAGACCATATAACTCTTCCAGTTTAGGGGAGAACAAAGAGATATGACAACTCAATGCAGTGAGTGTTCCTGGAAGGGATCCTGGACCAGAAAGGCAGAACTTTATTGGGACAATTGCCAAATTGGATTGAATCTGTTGATTGGATGGTAGTGTCATATCAGTTGATTTCCTGATTTGGAGGTCTGTATGATGCTTATGTAGCAGAGTATCTTGACTTGGGAAATACACATCAGAGTTTTTAGAATTATTAGGGCTTTGTGTTTTCAATATGCTCTCAGATGGTTTAGAATACCAATGTTAATGGGGAGATACATTCCGTGTGTGTGTGTGTGTGTGTGTGTGTGTGTCTGTGTATGTGTAACTGTCCTGGGGAGAAAGTGACAGTGATAAGAGACAGAGACAGAGACAGCTAGAAAGATGATGGAGAAAATGTTTAAATAACAGTTGGGGAATCTGGGTAAAGGGAATATGGAGATGTTTGTAATTTTCTTTTAACTCTTCTATAAATTTGAAATTATTACTTCTTTATTTTATTGAAGTATAATTAACATACAGTGTTATATTAGTTTGGGTATATAGTATGATTCAGCAACTCTAAACATTACTCAGTGCTCATCAGGATAAGTATTTTCTTAAGCCTCATCACCTATTTCACCCATTCCCACCCCCCATCTCCCCTCTGGGAGTTAGGGAATATGCAAATTAATAAAAAGTGGAAATCTAGGCACTTTAAAGATTAATAATTAAGAAGCAGTGTACCAGACCTTTAAATTTAGTGTCATTTTTTAAAAAAATAAATAACACATCAAAATAAAAAGGGAAAAGATTATTTTGCATGTATAGAAATTTTACATTTTTACTCATTGGTGCATTTACATCTTCTGTCACTCTGTTCCTATAGAGAGGGACAGTGGAGTCTATAATATTCTGATTTATCACATCTAGTACCCACTGTGCACTTAATAAATTATTATGTAGTTATAGCTTTTCAGCATTCTACTGCAGAGTAAAGTGAAAACGCATGGACTTTGAGTCAGACAAGATTTCAAATTCTTGCTATCATCTGTTTCTAGATGCTTCTTAAATTGTCTCAATCTTGGTTCTTTGGTAGGGTTGTTGAGAAGATTAAACACATTTAATGAGTGATTTGGACTGAGGGTGGTGGCTGGACCATAATGGACTCAATGGATAGTAGTGATTCTTACTGCTTTTTAACATGTTATTACCTCTGCTCAAAGATGATAGGCACAATGAACTGAAACAAGTGGAAAATTGTGTAGTATAGTGACCCCAAATATCAAGCAATTGGCTTTAGGGAAGGAAGAAGAGAGAGAACGAGTAGGCTAACAACAGACAAACTTCTCCATTCTATATTCCTTGTTTTCTATCATTGTCACCATCATTATCATCACCATTAATGACATCATTATGTCATCACTAACACTCATCCCATACTTGCTCTGCACCTGTAACATCTCATGTAATTTTTATCACAACTCTACAATGGTGCTTATTTATTTTCCTTTACTTAACAGAGAGATTGAGTAACTTGTTCAAAGTCACCCAGATAGTAACTGGCAGAGGTGGGATTCAAACCTAAACAGTCTGAATCCAAAATTGGCCATTTCAGCCCCCGAAGGGCTCTTCTTAGTGTGTCCTCCAAGATCCATAAGGAAATAAGATAGTTACATCCACGTCTTGGATCTCATCTTAATTTTCTGGCTTTAAGATTCTTAAGCTCATTGGAGAATGTTTAAACTTGGAGATCAGTAATGGCTTCCCATCAGATAATAAGATTTAATGACCTAAACAGACACCTGACAGATGTCTGTGGCACGTAAGGGGTACATTCAAAGCAACGTGCAGCTAGCCATTACATTTGGCTCTAATAGCACTAGCCCTAATATTTGGAAGTAGATTCCAGTCTCAAAAGAAAAGAAGTTTTGTCTTTTTTCATCAATACCAGAATATGTCCATTATTAAGCATGGTACCAAACACAAACAAGATGGGAGCTAAACAGTTGCCAAATGAGTGAATGAACTCTTTTGCCTCATTTAGTGACACTTACTATGCCTCATAGGACTATTTGAAAATTAAATAAATGTATACATGAGTAGTGTTTAGAAAATAGTACCTGGCACATAGTACATGGTCAATAAATGTTGGCTATTACTATTTTTATTATTTTATTATTATTATTATATTATTTTTATTATTTTATTATTATTATTATATTATTGTTATCTACCATAAGATTCTAAAGACTTTCAAAGGCTAATCAGTACAGTCCTCTTCAACAAATGCCTTATTTATTTCCAAAGGGTAGATTCCATCATGCTGACTCCTAAAGGATTTGCACCTATTTGAAGATGTTTATGACTATCTCTCCATTTTACTAACCATTGATGTCACACCTACTGGGAAAGACCAAAATTAATAGAGCTACTTTTGCATTCCCCACTCATCTTAGGAAGCTTCTAATCCTCTGGCAAGTTTCACAAGTAATTATATGTAGCTTTATAAGTGATACCAATTCCCTTTCACCTTTGGATTCATGCGGTTTCTTAACTTTCCATATTTCAAGAGTTGGCTGAGAATTTCTGCCAATTACTTTTTCCTTTTCCCTAAAGGTCTTCATTAATTTCTAATTGCAGACTTCCTTATCTTCACTTTTCTTGTTTAAATAAAATTAGAAATATAAGTGTTTGGGAATTTTGCCATTTTATATTCATCATATTGCCATGGCCTTTCTTCTTTGACTTTAAGAATGTATTTTCTTAGAGAATTTCTTCCTCCTTAATAACAGTTAACCTAACTTCACTAAAGTTGACTCATTCAGTCCTTGCAACTTTTCCCCACTTACTTTAAATATGTACCTTTTATCCTATTCAGATAATTTTTAGCTAAAGATAATTTAAAACATTTCTTCATCTAAAACATCTTATATTTCCCTTAATTCATTTCTAGAGAAATTACAACTATTTTATTTAACCAAAGTACCTATCTCCTAATATTTAGATTAAGTTTTCCATTTTTTGCATGCCTCATATTTCTTAATCTTAAATTTCCATTCTAAAACTTAAAAAGTAAGGCATACCTATTGTAACAAACTATAATGAACATATATCAAGAATAGTTTTTAAAAAGTATATAAATAAAAGAGAATGACAAAGCAATGATCTCTACGAACTAGGACAAACACAATGGTATGTGCCTCACAGGGCTATTATAAGAATGAATTTATAGGGGTGCCTGGGTGGCTCAGTTGGTAACCAGCTGCCTTTGGCTCAGGTCATGATCCCAGCGTCCTGGGATCAAGCCCCACGTCAAGCCCCGCATCGAGCCCTACATCGAGCTCCCTGCTCAGTAGGAAGGGTAGCTTCTCCCTCTCCCACCATCTGTTGGTGTTCCCTTTCTTGCCGTGTCTCTCTCTGTCAAATAAAGAAATAAAATCTTTTAAAAAAAGAAATAAAGAATGAATTTATACTCTGTCTCTCTCTCTTTTTAAAAGTCTAGGTCTAGAGGCTCCTGTGTGGCTCAGTCATTAAGCATCTATCTGCCTTTGGCTCAGGTCATGATCCTAGAATCCTGGGATCAAGCCCCACATCCGGCTCCCTGATCTGCTGGAAGCCTGCTTCTCCCTCTCTCACTCCCGCTGCTTGTGTGTCCCTCTCTCACTGTGTTTCTCTCTGTCAAATAAATAAATAAAATCTTTAAAATAAATAAATAAAAGTCTGGGTCTACAAAAGGACTTCCCTTGATTGTCTGAGGAAGAAGTAATACTTTCCTCCACTGAACTCCTAGTAAGTTTGTTGGTACAATTCATTTGGTAAGGAGTACTTTTTGCCTTGTGTGAGGGTTGTCTATGAATCTTCCAATAGTTTACAAAAATCCCTTAAAACTGAAACTACATCTATTCTTTGCATTTTTGGATCCTCAATTGATATGTTTGATATGTAAATGCATTCAAATAATTTTAAATACAATAAATAAAGCCTGGTATTAGATATTCTTTGAAAAAGGTGGCATCTACCTCAAAACCAGAAGCATCTTGGAAATAGACAATTGTACTGTAAGGCTTCTATATACTATTGCCTCATAAGCCACAATTCAATTTAGTGATTATCTCAATGCAAAGCACCAAGAATGAGCCCCTTTAATATTTGTAGAAGCACTTTGATGTAGATGGTACATCTTCAACTTTATTTTTTTATCCAATCTCTCTAGGTATTTATCTTTTAAGGATGGCATCTTAACAATGAACATGATCTCAGCAGATTTTGTTTATCTAAATGTAGTCATAGCCTCCTTCACTCAGATGCACAGTTATCTTCTTGCCAACCTCCTATAGTCCTTGCATTTATATAAAGACATTTCAGTACTTTGATTTTTCCCCCCATCTTTCATCATATGCTACAGAAAATTCTATCTTCTGCCTAATTTTTTTGAAAAGCTGCTAGCCTGCCAGTTTTGGCAGAGCAAACTAGGAAATAGAGTCTGGCAACAAAAAGACACCAGGCAGCAGACAAAACTCAAGGTTTGCAAAGTAGTAGTGATGCTCTTCAACCTGTTGTATTGGGTGTGAAATTAGATCCTATCAATGTCATACACATCCCCAGAGCAAATGTCCTCTTGTGACAACTACATGCTGTGCTTCAAGCCAAATGATAGAATAAAATTTCCAACAATTATGTTTTTGGAGCAGAATCTCTCCACAAGTATCAACATGTTATTGATTGGCCTTTAGCTACTTCCATAGTGTGTCTGGTAGCAAATGGCCACATCAGCTTAAAAAGCAGATGCTATAAGATAATTGGAAGTAAAACAAGCACTCACTAGGGTGATGGTAGAAATCTTCCAGGGTATAGCATAACACATTACAAAATGGGAAAAACAGGGGCGCCTGGGTGGCTCATCGGTTAAGGGTCTGCCTTCAGCTCAGGTCATGGTCCTGGAGTCCTGAGATCAAGCCCCGCATCAGGCTCCCTGCTCCACGGGAAGCCTGCTTCTTCCTCTCCCACTCCCTCTGCTTGTGTTCCCTCTCTAGCTATGTGTCTCTTTCTCAAATAATGAATAAAATCTTTAAAAAAATAAAAATAAAAAATAAAATAAAATAAAATAAAATGGGAAATACAGGCATGAACCACTCAGATTATAACAGTAGGGCATACAAAAGACCATGTCTTTCTTTTTTCCTTCCTTCCTTCCTTCCCTCCCCCCTCAGCCTCACTCATTTATTCCACAGTTGTATTATTGAACACCTATCAACTCTATGCCAGAAACTTTTTAGAACTGAAAATCCAGTGATGACCAAGTCAGAAAAAGATGAGGAAGAAGGTGAAAATCATTCTATTCCTTTAGAGATCATAAAGCCAACAGAACTCAGGGAGAGCCTCAAAAACCTGTGCCATCCTCAGCTGGGTTCTGCAATTAACAGATGGCACCTATTTACACACAACCCCTAGACTTACATCCCCCTATATATGCATAAAAAGAATTATCTAAGATAAGGTAACTCCATTTCAGAAAAAGCAGCAAAAAGACCTACAGGCAGTAAGAGCCTCTATGCCTGGGGCTTTTACCTAAAAACCTGATGTTGCGTTTGGAAACAACTCCTCTTTAGAACATTTTGGAAGCTGTGATTCTTGCCATTAGGTAAGCTGTGACTCTTACCTCTAATGGGGGTAAATTTCTTTTACAAGAGCTTTAAAAAAAAAGAGATGAATTGACCTCAGAGTGAGCTTCAATCATAATGGTTCGGTAAAGTAGGAGGAATGGGGAAGAAATTGATGTCTTCTGCTTGGAAGGGATATGAGGATATGCAGCGTGTATGTGGGGCATGTGTGTGTGCATGTGTGCATGCGTGCAGATATCAGAGGGTCTGGAGCAGGATCCTGAGATTACATTTATCAGAAAAACAGGTCCTTAATGTCAATAGTGATCAAAAGGGAAAAGTTTTGAACACGTTCTTTTAAACAAGGTGAAGCAGATGTCTCCACAAGAAGACTTTCAGACTCTTTAAATGCCAATGTCATTATGAACGTTTGCAAGAGAAGTATGGAGATACAGTATAATTCCATTCTTAAAAGATCATACTTTGAAAATTGATATGATGCACTACCTATATTTTAAAAACTGCAGTTCAGTGTGGTTAAGTAACTTGTCCAAAGCCACCAGCCAGCTCTTTTGATTCTGGTCTGTTGTTCTTCCCATTGCCTCACAATGGGGGTCATTACTAACTGGTTCTCTGTGTTTGATGATACCCCCCCTCCTCCTGTATTCATCTCTATGCTTTATCAAAAAAGAAAATCTAATGCTCCCATACTTGCCCTACTCTGAGATGGCTGCAGCTATAAAAAATAAAAAGACATTTTACATATTTTCAGAAGTAGGATGTTAAACTCTTCGACATAAGTCTCATATGCATCTTCCTCTGACGAAAAATGTTAATATAAAGCATTCTATGACAGACCAATCCAGAGAAGGCCCCCATGTGCCTTTTCACAGCTTCGCTTTGGGGAACTCATCAGTATAAGATGTGTGTATACATGTGCATGTGTGTGTGTGGTGGTGGCTTTTCCACTGGCATATTCTGGTTCTCCATACCCATGTCTGAGATTATTTCCAAGAGCTAAGGATTTATTCCATTTAGTCAATCATTCATTCACTTACGAATGCATCCAACCAAAATTCACTGAGCCCTAACTCAGTGCAGGGGGCTTGATCCCAGCCTGCAGCTCCACCATGTCCCTTCCCCGACTATGTGTGTTTAGGTGGTGGGGAACTCTAATTGAGGGATTTCTTCCTAGAACTCTAGATCTTGTTTCTACAGTTACTCTGAGCTATCTGCTCAAGTGTACTTGTCTTAGTGCTGAGATCCACTCACTATGTTGTCATTTAGCAAAACAGGAAGCTCTCTGTAAAGTTACCTCATTGGTTTCCCAGAGGCAAATGCAGAACTCCCTGTCCTCCCCTCATAGCAGGGCTGGGGCAGAGGGAGGGGGGTGGGGGGAGGAGATTTGCTACAGAGTGAGGAAGTGCAATCAGTGCCTGCATACATGTAAGTGAGCCATGAAAATATGACAGAGTACAGAAAATCTAATCCAAAAATCTATGTTTGTTAAGGACTTTGGTTAATTAGCTCTTCAAACTTGGTCCCATTTGAAATCTACACTAGCAAACACTAGGTTGACTAGAAGAACAGATCTCCACTTCTTCCCTGACCACTCAACCTCATGTTGTCTTCCATTCCCCATCCTATTACTTAATCACATCATCACATATAAAGTATGATCATTATACTAGTTTTCATTCTCCAAAATCATCTTTTTTTGTCACTCTTATTCTCCAGAGTTTATGTTGTTTTAGTATAGAGATTTCACTTATCTTATTTCTTGCTTTATCCTCAACATTTAGAACTTTACTAGCACATAGTAGTCAATCAATAATACTTATTGAATGGATGAATGGATGAGTGAATGTATGAAGAAACTAAACCTGTCTTTTATTCCTCAACCTCACCTTAACATCTCTAATAACCTATTTTGTTCTTTTACTTCCCACTTCAATTGCTGAGATATTTAGTTGAAACTAAATAGTCCAAATGTTACTTCAAATTCCTCTGGAGCTATATTATAAATTTGAAATATATATATATATTTATCATACACAATTAAGCCTAATTCATTAATTCATTGAATTGTCTAATCTGAAAAACTTCCACCAGCTTATTTCAAACACCTCAAAAAAGGAAGTATTCAATGTGAGTAAATACCAAAATTCCAATATACATATGAGGGTCCTGCTTTCATTTTTATCAGAAATCTTCCCCAATACTAAAGTCTTTCAGGCACCAAGCCAAGGGTTCCTTATGAATTTGGCTACTTAACTCCATAAACACATAGTCGGTTTGCTGGCTACATCTCTTCACAAAAGATTACTCTTTCTAAAAATTCATCTCTTTAGGCTTGGGTTGCTATTTTATGGATAACAATCAGTTGTCTCTGAAAAGAAAGTGTGCATATTGTACATATCTTTACCAGCAAGAAAGAAAGGTCTCTAGAAGTAATCTCAGCCTTCTTGAGAAGCAGGGACCACTTCCAAAACAATCACCAAGCACAGAGTCTTTGATCACCAGGCACCTGTTCATTTCCTTTCTCCACAGTCTACATCAAGTCAGCCACAAAGCCCATTATGAATGCAGTTTTGAGTTTGTCTGGATGAAGTGGATAGTAATTAGTTCCTTTTACATTTGGTAATTTTGTTAACACAACTCAGTAGGTGTCTTGTTAATTTGTTCATTACTAGGTGGATGAAAATGTGCATCTCTTCTGTGAATACCAATTATTCCTAAATGAGGTAATTTCACCAAGACAGTGAAATTTCCTTATTCTTCCCCTGTTTAAGAATATCACTGCCAAGAATGAACAATTTGAAACAAAGAAAGCTGTAGGAGGTGGAAATGGTGCTCTTGCATGAGAAAGGGGGATATACCCTATTTTTTTGCAATGTTAAAAGGAAGCCCATTTTCAGGATGAATAGGAAGTGAGGAGAAAGAGGCAAAACATGCCTGTATGGCAGTGCTGCCTCAGACTCTGGTGGCCCTGGATCTTCAGTTGCTCTTTGCAGAAACTAAAGGAACATGTCACTGTGGGGATGTAATAAGAATACATGGTTAGCTCAACACTTCTGGGCAACTCAGTCACACTCCAGGATTCTCACCACCAGCAAAACAGGAAAATCAGTTACAAGATCTTCAAAGGCCTTTTCAAATCCCACTCCTACCTCCTGCTCAAAAACTCTTCTTTCTCTCTCAATCAAAGCAGTTACATAAGTCTCAGTCTTCAGGTAATTGAAATTACCTTTCAGTTGGGGGGTGGGAGGGGACAGAAACTAGATAACGTCATGGCAATATTATCTACAAGGCCAAAGAGCTGAATAAGTGGATCTCTAGACTGAACATGGCAGGGATTCAAATTCCCTGAGGACAGAAACTGTTGTTTCTTGCATTTATATCCCTGGACATTCCTAGAACATAGCAAATAAATGTGAAGATCCCCATTTCCTTTAAAACAGGTCTTATTATCTCCCCCTTGTTCATACATATACTCTCTGTGTCGAAAGGCCAGAGAAAATTGAGGTCTGCCCTTTAGTCAACTGAGTTGACACAAAATGCAAAATGAAAAGGCTGGGCTGCCCTTCCCTGAGAGCCCCAGCGACTTCTACCCTGTCCTTATTGCCAACCACCTAGGACAGGCAAACCTATCGGTGAGCTTTGAGGACATCTTTGGAGTGACCGACTAGAGAAATGGGGACATGCAGTGGCCTGGGGAGCACATGAGCTTCCTACTGCTCTTCTGTTTCCCTTCGCTGCCCAGGCTGCTCTCAAACAACTTCCCCCATATCAGCTATAGCATTTTCTCTAACCCCCTTCTCCTTAAGCCAATATCCAAGATACTCTTTGTTCTTGGGGGACTGAGAGTGGAGTTAAGGTTTATCTCAACATCGTGTTCTTTGTCTTAAGGAGGAAGGAGTATTGTCTTACCTGGCTCTTTCATTTCCTTGCTGTTAGAATTATTCTTTAGGCTACCTTCACATCACTCAAAGAATAGAAAGGGACATCGACAATAGCCTATTCACCATAGATCAATCACTAAGTGATTAACATAGTGTCTGATATCCAGGAGCTGCACACTGAATACTGTTATTCTGGTGATTATTAATAGTCAACAATAAAAGCAATAATAACTAATAATTCCTGGGTGACCAAAGCATTACCTTAAGTGTTATACATATCTTAACACATTTAATCCTCAAAATAACCATAAGAAATAGGAAACATGCCACTGAGGGATGAGAAAACCGAGGCACACTGAAGTAATGTGTCCAAGATCAAACTGTGTACGTGGCAGCACGATGAAGATCTGTTCCCTCCATTAGCACTAACTCGAGAGAACAGTAATTATGTCTTCTTTGTCCTGGTATCCCCCACAATGTCTAGTTGAGTCCTACATTCAAGCAGTGTGGTGTGGCTGTTAAGAACTCAGAGCTTTGAGTGAGACTATCTGCATTTGAATGCTGACTCCATTACTTGCTGGCTGTGTGTCATTACTTAACACTTCAGAGTACCAATCTCCTCCCCTGAAAGGGGAGATAACCACAGCACTGTCCTTCAGCATTGCGGAAGACTCATGCGTAGCACAGGGCCTGCTCTACGGTAGTCATTCAGTAGGTGTCAGCTGTCATATCTCAATGGCCAACCTGGTGCACAGCACAAGAGAGCTCAATAACTATTTGCTGGGCGAATGAAAGAAGGAGTAAATGAATGAATGAGCATGAAATGCCTGCATTCCATTGTTTCCTTCCAGGGCCCGAAGCCCAGAGCTCTGCTCGCCATCTCTAGTGCTCACACAGCATGGTTGTCAGCTCATGGATCCTGCTCGTCTGTTCACACCTTAAAAGCAGTAGAGGGAACATTGAGCAGGAGGTGTCTTATTCCACAGGGCACTGCTAAAAGCAGGACTGATACAATCTGCACTTTTTCAGTCTCAAACCTTTGGGGAGGCTCCTTGGCTTAAACATGGAATGGGGACACATAAGGGGGAAAAGAGTCCAGATTGAACTCTTTACAATGTCATACACCACAGATGTAGGAAATCTGCTGAGCCCAATGAAACGGGGACACCTGAGTTAAAGACGGGCTCTGGGAGACATCAACTCAGTAAGTTTTCCACGCTGGATGGGAGCCAAGTCCATGAGAAATTCTGCTGTCATTTCCTTTCACAGCCACTGGCAAATGAGTGTGAAATCTGGTGAGCTGAAGAGACAGGCATGGTGGCAGAGATTTAACAGCAGAGTTAAGTAGATGAGACAGAAATATGCTTCAGGACCCAAGAGACCTAAAATATGGAAGATGAAGAGCAGAGGCCGGTCCACCCAGAGGCTGGAACATTTAGGAATTGCACTCCTTTCCAAGGAGAAAAGTAAGTGAGCTAAGTACAGGAGGATCCAGCTGAGATGGACACCATGTGAGGGCTGCTGGATCCGTTTCTCCTGGGTCCTTTCTAACTTTACCGTACTGGAAGCCTACATCTAGCCCTGAATATAAACACCACTTCTTCAGGGGAGCACATGTAGAATGTAACAAATTAATGCTAACACATTCATTTAATTTCCATTTATTGACACATTGCTTTTCATTTTGAGTTTTGTTTTTTTTTTAATCTCCAAAAGGGCTGTTTCATCAGGCAGGGAAAAAGACTATCAACAAAGGAGGACGTCTTTATGATGCTTCTTGGTTGACGCAATAGCTCTGCCCAGGACCACGAGGAGGCTTTCATACAGATGGGTCTCTGAAACAACATGGTCCCACCACAGAAGTCGGTTCCCATCCTGCCTGGCATCTGGGCCTGAGGGGTAGCAGTGGCGGGTCTTTGTGGTAGGTGAGAAGATCTCTTTTGCAAACTACCATGTGACACAATCCTAAAGGAAATCATCTGTGCTTACCAGGATTAGAACAAAACTTCAAGGGAACTTGGGTTTCCTCACTATAAAGACCTCCAAAGAGGGAAGTCCAGACTTGGAAACAAAACCAACAAAGTCTACCAAAAATTCATAGAGGCTTCTAGCAGGTAAAACCTCTGGGGGTGCTTGCCATCAAACTTATCTGCCATGATTATTAATGCCTAAACCATATAATATCCCAACAGGAAATTGTGTGTTAATTTCCCTAGGTTTTGCAGATGAATAAATTGATGCATAAAGAAGATGAGTGAGCTTGCCGCAGGCCCTACAGTGAGTCATTGCCAACCCAAGAATTACAACTCTGAGCTCCTGACTTGCAGTCTGAGCTCACACCTCCAGGATCAATCTCTTTAGATCCACCAGACAATGGCTTCAAAAGCTTTTACAGCAATTAAAGAGGAACACTGTCTCCTATTAAGACACACCTACCCAGTTCCCTTTTGGACCTTGGCACAGTTGCTGCCAGTGAGCAGGGAGCAGGAGACATAATTTAGTGCTTGAAGTCTTCCATGTCCAAGCAGACTTCTTAATGGCAGAAACCACACCTTATAAGGAGAAAAGTCTGGTGATGGGAATTCTCCCTGGCATAGCTTGTAAGGAGAAGAGTATGGGCGTGGGGGAGCAAAGAACCAGGCATCTCATTTGTTTGTTCTTGAACTTGAAACTGACATTAACTGAGTTTAACTAGTATTATGCCATAGCATTGTTCCCAAAGTGTTGACCCACAGCTCTAAGAAAACATCCTTTTCTTCCTTGCAAATATACAAATATATATCATATATTAAGAAGCACTTAAGGAGATAAAAAGAGAGTTCCAAGTTTTTAGCTTCAAATGATGCCCACAGCCAGGGGTGTAATGCCAACGGCTTTCAAAGAGGTTTCACTGTGATCTAGACCAGTTAGGTTCTATGGGTGAAGGCAGGGATGATCACAAAGAATATTTCAAATCTAGTATTGCCTTCATATTCATTAAAATAAGTGAATATGAAAAACTCAGCTATAAAGCAGAGAGAGAAGACCATGCTAATGAAGATCCTATAAACACCACCATGTAGTCCTTTCCTGGCCAGTGGTGGGAATTGGGATGGATGGGGTGGAAGCTGCTCCAGAGTTTAGAGGCTAAATCTGGCAAACTAAATTATTGATACTCTTTTCAGGGAAGAACACTTTTGACTGACCATTCCCTCTAACTCACCTTGTCAACCGTACCTCCAAGTCAAATGAAAAGACCCATTTATGGAGCACCTACTCTTCTCGCAAGGACCGTACTAGTTAAGTGTTAGAGGACAGTTCCCATGGCTCTTACCCAACCTTCACCAGATCTGTATGAAGACCTCAGGTGGAAAGCCATTCCCAAAGAGAAAGCCTCAGAGCTGGAGTCAGCTGCAGTGGGCATGCTCTATTCTTAGGAAGGGTTCTTGACCAGTATGAAGACAGGGCGGCCTCCTCATAGCAATGTGAATTTGCAAATCTTGCTCTCCTAACTGTCGAGACAGCACTCTGTTCTCTGATCACGTCAGTTCAAGCACCAGAGGGGCTTCAGGGAGGGACAGAGACTTCATATCATGCCACAAACAAGGTTGTTTTTTTCTTTATAAGATCTAACTTCTCTTCACGCCAATATTAACTTACTATGAGACCCTTAGAAAGCAACCGTCCTCAAGACCATTGTATGAAACTGCCTAGCACTGCCTTGCCTCTGGGATTTTTAAGTAGAACAGCCAAGTTTAAAAGTTTTATTTCAAAAGGATTTAAAAGTACTTACATAAACTGAGATGGGGAATTTTGATTCGGTATTCACTGGGAATAATTTGGGGGAAGAAATACATGACTCAACTCCGGGTCCACCCCAGGACCACATCACCCTTTGAGCTTTCTGCGGCTGATGGATGCCTTTCTGCTTCGAGGCCTCAGAACCATCCAATGAGGCCTCCGCAATAATAGCCAGGCAAAACTTTATCAAAGGAAGAAGCAAAAAGGCCTGACACATGATGCTGCCAGCATTTCAGCAGCCAGGTTAGCTTTGTTCTAATGCCATTCTGTCAGGTTTAACAAGCAGATATTAAGAAAAGTTTATAGAGAATTGAGATGAAAGGTTGTCGGTGGAGATGAGAGCTGCCAGTGAGCACCTCGAATCACAGCTGGGTGTAGACTCTGCCGCAACTGGCTGAGAGAAAAAGAGGTCTGATATGGGAGCAGCTGCTTCCAACCCCTGCTAGAAGCAGGGCTTAATCATCTGGCACCCAAGAGTCTGGAGCTCCACCTGGAGAGAAACACCACTGAGAGTGCTCTGGGTGTGAGCCTCCTCATTAGATTAGAAACAAGTGATGTCCTTGCAGAAACTGGGTCCTTCGCTGGTCCTGACCTGGTGACCTGACATTTCATGTCTGGAATGCTTTCACCGAAGCATGGAAGGACAGTGGAAGCAAAAAATAAGGAAGAGGTTCAAGAGGGAGATTAGCAATTTTACTGAAGGGCTTGGGGGTGGACTTGAGAAAGGACGGGAACTGGAAAATGAAAAAGGCTTGTGTGTTGCCCCGGCAAAGGGGCATTTTAGAGCAAGGTGATTGTGTCCTGGCATGCAGGGCAAGCTGATTTGAGCTCTCTTTTATCAATTTTCAGTCATGCTAAATTCTTCCTGAGTCCACATTCCTTTCAACAGAGTGCTTTTTGAAATGTGGTTGAGTCAAGATGCCTCAGAAGGACTGTGTGTCAACAATACAATGAAGGTCAAGTTTTAATCCCCGAGCAATAATGCTGTAACTCACCCATTTGTGTCCTCTTTTTACTAAATCCCATTTCTGCAAATGAAAATCCGACCAAAAATAATTACTATATTAGTTTATTAAAAAAAACCTCAGTTTTTCAAAATAATGACTCCTCTTCTAAATGTGTAGATATCACTTCTATTTCAGCCATGTATCTTTTTCAATGAAGGCTGTGAATGCCTTCTTTAAAAAAAAAAAAAAAGAAAAAATAGAATTATAAATAGCAGCTACTCCATCCAAAAATCATTAAAAATCCCTTCCACATATGTGCCAGCAATGATGCAATGATGCTTGCACTGAGTGAGCGAGCACCTTGTATCTTGAATTACAAATTTATTTTTCTTTTATTGAGGTGAAATACACATAACATAAAATTAACCATTTCAAAGTGGTATTTAGTGCATTCACAATATTGTGCAACCACACCTCTATCTAGTTCCAAAAGGTTTTTAATCACCTCAAAAGGAAACCCTCCCCCCATTAAACTGTTACTCACCATACTCCCTCTCCCAGCCCCTGACACTACTGTATTTTAGCAGACTGTTTGTTCATACATTCTTTGTTGTGGCAGAGTAGGTATTTCTACTTTCATCAGAAAACCACTCATGTTGGGTTAAGGTCTTTCTCAAGATTCAATCACATTTAAGATCTCGGGTCTTGAAACAAATGCTCTCAAAGTTGATGTCTCCGCCACTCCAGGAATGCATTACGTTGTTCCAAGCCACGACAGTCAGGAACCAAGCTTCTGACAAGCCTTTAAAACAATTACCATCGTTCCTTTGTGTAGGTAGTAGGTTTTTCTCCAAAACCCAATGATAAACCTCAAGTTCATTTCACTGACACTTCTTTGAGATCGCCACCTTACAGGTGAAGAACACAGGTAACTCCCCAGGGTTAAACGCTCTTCCCGCCAACAGATTTAAATCAGGCGGACAGATTGAAAATCACAAACTTGAGCTTCCAGTCTGGGCCTCTTCTGCTGCTCTGGGACTCTCACGCATGCACACTGATTTCCATTATAATCCCCCTATTTTTAGTTACACATAACTTTTAAAGAAGTTTCTCTTGGAAACTTCTGAGGGTTTTCAGCAGTTATTTTTGTGATTCCTGAGAAGGAAGACCTAGCTTTTTCCACCTCAGAAATGCCAATTTTTTTTTCTTTTTACATCTGACTCAAACAGCTGAATTGTAATATGCCCTAATTCTTTCTCATGTGGCTCTTCTTCATTCAAGGAGAGCAGTTTTACTGAATCCAAAAGAAAAAAAAAAACTCATTTAAAAATAATTTTCTCACATGCACAGTGAAAAAAAAATTGTCTAATAAGGTTCATTTACATTGTTACCTGAGGCCATAGAGAGTTGTGCAAAGCACATTGCATAATTCCTCTAGGCTGTTAGTAGGTGTATCTTTTTCCCCACAAGTGGAGAGGAGAGCATTTTCAAAGAGATCAGGATGCCAAAAGAAAAAAAAAATCTTATAAAAACATTCATACTGATGCAATGGAGAGTTTTTCTCTGTCCTCTGTGTTTGAATTTCTATTTTTAAAACTCGATTTAAAAAAAATCACTGCTGCAAATATCATAAAATATAACAGTACCGATAAAACCTACTGTATACTGAAAAATCCCGGTTATGTGTATTCAATGAAGATGTCTACTTCTGAGTTCTCCCCTTTCCCATTTCAACTTAGAGGTTATTGGTATTACCCTTGAAAAAAGATGCTAGAAAATATTCTTCCCAGTGATGAAGAGAGGGCCCTGATGTTTTTGTTAATTGGGAGTTCATTCACTTAACAATTACCTTCAGAACTTATTCAATTATTCCTCTTACTTCTCAAAAAACATCCTGTGGAAAAGTTGTACCTAGCCTTTCCCAAACCAGAAAACACCAATACTTTTAGCAATAGCAAAAAAAAAGGATTATTCTATAGGTTTAATGATTGATTAACCCATATTGAGGTCCCAGTAGAATTATGGAACTATAAGACTGGTTAATTCATTTATGCAAAAATGTAATGTTAAAACCCAACATTGCAAGTTCTAGCCCTATTTACACATAGCAGGTTTTTTTAAATCTTCTTTAACAGAGTCACTGCATGTACCCACAGACCTAACTTCTACTCTGACACTCAGGTCTCGGTGGCCACAGTGCAGTTGTGAGCCAGAGCAGGAAAACAAGCACTGATCCATCTCTTCACAGATCCATCACACAGTTGTTGGTTGGGAGACCCACAGTACTCTCTTATACCAAAGACAAAAGTCTCATTAGCATTAGAGTAATACATAAGGGGGAAGAGAAAACTGGAATGCAAGGAGACCTACTACTAACCTACTAACTAGGTTTATACTCAAGTACTAAGCAAAGTCTCTTCACAATGGACAATTCAAAAACTCCAATACCTGTATTAACTCTTATAATAAATAACAATCCTAGGGAGGTCACAGTAAGCATTATTATCCTCAATTTTTCTGAGGAAAGATTTAAATGATCTTCCCCTGCCCTAATTCACAGAGGTGGTACAAGGCAGAGCATAAACTTGAATTGAATCATCTGAGTGTCAATATTTACCAACCTTACCTCCATCCTGATCTCTCGCATTTAAAAAATAATGTCAAATCACTCATTCCATTCGTTCTATAAACATTTATTGAGCAGCCGTAAATATTCTCAGTGCTGTGCTAGGCAACATGATTCTGTGAGAGGCAAGTGAGACCCAGTCCTTAACTTAAGGCAAATGTGTCAAGTACACGAAAAACCCAGAGAAGGGCATCATGATTACCACAGAAGCCCAAAATTCAGTGGTGGATCAGAGAAGGGAAAGACCATGACTATGAGGAGAACATCTCAGAGGAAACTGATCAGATCTTCTGAATCTAAGGGGCAAGTGAAGATACAAGAGAAGGATGCATCAAAGATGCAGTGATAGGAAAATAAAGAGCAGATTCAGGGGCAGTGCGAGATGCTTGCTGCTGATGAAAACATTAACTGCTATGAGTTTCTTGCTCGCTGCTCATCTCTAGAACCTTCTCCAGCAGTGTCCACTTTCTCCTGAAGCAAAGCAAGTTTGTATCATCTATAAATCAGCCTTTTGAAGTATCTGCACCCTTAAATATTAGTGTATTTCTCACAGAACTGACTGCTCACAATCAGAAATTTGGTGTTTTCTTGGTGTATTTAAGTGTGATGTGTGTGAAGTAGGGAATCCAGGATCACTCATGCTGTTAACTAATAGTAACCATAGTAAATGTGCCAAATATGTACAGAGACTTGGCAAGGTAAAGACAGAGACAAGATTATGTTTTCTCCATGTGAGGTGGAGCAGAGCAGAAACGACACAGCCTGTCTCTTCTCTAGACAGTTCTGGCAGCTGACAGACCACCTCCAAGAACTTTTATCATGGGATGAGAATAAATGCATGACTGCAGCACTGGATCTTGTGGTGGCAGCCATCCTGCAGTGTGACACACCTGCTTGAATATGCCAGGTATCGATCCTGGGATGGAAGGGAGAGCTCATCTGGGAACCTCGACTTGGAGGGATGAATTGCAAACCCTGGCAGTCAGCATGAGGAGAGAAGGACACAGGGACACACAGAGAACCAAGAGGACCTGTCAAAGTCCCTAGTGTGAGTGAAAGCCCGTCCCGAGAGGAGACAGAGGCCCCTAGGGATGCCCCTACGATTTGGTCTGTCTTTAGGGTCATTCAGCATACCAACTTCCATCCATTCTTCCTTCTTTACCCCCTTCCTTCTCTTCTTGTTTTGATATGGTTTTTGCTCACAAAGTAGACATGTAAGGTCCCTGGGCATGGAGTCTTCTTCCAAACAAGAATCCAACTGCAAATACATAGAATATTTTTTAGTTCAAGGAATTCTCTAAATACTTCATCTCTTTTCCTTTCACCTAAAAAGAGCAAAGTTTTTGCCCAGTGTGTTCTTCCAGGGTGAAGTTTGATGAGATTTCATCAAAAGGGGGATAATACTGCCAATCAGCCTGAAAATCGGCATCTCATTGCCATCAGCATGAGCCGAGGACACGGAGCTTGTAATAGCAGACAGGATGGCCGAACCGCTGAAGCATTGATTTAGGAGGTGCAAAAGACAGGGTTTTTCTTCCAAGTTTCCAGATTGTAGCCTAACCAGCCTGCCTGCTGTTCATCTGCCACACCCACTACGAAGTAGCACACGTAAACACACACAGGCAGAGTCCTGAGAAAACTATAACACAGGAGTCATTTAGCAGGAAGGCAGCCCTTGTCTAGGACCCTCATGCCTCAGATACCCATGTCCAGAGAGAGAGAGAAAGGAAGAGTGTGACAGGATCAGCCAATCCCCCATTACATTCCATGTGGTGATAGGTTACACATGGTGTATGTTGACACACCGAAGTCCCTGAGCTAACGTGTAGCTACAAATAGCTGAAATTATTATTTTGATAAATAGCATTTCTAAATGTTAAAACTGGAAAGGAATGAGTTATTTTAGGTTCTCTTTGGATGTGTACCCCAATTATGGTCATCGTGTTTAATATGATGGTAAGGGGTGGAGGGGCACCCAAATCTTTGAAAAGTTTTTTTTAAAGCAGGAAACATATGATTTTCTTGACTCATCTCTATTTTTAAACCCAAAGTACACATTACCCATTTGCTGCAAAGATGAATCACTGTGGACATTTCATTTTCAATGGAAGTTCCTGTATCTAAGACTTAGGATTGGTTCATCATCAGAGATAGCACAGTGCTCACAAGCAAAATAAATACTCCAATATAAAAAGGGAAGCAAAAGGTATTTATAAAACTTGAAAGAGACGTTTTACTAGTCTTTAGAAATTAAAGAGAAAAACAAAAGTAGGAAAGAATAAAAAGAAAGAGAAAATAATTTCCTTTTCTGTCTAGACATCAGCAAGTATGCTGAGAACCTATTAAGCATGCAGTATGGCTTTGTTGCCAGAGAGAGCTGAGTTCATACCTTGGCCCTGAGACCTAACAGTTATGTGACCTTGGGCAAATTACTTCTTCTCACTGAACTGCACTTTCCCCATCTGTGAGATGGGGCAATGATATTGCTTATTCCTTTAATGAGGCTTATCTGAGACCATATTAGACTATAAACTCCAGGAAAACAAGGCCTCTTGTCCATTGCTGATTCCTCAGCACCAAGAACCAGACTTGACATGTAATAATAATGATAACTGATACTCAGCAGACATTTATATGTGCCAGATCCTGTTCTAAATGTTTTAAACATTTCAACCCAAGTAATCCTCACAACCCATTTTACAGGCAAGGAAACTGAAGCATGGAGAGATGATTACATAAATTACCCACGGTCACACTAAACAGATGAGCTAGGATTAGAATGTTGCCTCTCAAGTATTATATAAGGAGTAGACACTCAATAAATATTTGTAGAATGAATTGATGAAATGGCATATGCAAAGTACTTGGAAAAGTTCAGCCACAATGCTGCCACTCAACAAATACTCGTTGACTTTCTTTTATCTTTGTCTTCACGTTTGGAAGAACAGAAGGCATATTATTATGCATGATTTCTGCCTCAGAGATCTGCCATCTTGTTGAGGAAATATGAACAAAAAGGACAACTAGAGAATTACATAGGAAAACATTTTAAATTAAATTGTTTGGCATAGACTAGTGGTCTCAGCTGGCAGCCATTTTGCTACCCCGGAACATTTAGATTGTCACAACTAGGGTGGGGGTGAGGGGGAGTGGGCACAGGGTGGGGCAAGGGATGTGCTACTGGCCTCTAGTGGATAGAAACCAGAGGTGCAGTTAAACGTCCTTCAAAGACAGGGCACGCCCCCTTAACAAAGAATCATTCAGCCCAGATATCAACACAACAGAGCTTGAGGAACCCTGGTTTAGTCTTCGAGGGCTACAGTCATTTTAAGGTG
This sequence comes from Ailurus styani, assembly GCA_002007465.1. Classification (NCBI taxonomy): domain Eukaryota; kingdom Metazoa; phylum Chordata; class Mammalia; order Carnivora; family Ailuridae; genus Ailurus; species Ailurus styani. Next base: position 3,561,898 of record LNAC01000029.1, on the reverse strand, counting down.
AGAGAGAGAGAAATGTCCAGAGACTAGAAGAGTTAGAGCGGACTCTGCTGATACGATAAGACTTTGTAAGGTAGTGTGACTTAAATAGATGCGGAAAGGCATGCCAGGGAAGGAAACAAAGCTCCAGCCTCTTTTAGTTGTGTTTCTATGCATTAGTAAATATCTACACATAATACACTGCCATTCATATAAAGACCAAAAGGAACTGGTTAATCCTAGCATTAGTCAGAAAGGTTTGGCCTGTGTTCACACTTAGAAAAACAGCGATCAAAACCAGACATTACTAGCATTACAAATAAATGGGTGACACTTTTATAAACCCAATTAATAAGAAGATACATCCTTTATTCTTTTTATTCACAGGTTTGACAAGAGGCTTAACCAGGCACAATGTAGATACTGATACATATGTCTTCTCTACTTCGAGTAAATCACTTAGCAAGGGCTCCAGCTGGATCCTGAGATGAGATTTAGACATGCCAGATCATGTGTAATCAACAGGTAGGACTGACTGATCACAATACTCACCTTCCCTAAAAACCTCTTTGCATGTGTTCCCCAGGATTCTCCCTAAAAAGGGCGTGTCCTAAAAGAGTCTGACCTGACGTCTTGACCCAGAAACAAAGCTTTAGTCTTTGAAAGGAAATGGTGTGTGTTAATGTCCACAATACCTTGCTATCAAATCCAGACAAAATAAACCCCATGAATCACAAGTCAGTCCTAGGAAGGGGATATGGTAAAGTTAAAAGTACAAACTCTGGGATCAGGTGCCTGGATTATATTCCAGCACCGCCACTTGTTAGCTATGTAAACTTGGACAAGTTACTTAACCTTTCTGAGGCTTCATCTATGAAATTTGGCTAATAGTATATAATAATAGCATGTAGATTGACATGAGGATGAATTAATTAATTGACGTAAAAGGCTAATTTACGGTGCTTGACACATGATAAGTACTCAGTAAAGGCCAGCTAATTATTGTTGTACAGGAAAAAGAGTACATTATCTGATGTGCTAGATAAGTGAATGAATGCAAGAGGGAAGTGCTATTAATATGCTATAATATGATCTCATCATATTCACAGATTATTCACAGGAAATTCAGATCATTAATATGATACATAAAGCCATGGGTTTTTTTTTTCAAAAACAAATGTGGAGATAGTAAATTATTTCACAAGGTCATACTAAAATAAGCAATGGAACTGAGATTCAAATCCTCCTGCTCCAAGTCTGAACACCAGGCTCTTCCCACTGTTCTATCTAGTCTAGCTGACCAACACACTGGGCTTTAGGAAGTACCTAATTCCATTAAGACCTATATTCTCTCAATTAACAGAATAAAAATGTGCTAATTATTGTTGTATTCCTGAACACTAACTCAGTGGAGACCACATCCAAAGTAATCAAATATACTAAGCAGGGTGTTTTGGTTACATGTGACAGTAACCCTACTCAAACTGGCTCAAGCATAAGAAGGAATGTATATGGGCTTGTATATGTAAAAATCCCAAACACTGAACTTGTTTCAGCAGGCACAGCTTGATACAGGTCCTCCAATTATGCAATCATTTTTCTGCCTCTCCCTCCACTGCAGATTTTTGCTTTCTCTATATTGGCATGCACCTCAGCTAAGTATTCATCGAGATATAAAGATTTCTGTTCATTCATTCATTCATCTGTCCATTCAAAATAATTTAGTAAGTACTAGACATAAAAGGCTACAAAATCTCCAAGTGGAAAGAATGGAGAAATCACTTTGAAGAACAAATTCAAGGGGAGATGACATAGTTGAAGTTTCCTCTGGTTTCAGATGGCAAACTGGAGAGAAGCTACAGAAAGATTGAGAACATAGGATCCTGGACCTGTGTCAGCAATTTTACCATCACAAGGTAGAGAGCCTGCCTGTGAATGGGGTCAACATAGAGGAAAAGAGAACAGAGACGAAGAAAAAAAAAAATCTCATGAAGTCATTTGAGCTCCTGAATTTAGTCACATCAAAAATCAGATCTATTTTTGGATTTTTCACTAATATGAGATTTTATTTATCCTCCCTTTGCTTAAATAATGCATTTGGGCTGGTTGGACTGAGTTTTGTACTTGTAAATAAAAGAATACTGAAGAGTACAAGAACCATATGGATCCCAGTTCCTCGAACAATCCCTAGAACACAGTAAGCACTTAATAAATATGAATGGCATGAATGATCCAATGGTTTAAACAACATAAATGTTTGAATGATCAAACGTTCCAAACAGCATAAACAGTATAACATAGTCTCAGGAAGGTCCCTCCACCACAAGAAATTATCAGCCAAATGCTGGGAAAATTGTAAGTCTTGATGTTTTAAAGAGGTCTCAAACATCAGTAAGAGATTTATAGACAACTGTGGCACCTGGGTGGCTCAGGTCTGTTAAGTCTCTGCCTTTGCCTTAGGTCATGATCTTGGGGTTCTGGGATTGAGCCCTGTGTGAGGCTCCCTGCTCAGCAGAGAGCCTGCTTCCCCCTCGTCCCTCCCCCTGCTTATGCACACACACTCTCTCTCAAATAAATAACTTTTTTAAAAAAAGAGAGAGTTACAGTCGATGAATTGGGAGGTCCTTTCCAATCCTGGTATTCTATGATACTGAGTTTTCAGTACCCATCCAGATGAAATTTGGATAGGTTTGGATTTCACATTTTCTAAAGCAAAGTAGCTTGCCCCATTGGAAAGAATACCATATTCAGATTTATCTCCATTCCATCACACTAATCTTTGATTTAAGACAGAATTGCCATCCACTAAATAATTGGATAAGTGATGCAGAAGGACCTGTTACACTCAACAGAGAGTTTTGCCCCCTTATTTGCTTCTCTTTTAATCCTTTGATATATGCCATGGGTTTGTCTAAAACATTCCTGCCTGTTATTTGTGCTTTAGGTATTTATATGCAATAAATAGCCTTTAATATGAAAAAATAGTGATTGTGTGAATGAGACTACTGAGACAGATGGGCCTACAGCAAACACATTTTGCCTGTTGCAACACAGAATTTCATCTCTAAGAAACTGCTATATAACTCCTAAGATGTACTTCACTGCGATACAATCCAGATAAAATGGAAGGAATTGGCAGTGATGGATGATAGAAGGATTGTTCATCTATTCAACATATGACATTTGCACCCATAGATTTATCTCCCATTTGAGGAAGGTAATCAGTTCTATCACCATGTTTATCATTTGCCTTGCCCTCGTTACCTCCCGAGCACAGGTCCACTCCCTCACTCCCAGGTATGTATGATGTTATCATCCTACACGCAAAGTGGGTTGGACATGTTCCTTAAGCTGCACATGAAAAGGAAAGCGAATATAGTAACCTGGATGGAATCTTAATGTTGATATTGTATACAATTAATCTGCCGGGGGGTTTTTAATTATGGATTTGGATGTGACTTTGAGATTGAATATAAGATAGAACTCCTTTATGAGACTCCTAGTGATCCATGTAGTACCTGTGGATCTTGCCATTAGTTACATTATAGAAAAAAAGAATTATTTAATAACATTTTCACTTTATTTTATTTTTGCCCTCTATGCAAATTGCTTCACTGCATGGTTCCCATCAGACAACCATGTTTTATCATGGGAAACTGCAGCACTTAGAGTGCTATAATTAATAAGTCTGAGGATTTGATTTCCTATATCAATTTCAAACAAACCTGAACCCATCTTTTTGGAGAAAATAATTGTCTTATAGGAATCTCCTACGGTGTACAAGGTGTGGTGCCAGCTCTCAAACGAATGCAGATCTATCAAAGCAGTCAATAATACATACCGACTACCTATATCCTCAACAATTAAGCACACAGAGAAGGAAGTTTTAAAGAGAAAAAAGCACATGGGTAAATAAGGAAGCATATATGAGTCAGATGGAAGATGCAAAAATTAAGTAAATCTGTTTTCTGTAGATGGAGCTACTTGTTAACAGCCCACTTCCTCAGAATACTGAAAACAAAGAGAAATTCTTTAAAATCTGGGAAGAAAATCATCAGCCAAGCACTTTGTTTTGAATGCTCCCTATGTTCCAGGTATGTGAGATATGAAGATGATTAAGACATTGCTGTTTCCTAAAATGAGTTCACAAAGAGGGAAGCCAAAATAATACACTAACATATGAGAAGTTGATCTGACAGTGTTAGGCACTGTTATCTGAAGGTGACACACAGAGTATTAGGATTCAGAATGGCTTTCGATTTTTCCATAGCAACACAGGAGAGAAGTGATTAAAGTCCCCAAGATGATGGTGAATAGCAGTGTCAGGATTGGTGGCCACACCTACGGTAGAAAGCATCCAGTCCAGACTGTAGCAGGGCAAAAGGCTCTTGGCTAGCACTTCCCAGTGCAAATCAAAGTATGGTATGGAGATGGACATCAGCACTACATAGGAACTAGCTCCAAATGAAAGTTCTCCAGCGCTGCCTCAGAATACATGAATCTTTGAGGTTGGGGCCAAGGAATCCGTATAGTAATGAGTCCTCCAAGTAATTCTGATGACTTTGCAAGCTTGAGAATTACCATTCTGGGTGATTCTTCTTTAGGGAGATAAAATCGATAGAACATCTGATGCATGTGAACAACTTATGGAGATAATCAGACAATTGTTAAAGAGGTAGAGGATGAATTAGAGATAAGTACAATGTAAAGGAAATTAAGAAAAGGAAAACAAAAGGAAATCCTTCAATCCAGGGAAAACAAAATGTTATACAACAAAGATTAAGTAACCATAGTTTACTGTGTAATTCAGATGTGAATCACATACATAGTCATAGTCACGTAAATAGTAAATACTAATGAAAACAAAATTATAATGTAACTATGCTGGGAGGCAGGGTAGGTGCTTTTGTGTGGCAGCTGGGTGCGGGGAAAACATGGAACCTCTATCATCCACAACAGGAAGCCCTTTGGTAGCACCTGAATTTGAAAAAATCAATTAGGAGCAATATATATCCAAGTCATTTAGAGATTTTGAAGTTAATTCTAGGACAATCAACTGAAGGAGATGAAAATGATTGGCTTTCAGACAGGGGAATAGAGGAACTGAAGTTTTTCACAGTAAATCTTACAGAATAAGTTGACTATAGTTTGTGTATGTTTAACTTGGATAAAAAGTAAAATAAAAACAAACAAAATTAAACATTCCCTCTCCTATTAAAATACACTCCACTGGTTCTTTGACAATCATGATCTCTTCTAACTCTTACAGCAGTTACTATCTAGTCCAGGGTCAGTAAATTTATAGATCTACACTCCTGTTTTCATAAATAAAATTGTATTAGAACTCAGTCATGGTCATTCCTTTACATATTGTCTATAGATTTATTTTCATGCTACAACAGCAAATTTGAGTAATTGTGATAGACTGTATAGCCTGCAATGCTAAAACAGTTACTATCTGGTCCTGTATAGAAAAAGTTTGCCAACTCCTGATGTAGTCCACCCATTTAATACCTAAAACAATAGTAGAATTTCTGTATTTTGTTTACTCTACCAGATATCACTCAATTCTCACAACAAACATGCTAGTTAGGTATTATTATATGGCCAGTGGAACAAAGGCTCAGAATTTAGGAAAACTGACCAAGGTCAAATAGCCTTGGTGGAGCTAGGTTTTAAGCTGAGCTCCATCTGAAACCAAAGCTCATATTCTTTCCACTAACACAGTGGCTGGTGTCTAATCTGCTTTTCATAAAAGCATAGCTTGCTTTTCATAGATATGAGCTCTATTTAGGGCAAGAACAATGTCTTAATCATCTGCATATCCCCTGTGCCTGGAACATATATAGAAAGTGCGCAGAACAAGGTTCTGGATTAAGTATAATGAAGATGAAGGCAAAAGGACCATTTGTAATTCCCAAAGAAAATTCCATGTATTGAATGCAACTGTAGTGATGCTGATTGTTCTATTTTCTAGAGGACTAAAATATGCCCTGAGCTGTTTTTTAGTTGAAGCTTTCAGAATAAATAAAGCATTATTGTCTGGAAGAAGTCACACATGAAGGTATCAATGAAGCCCATTCATCTTCTTGTGGTAAAGCCCAGGTTTCCTGTTTTGCATGTCTCAATCTAGACTGGAAGCTCTCAGAGGCAGAGGTTTCATGTTTACGTGCCCAGGAAATTCTCGGCACCTGTGTTGTTCCATGACTAATTGCTAAAAATAAATGAGTAATAATGTATTGTTGGTGTGAGGTTTGCTTCATGTCCTGAAATGTATTCTGAAAACACTGATTATGAACTTTCTTTAACCAACTGAGTCTTCCAAAAGCAGAAACCTGGTGAGAATTACTCAAGGGAAAATGACATTATTGTTTTGATTGGAGAATTTCTTATGACTGATATATAACTAGCTATGTACACTGTCAGCACTGACTTGAGTAAAAGCAATGCTGTTTTTCTTTAAAGTGAATAGGATTATTGAAAAGAAGAATTCATGGCCTGGAAGGAAGCATAGAGTACATCTATTCTCACCATGTACCCCCATTACAACATTTCCTAGATGCTATCCAGCTTGTACTTGAATACTTTGCCGAAAAGAGAAACCTCCTACCCGCCAAGGGGGTTAATTCCCACTTCACTTCATCTGTTCCTTCATTCAAACATTTTAAAGTACCTTTTCAATGTTAGAATAGGATTAGACTCTGTTATAAGTTATTTGCTTATGTAAGGTTGAAAACAGAGTCCTTAAAGCTTACATTAGTAAATTCAATTTTTACTTCCTCAAAGCTCACAAGTCTAATCCATCCTCTTTATATCATCCTTCAAGTATTTACAGGGAATGTCATCTTACTTGGGCAGTCTTACCTCTGCCCTAAACATCTCCAATTCCTGAATCCACCACTCATATGACATGGTTTTAAGTCTTCTGCTTCCCCATTCTAGTTTTTTTTTATACTCATTCCAGAACGGTATCACCAAAATTATGGCTCTGTGATCTGAGTGGTTGAAAGAAAGTCTAGCTCCTGTCTTTCCCTTTATCCGTTATATTTGTTAATACGAACTTAATGGGCATCCATGTTTGGGGCCATAAAATACTAACATTTGCCCCTATAAACTAATCATTAAATCTAAGGCCCTTAAATCTTATTCAAGTGGACTGCTTCTAAACCACATTCCTCCCATCCTGTACTTATGGGGTTGGTTTTAGGAACCCACTCTCATTGTATTTAAATATATTAACTTAACCTTATTGTATTAACTCCAGTTAATTGTTTAATTTTTTTAAAAAATTGGTGAGGTTCTGGGCTATAGAGATGATAGTGTTTTTGCCCTTCAGGAATTCAGAGTCAAGAGATAATGAGGAATAATTTAATAAAAAATTATAAATCAGGTAAGTGCTGCAGCTGGTGTAAATCCACAGTACATTGATAACATATATATAGGATGCACAAACTTTTGCCATTGTGGTTCTTGTTGTGGAAATCTGTAAGAGAGGAAAATAAAAAGACGAGAGTATGAAGACTCCTCAAAAGAGGTGAAATTTAATGTGTGTCTTAAAGATGAGTAGAAATTAACCAGGCTAAGAATAGATAAAGAACATTTTAGGTTATGCTGTTCAACACATTATCTACTAACCACATGCAACTACTGAGCACTTGAAATTTATCTTGTATAAGTTGAGATGCAGTCTAACTATAAATTTTGAAGATTTAGTAGTAAAAGAATATCAAAGGTCTCATGCATAATTTTTATATTGGTTCTATGTTGACGTCATATTTTGAATATATCTGGATTAAAGAATATTGTTACAATTAATTTTTAATTAAGTTTTAAAATCTTTTTAACATAGCTACTAGAAAATTTGAAATTATTTATATAGGTTACATTATATTTCTATTGGACAGTATTGCTTTAAAATGTAAGCACAGGCAGAGGGATATAAACTAAAAGAAACTTGGAGTAGTGGTGGTTTCCCTGTCCTCATTCTGGATTCAGTTATTCATCCAATTTATCAACCAATTTGGATAAATATATATATTATATTTTTAGCTATATAATTTAGGAAATTTTTGAAACTACAGAAGTATGAAGACCTAACACTGATTATCTTCTTCTAGACTGACATCAATCTGTCTTTCAGATTATTTCAAGTCCACCTAGGTCTACTGCTATTCAATCCGCATCTCTCCGCATTGCTCACAAAACTTTCTCTCCAAAACAGAAATCACTCCCAAAACCTGTCAGCCTTTCTGATAATGATGCTTCAGTGTATTCCACTGTTTCTCAGAAGATCATGAGACCAATACCCAGTACCCACAGGGGTGATCAGCTTAGTAGGACAGTCTTAGATTGGCCGGCCTTCCTTCCTTCGTTCTTTCCTTCCTTCCTTCTCCACATCAATCAACTCATTCACCAATGCCATTCTGAGGGATCCCTACCCCAGCCCCCCAGAGAAACAGTTGCATACAAACCTTTTCTGTGGCTAGGCTTTTTGGGTAATTTAGGCTAAAATAATTGTTATTAGGAATGGCTCTGGAAAATAAGACATCAGAATAGAATTCAGAAATTGGATATCAAAGGGAGAGATGAGATTTCACCCCCTGGTCAGATAGCAATAGGACTTCTTTGATAGTAAACTGTAGCATGCTGTGGCATCAGTACTGTAAGATGTTCACCAGTGAAGAGGTGTAGAAGGTAAAACACTGGTTTACATGGTAGCATTAGCATCAGAATGGAATGAGTCATTGAAACTAAATTTATCTGCCTGGTCCCTGGGTATAAAATTGGAATAAATATCCTTAACACCTTGCAGAATCCTTAGGATGGCTCCCTGACCTCTGGAGTGGAGCTATTATGATATGAAAAACCAAGAAGAAAGCTATTTTTCAGTGACTCAAAAAGCTTTCAGGGCTGAGCAGGACCAAGAGCAAGAGAGGTCTATATAACAGGTCCAAGCTCTCATGGAAACTATCTTGCCACTGAAGACATTTGACCCAGAAAACTGATGGGCTAGACGTATATATAGTGGATTAGGATGCTGTACAGAATCTCTGACAAGCCCCAATCCAAGTGTCATACAGACACCAAGGGTTCTGCCACAAGGCCATGCCATCAGCAGTAGGGAATTTCTTGCCATTTTAAAAGCAGCTGCTGGAATCTTTCTAGACCTTAGTGGGTTCTGAGTACCTGACCTTTAGCTACTATGTGGCAGTGAAACTGGATTTGCTATCATGAACTGGGTATCATCATATCTAATGAGTCTCTAATGAGTCTTAAGTTCAGGTGGGCACAGCAGCAGTCCACTGTATTATGGGATAGGATATGAGCAGATCCAGAAAGCACAAGTTACATAAACAGAGAGCCTAGACTCCCATAACATCTACATGCATTGCAGTGAAACCCGTCCCTTAATTTAAACCCATAGCCTCTTGGGTAATTCCCTAAAACTGGCTAACCCAAAACTCAGGACTGGATCACAATGTATTAATGGTGAACTAAATCAGATGGTCACTGAACTTCAACAACCTCTAGGGTGGCCCGGGAAGAGAGTAATGATGAGAAATCCTTTCAGTTAGCAGAGTTGCAAGTAGTTTTTTGGTTGTTCCCCTTCTATGACAGTAATAGTGGCTTAACATGTGCAGATATGTAAGAATTTGGGGCAATGACAAATCACTTAGCTAATTATGTAAGGGACCTGGAAGTAATAAGATTTGATCATTTGTGAGGAAGGGAAATGTGGGGAAGAAGCATGTGGATGAATCTATATTAAAGGGTACAAAGAATGAGGATATTTTTGTTTTCTGACAGTGACCACTATAGAATGCCCACTATAAAGGAACATTCAATAACCAGAACACCTGTGGAAGTCAGAGGACCTCTCTCTTCTTCCACTCCAATGTTAATGTAACCAGTCCATGAACAGAATATTCCCGGTGACGAGAATGGAGACTATATCTGGGTCCACCAATCTGTACCAAAAAAATTTAGGTACTGCTGTTGATGGATGTTCAACAGATCAATAGCTGCACATTCAATATGGCATCATCCCTCAAAGAGATTAGCTAAGCAGTTGGTAGAATGTTGATTATATCAGACTCATTCTACTCTAGAGGGGACAGCAATCATACTTACTAGAATTTATATGTATTCTGTTTGTATGTTTACCTACACTGCAAAGTGCGTCTGGCAACATGACCACTTGAGGACTTACGGGATACATGTTTGCCAGCTCAGGATCTCTTATGACAGAAGGGCAAGGAGCCCAGGTCATGCTTACAGTTTAGCACAACATCTAGCAAGAAGGCAACTTAACAGAAAGAGGAACAACCTACAAGAAGTTCAGTTCAAGGGCCATACAACCTGTGAGTTTGGGGATGTGGTGTAGGAACCCATCAGGCCACATATGGTGCTGCATTCTAGCAGCATTAAAGCATGGGCATGAGAACCAAAGACTGGAAGTAGGATTGTTTCCACTCACCATCACTGTCGGGGCTTCATTTGCAGAATGGTTATATCAAATTCTGTGAGATCTACTGGTTCTATAGGTTCTATTCACTGGGTTCCCAGGGGGAAACCCTTCCAACAGAGAATAAAGCAGGTGCTACCACTCATAACCTGATGTTATGAGTACTCTCTGGTCATTTCGGGCTCATCATGTAGGTGGACAAGCTGATAAAGAGCTACCATGTAGGCAAGGTGATCGGCCCTGGTTACCATGAGAAGCTAAAGCTGCTGCTATCCATTTGGGACAGGAAGGAGTATGTTCAGAACCTAGAGAATTCAATGGTGTGTGCTTATCCAGGGTTAGTAGCAACCTTAAATGGACAACTGCAACAACTATAAATGAATATAAATAAACTCCTAGCACTAGGAATTACTGGGCCCTTCATTAAATGCACCATTAAATTCAAGGTATGTAGGCCAAAAAATGAATATCGTACAAGTAATAATACCAGAGACCAAACAAGGAAAAGATATGGAGAGTTATATTAAGAAAAATGTTTTATTTGAATAAAAACCCTCCCCCAAATTAGACAAGAACAGTGAGTTATCAGTAAAAAATACAATCCTAGGAGAGTCATGGAATTTTCCCATCTCAACTCTGAAAAGAGGCAATGTTTTGAAGCTGTATATGAAATTTGAAGTCCCCAATCCCTGGAGTTTCTAGGATTAGCCCTTCCTTTGACACCCAAAAACATGACTAGGGCTCCCACCACTCATATGGCAAGAAGGCCAATGTAATCTCTAAAATTTCTGAGAGTTACTGGGAGGTATAAAAACAAAGCTGACAGCTTATATTTCTCTAAGCTCTCATTCCAAACTTTACTCTCTATCTAACTAAATCTCCCCTTTCTGTTTTGAGTTTTTTCTTTGCCATCCTCTTTTCTGTACCATATCACACATTTTGTAGATCAATTTTTGTTTCATTCCTTAAAACTTTTCCATTATCACAACACTAAGAAGCTGTTCTGTATAAAAATTTTTGCTAAAGATTTAAAAATATCCAAGGTTAGTGCAGTGCAGCACAGATGAGAAAAGAACTTTTTAAAGTGTTTTGGTCACTCAAAAAGAAAAAACATCAGTGGCCACCACTGATTCATTTGGGCCCCAGCCTGCTGCCATTGTGCTAATTTTTCCCAATGGGCCATTCTTCCAAATGAGATCTACTAATAATCCAAAGAACATTATTCTAAGAAGATGACAATAGTTCACAGCATATACTTGTAAAGACTTTGACTTTTACTCTAAGTAAGATGGGAAACACTTTTATTTATTTGAGTGGAAGAAAGACATAACCTGAATTATTTTTAACCACATTATTCTAATTTCTGGTTTGAAAGGAAGGGAGCAAGTGTAAAAACTGGCATAGCAGTAAAGAAGCTGTTACAAATATCCAAGCAAATGATGACGATGGCGTGGACTAAAATCCCCAAGTAGTGAGGAAAGTTGTGAAGTATAAAGATGCCAAACATAGTTTGTGATAGGGAAAAAAGGGATTTGGTAAGAGACTGAATATGGGGTGCAAAAGAAAGAGTGGAGTCCTGGATTAACATCAAGAATTTTGGCAGGAACAACTAGAGGAGCCGAGGTATCATTTTCTGAAATGTAGAAGACTACAACGGAGTGGGGCTGGGGAAGAGTTTATCTTGAGATACTTGTAACTCCTATCATGAATTGTCTGAAAGATTTGGAAAGAGTCCCATTTGGATAAGCAGTCTAATTGAGACGAATATCTGGTTGCTCCGATTAAATGTTGATTTTAGTTCACCATTTTTCTCAATTTTAGAAAGATCCTAAAACAAGTTATAATGGGCCAGTTTATAAAATTGAAAGAATATTTCTCAAAGCATTCGGGGGAATATAAGACTATATTTATAGTGTACCATTTATAACTTTGTCATCTGTTCTTTGTGTCTCCCTGATTCTACGAATAGTCTTAGGGTTTCATGTTATTGGCGTTAAAAACATGAACAACTGAATCTCTACAGCAGGGCTTCACTCTGTTCATACACAACAGAGTCAAAATCCAACAGTAGCAACCAAAGTATTCCAAAATAGAATTTATATATTTGGAAGGAAAGACCTAACTAATCTACTGCTGAGCTTTTCAATCAGTTTAGTTTAGTTTAGTTTTTAGAGAGAGAGAATGGGGTGAGGGGCAGAGGGGGAGAGAAAGGAGAGAATCATTAGCAGGCTCCACACTGAGCACAGAGCCTGACACAGGGCTTGATCTCACAGCCCTGAAATCATGACCTGAGCCAAAATCAAGCATTGGATGCTTAACCAACTGAGCCACCCATATTCCCTTCAATTGGTTTTGAATGCTCAATTTCCAATAACTTCCTGTTAAAATTCATTTTCAAAATATTTTGTCATGTTAGAAGATTTTTGGGGGGTTGAGCTTTTTTTACAAGATAAGGGGAACTATCACTACTTGCTCCCAATCTCCCCAAACATATCTAACTGACATTTTGATGACTGCTTTTTTTTTTTTATGATTCTATTGTTTCCCTCACAGAGTTAGTTGGTTTGTATTTCTAGTTTCATTTGATGCTTTTATTAAAAGCAAAGTCAATCTGAAACAAGGAGTCAGTGAAAAATTAATTTAATCTGAACAGGCTGAAAGAAGCTCATTTCTAACAGTTCTGGAAAGCACATTTAAAACATACTAGAATTTTTATAAAGCTTATGTGTATTCTAATGAAAAAAGAAAACTCAAATCCAGACTTTCATTTATATGTATAATTCACTTGAGATAGAAGGAAAAATGTCAAGCAGTCAAATTATACATGCCACAGGTAGGAGTAGAAATAAAAAACATTAGCAGGGTCTTGATAGAAAATATAGTAAAAAGTTGATTTATGTACTATAAGGCAAAAAGTGAAGGGTGCCAGAGGGGAACACAAGCAAAGAAAATAAAATACTGTGGATGCAGAGGAAACGAGAACACTTTCACATACACAAGACAGGTGAAAACAGAGGCCCTGGAGAAAAGGAAAAATAATCTTACTGATAAGAATTCCATGTGGGACACAAAACAGAGTCAATCTACAAGTAAGTAAGAAAATTTAATTAAACTCAAATTCGAGAATGGACATTTAATTTCAGTGCTCTATGTTAATTTCTTGCTCATCACGTCAAAGGACTTTTCCTGTTCAGGAGACTATTTCAAGAAAAAGAAAATCCTTGATTGAAACTGAACGAGTAGGAAGAGAGGATTAGATATTAAAAATAAATAACTAAAGGTGAAAATGAGAAGAATCAAACATTAAGCACGCTGCAGCATAACCAAACATATCAGTCAGTGGTATGTGTGGTTAAGGAAAGACTAAAAAATTTTTTCCAAACCTCCCCTTAAGTTGTCCTTACTATTAACTACTATGGGCAATGATCAAAATAGACTTTTAAATGAAAACACTCTTTCAATGTGCACACCTACTTTGTATGTCTGCTTATTGTTGAAATTTGCATGAGAACGTAAACCTCACATACTCTGAAGAGATAATTAACAACACATTTTTTGGCAGAGTTATTTGAATGCATTTAAAACTCTTTTGAAGGGCTGAAGATCTCAACCGACTTTAATCATATCTCTGGTTGATTTAAAGAGTATGTATGTAAGTTTATCTCAGATCATCAGAGTCCAAAATATAAGTGCAGTTAAATACAGAGTCTAGATTAACCAGTTAACAGAAACAGAAAGAGATAAAGGAGATGCTACATGGACGTACCATCTATGGTACTCCAAGAGATAGTTAAAGGTTATGGCACCATTGTAAGCAAACACGTCCCTGGCAGAAAAGGAAAGAAGAGCTCAAGGATGATAACAGGGTAAGGTGATGGATGGAAAGGCTGAAACTTAGCGTTGGTCTTTAGGATTGAATGACATGAATACCAGGCAACTCCTAATTAACTTGTGAAACCAAGATCATATAATACATTGTAGCTATCAAGTTAACATACTCAGCACCCCCAAAGATTCCATGCGATGTCAAATATCTCCTTTTTATAGATGGTGAAAGAGAGACATAGTATGCCAAAGGTTGCAAAAAGTATAGTGGGTCGGTGATCGCTTGAAGAAACAAACTCTGGCAACATGGAAAAACTCCCCTCTAAGAACTCTTCACCACCTCCTTGACAACCTGCCATTTCCTTTAGGCCTCTGATGTTGGGTCCACATTCCATTCCTTGGGGAACACATTGAGGCATTTGCTTCAGAATGTAGTAAGTCTCTAAACTGAAGATATCAGACACTGATTTTCACTTCCCTCCACCACTCTTTTGCCCTCCCAGCTGCGGATATGCTGTACTTCCATACGCATTAATTTTCATGTGTATGTGGGTTTCTTAAGTGCCTGGTATCCATCCTTTATTATTAATCTTACCTCCTACTGGCAAAATTAACTCTAAATTGGAAAGCCAGGGGGAAAAAATGGTCTAGGAGCAATTTAGTTCTGCCTTTTAAGGCTTATTCATCATTAATTTATTATTAATAATATTTATTTAATGTTTTTAGTTAAATGGCCAACTAAGACAAATGAAAATTTGTATTCTAAAAGCACTTAAGTATAGCTATTCTGGGGCTACTGAACCTAAAAATGAAGAAGGAAAAAAGGCCAGCTTAGGAAACAATAAAAACAATCATTTTGGCCATCTTTAGCTTCAATTTTGGGGTCCACAAATGCATGATAGAGTTCTTTTTTTTTCCTCCCAATGGAAGTAGAGGCCATCAATATCAAGAAAAGGCATCAAGTGGGCCATTTCCAAACCAACTAATTAAGGTTATTATTATTCAAAGAGGTAGCACTTCAGTTTCCAGTACGGCAAGAATTTTGTCCTGTGGCACCTCCTCCACTTAAGCAATCATGACTTTAGCTTTGAAAGAAAGAGGCAGAGGAGGCAACAAATACACTGTAACTACAACAGTACTTAATCACCCACTAGATTTAGAGAGAGAACATGGATGTAGCACATGTGTAGAAACCAAAGGTTTCTTCAAGGAGAAATTCCCCTGCAACTAGAAATGGCCCTCACACTGGGTGCCCTCGGCCATGAATTCCAGGGTCGGGCGCTCTTCTCTGGCAAGCAGCAGCTGCAAAGTCTTTTTTCTTGCCCTGTTGATTTGCAGTTTGATAGTCATCATGACCCCAAGCTATGCATCAACTACATGTTATTCTAATGGAGACCATGCCAAAGTGCATGGAAAGAAACAGAGCCAAATATTCACATATTTAAAAAAAAAAAAAAAAGCAAACATTAAAACAAGAAAAACTTCCATAGTTCAGAGGATCACATCTCTGGGGAATACTTCCTAGAAATGGCATGCCTTCAAATTGAACTATGGAGAACCAGAGATTCGTGGAAGGCCAGTTTTATCATCAACCATTTACCGTTCTCAGCGGCATTTATAAACTAGGCACCCAGGAAGAAAACATATGTATTCAGCAGAGCTACTATATGAGACACTCACATTTTATTTTTCCTTCTTCAATATTAAGAAGGATATTATTTTTCTGACTGGTTGATTTAAAGAAATGTTTTCTCTAGGTAAATCTTCTCTTGCCTATTAAATCCCAGTGGCACTCTGCATGTGAGAGCACATCTGAACTGCTAGAGACTCCCACCTCTCTGCTAAATACAGCCAAAAAAGAAGAAAAAAAAAAGCAAGAAAGAAATTGTAACTAAAAACATTAGTAATAGTCCTCGAAATACTGTAAGTTGCCAGCAGTTAATGGCTGGTGTATTGATTAACAGCTTGAAGTAAACAGTGGGCAGTTAATGCTGTAACAAACCCATGGGGTTTATTGCACCAATAATTCTGTAAAGCTACTAAGTTTTAAGAACCTATTGCTGAAATAAACCATATTCTTTAGCACCCACCAGCAGTGGTATTTATATGCATATATATATTTCCCTTCTTAAATAAATGGTTTGTGTGGGAAATTGATCATTTATATTTGCCCAGTCAGAAAACACGGCACATTTGAAGACGTTTATCACTAGATGATGTGATCTTGCAAACTTTACAAGTCTTTTTTTTCCCCCTTTAATCTTTTCACCTCCCTTTCTTTTTTTTTTTTTTTTTAAGATTTTATTTATTTCTTTCACAGAGGGAGAGAGATCACAAGGAGGCAGAGAGGCAGGCAGAGAGAGAGAGAGGGGGAAGCAGGCTCCCCGCCGAGCAGGGAGTCCGATGCGGGCCTCGATCCCAGGACCCTGAGATCATGACCTGAGCCGAAAGCAGAGGCATTAACCCACTGAGCCACCCAGGCGCCCTTCACCTCCCTTTCTAGAACAAATGCCAGCAGAACCGAGATGCAAAACAGCTCAGAACAGTACTGGAAAAGATAGTGCTAATCAAAGGGCACTGACTTGAACCAGGCCTTAGAAGGAGAAGATATTAAGGACTAATGAATTAAACTGTTAAGCCCCTGTGTCAGCTGGGGAAAAAGAAAAGGAGAGGAAAGAAAAGGAAAGGAAAGAAAGAAAAGAAAGTGCTCTTTAGTAGAGTGTCCTTAATAGGATACATGGGGAACTGAGCTGCTTCTGTGCCCTCCAGTTCACATGAGGAATGGATCTGTCCATCTCCCTCCTCAGCCCACGCTCTCCTCCGGCCTACCTTCAAAGCACGGAGCCCTTCCTCCTAGAGCACCTGCACGTGTACAGTTGACCCTTGAATGACACAGGGATTAGGGGCACCAACCCCCTTTCCCGCAGCTAAAAGTCCACATATGACTTTTAAGTCGCCAAAAACTTAACTACTAATAGCCTACTCTTGATCTGAAATCTTATCCATAACATGAGTTGTCAATTAGCACATATTTTGTATGTTATATGTATTATATACTAGATAAAAGAAAATGTTAAAAAAATCATACAGAATAAAAAATACATTGATGGTATGGTGTTGTATTTACCACAAAAAAATCCACATGGAAGTGGCCCCATACAGTTCAAGCCCGTGTTGTTCAAAGGTCAACTGCAAGCTTAGGGCCAGGCCAGAGACCTTCCCATTCACCTCCTTCACTTCTAGCTCTCCAGCTCAGAACTAGTGTTCAACAAATTCCTGTAGGAAACAGGAAGTAAGGAATAAAGACAATATGAAATAGGGGGGGGAAAAAACAGCAGGTACAAATGCTGTGATATCTGTAGCTTTTACAATCAGCTTCTGGTAGCAGCCATGCAAATCATGCGCTTCCAAAACCCAGCATTAACTCCAAGTATTGAGAGAGCAAGAGAAAGAGGAAGGAAATTGGGAAACAATGAGATATTGGTTCTTTTTAATCAAGAGGGTCTATTATGCAATCTCTCGCTTCATAAACTTGAGAAGACGTCGGTCAGGACTAAAGACTACTTCCCAACCAGGCTTTGCCCAATGCACTTACATGACTTACAGCATTTTCCCAGGCATCCTCTTGCTTCTGCATATTCCTTTCCTTGTCCCTTTTGACTTCTCTCCATGTATCATCTAGAGCAGTGCCACAGGCAGCTTTCCTCACACAGCAGATATGATTGCTGAAAAGATCAGTAGAGAAATTAGAGCTCTCAACTGAACTATATTGACTTATTTCAGGGAGCCCTAATTTTCAGGTTTGGCTTTCTTCAGCCAGCATCATTTCTTATCATTTTAAGTTGAAAAGTTCTCTCCTCCAGAACACCCATGTTTAATAATTAATGATCTGTAAACAAATAGTTGAAAGCTCTGGAGGAGTTCTCTATTTAAAGCAACTACAAGCGGAAACTACATATAAGGTTAAAAATAGAAAATTATCATCCTTCCCATCCTGAATGTTATGGGCAGAACTCTGAAAGACTGGGTGGTTGGTGAAGAGGAACTGTGGGAAAGAAAGGTAAGTGGTTCTAAGGAAGGGCAGTGGTGTCAGTAACTGATAACTATGAATTCTGGTGAGCCAAGAATTACCTGGAAAAGTCTGTAGGGATGTAGATATCCAGGCACTTCCATCATAGGCCTGGGGATGGGCACTGAAATCTACCTTTAGGAAACATTTCCAGGTAACTCTGATTATAGTCAGAGGGCCATACCTTGAGAATCACTAGAGGAGGATGTTCTAACACGTGTTTCTCAAGCTTTAATATTCCTAAGACTCCCCCAAGAGAGCTTGCTAAAACACAAACTCCAAGGGAATCTGATTCCACAAATCCAGAGATAAAAGAATTCGCCTTTAGAACAAGACCCACAGACCACTCTTTTTAGAATAGCACTGATACATAACACACTGATTTTCAAATTTGGCTGTACACTGGAATCACCAAAACATTAAAAAAAAAAAAAAAGACCGATGCCAAAATACCACCCCATAGATACTTCGATTAAATTGGTATGTAACCTGGGAACTCGGGATTTAAAAAAAAAATTTCCCAAGGGATTTTAATATGAAACACATGAATGTTTCTCACATAGCAAGTATTCATTCATTTAATACCTTCTATATTGGTCATATAGTTTCGCTCCTGTAACAAACAACTCAAAATCTTAGTGAGTTAACAAAATAAAAGGTTATGTTTTGCTTCTACAAAATCCAATGTAGATTTCCATACTGGGAGCGCTTTCTTGGAAGCTTTCCTCAAAGCAGTGACTCAGAGACCCAGGGGTCTTCTATCTCATGGCTCTGCCATCTTGTGGTCCCAGGGTCATTCTGGCATCATCAAGCTCACACACAGAAGAAGAAAGAATGGGAAAGGCACTTCATATTCTAAACCATCTCAGTCTTTCCACTGGCCTGAATAGTCACATGACTGATCTCATTGCAAAGGAAAATGAAGAAAGTGAAGTAACACTAGATACTAGTGAGCCCTAATGCTTCTAGCTGATTGTGTATCAGGCATTATGCTAGAAATGGAGAGGGGAGGCAAGGAAGAATATAAGCCCTGGTATTGAAATTTAAGGTGTTTTGTTTTTGTTTTTGTTTTTGTTTTTACAGCACTGAGCCTTTTGATCAATGCAGTAAGTACTAAATAAATCTTATATCAGCTTTGCTTCTGGAAACTGAGAGGTTATCACTCTTATCTCCATTTGACCCAAAATGTTCCAAATCAAGAATCAGTGTGGGAAAAGAGTAACTTTACACAGAGTAACTCAGGTGGCTGACATATGATACCATTAGATCTACTTCTTTTCAGCATGTGTTACATGGTCTTGAACCAGAGGCTTGATTTCCAGATCAGTAAAACAGAAATATTGATTTCTATCTTTCAAGGTTGTTTTGAAAATTAGAAGAAACATGCTAAGCAGTACCTTGATAAATCTGTACTAGTCTTATATATTATACTTATACATATTCTTACATTTTTACTGAAGAATTCTTATAACTGCTTTGTGGGTTTCCTCTAATATGAAAGGCTTTCAGTCCTTGACAGTATAGACTGTAGCTCAGAATTTGTTGATGTGACCCAGAGTACCTGGCAAGCGATGGACACAGAAAAGTTCCTTGATAAGTATTTGTTGAATTTAGGTCCTCTAGGGGTGAGTCTGGGAGACTTAAGCTGGCAGCTGTGTAAAATTTCCCATGAGAATTGTTCCTAATATCAGTATGCCTATGAAAAGAAACACTATAAACATCCCCAAGGAACTAATAGGATATAGTGAAACTTTTACAAAATCAGAGCAGTTAAATTTCATGAAAATGCCTGCACTTAATCATCATCAAAATGGTCTAGGATTCATACCTCCCCATTGGTTCTAATCAGCCCATCCCTCTCAACATTGGACAATTACTCAACAGAAAGGATTCCCCAACTGCAGACTCAAACATCACAACACCCTGTTCTATAGATGAAGATCTATACTCCAAAAGGATAAGTGCCTTGCCCAGGTTTAGAGATTCAAATCCAGTTGCCCTGCCTCCAGATCTCAGACTGGGCGTACATCTACTCACTAACAGTAAACAATAGCCAGCAGAAGTATGGCAGGATAAAAACGGTACATCTGCCTGAAATATCAATTAAAACATTTAGACATTTTTATATATAAGGAAACACAAACTCATTGTGATATGAAATGCAAATTTTCTATAATATCTGACTACAAAGAATTTTTAAATTTGTGGTGGTCTGCTTCAGATTATGCCACTAGGCCCCCGGGGCCACCCACTCATGTTTGCTTCTCAGGAAGCATGTAAGAAGCACTGCCCTTCTCTGTGCCATTAAAGGGCCATTGAAATGCCAAATAGAGCCCATTATTTGAGCCCATTACTGGAAATCTGTCTGCAAAACTCTGTTCAGATGCAATAATGATTTAGGCAGGTCAGACTTCCCAGAAATGAAGAAAAGTGCTGAAAATAAATAGGAGACAATAAATCTCTTAATGGTGCAAAGGGGAAAAATAAAGCAAATTATGTTTTATCTGGCAAACATATCATGGTCATTTTTTTTGGTAATCCTCATTTTTCCTTTCTGTAAAAAGCAGTTAGTTCAAAATTGAAGAAAATTTAGAATTCAGTTTATAACACAGTGTCCCAATTGCATTTAACCTAGGATGCAGAGATTAGCCATTTGCTGAAAAGTGGACCAGTGACTACTGTTGGCAATTTATTTGTGAGTTCATTGATATAAACTGTGAATTTTTTTAAAAATTTTATTTACTTATTTGACAGAGAGAGACACAGTGAGAGAGGGAACACAAACAAGCAGGGGGAGTGGGAGAGGGAGAAGCAGGCTTCCCGCTGAGCAGGGAGCCCGAAGCGGGGCTCGATCCCAGGACCCTGGGATCATGACCTGAGCCGAAGGCAGATGCTCAACGACTGAGCCACCAAGGCGCCCCAACTGTGTGAATTATTAATGGCTTAAAGACATCGGAGTTACGCCTCCTCTATGAGAGCCCTGGAGGAAATATTCACAGAGGAAGCAATGGCAAAGAGCAAAAAAGTTTCATTTTTTATTTTGAATCTAATCTTAAATTTAGTCCAAAAGCCAATGCAGAGTTCTAATATGTAGAGGTAGCTTGCCCTAACAGCTAATGAGGGTCTTTACCACCACTGACTCAATTCAATCTTGCAATCTGACCATTCTTAGGCTGTCTCCGTGATACTGGAGATGGAAGAAAAAATAATACACATGCTTGAAAGAATATCTTAAGGAAGGAAAAAACAAGAATAAAGGACCTCACAAATGATTTTTTTTTTTAAATAAAGAGTGATCCTATCCTTGTCCTAAAATGGGATGAATCCAAAGGCCAAATCTTCCTCCTAAATGGTGGGAGGAATGAGGTAAAGTAAAGGGGTGGAGAAAGAAAGCCTTATGAAAGAAGGAATTCAGAGCACAGATTTGGATCCTAAGAGGTAGACACAATTTTTCTTTTTCTCTAAACCCTTAGAAGGGAGAGACGAAAATAATGGGCAGTATTTATTCAGGGGCACTTGCATCCCATTTCCCACTTTTTGCTCTGCGCTCTGGCTTTGAGCTCAGAGAAAGGAGTTGGTAAAGGAATTAAAGGAAGTGTTCACCGAAGAGTATGTGAGACTCTGAGCAAAATCAGGATGGCTTTAGAGGCCAGGGCCTTGAGGTAACACAGAATGAGGGAAAAGCAAAAGGACGTCCTCTCCCTGCCCCCACCCTCAAACTGTCAAAATCCATAGCTCAGCTTTCAGACATTCAGGTTCTAGAACAGTGATTTGTAGAGGGTGGCTGTGCCTGGAGGAACAGCACATTCCCAGAGAAGACAAATGCTAATGCAGTGATGAGGCCCTTTGGCAAGGAGGCTACCATGGAGAATTAATGGACTGGTTCCTGAACATACGTGAAAAGCGTTTGAAGCTTAGGAAAAACCATTGAGGGAACCTTTGAGAACTGGTGATTATGATGAGCATGTATGTATTATTTTCTAATTTATAAATTATTTTCACATAGCTCATTTGTTTCTAACATTGATCTTAATACGTAGAGATGACAAGTATTATTAGTATCTGTGTTTTGCAGATGAGAAAACTGAGTCTCAGAGTTTAAGCAACCTGTCCAAGATCATTCATCTGGTAAGTATCAAGGTTAGGAATTCAAACACAGGACTTCTGGCTCTAAATTCTGTGCTTTTCCCACTGGAACATATTACCAGTTGGGAATTGTGACTTTTCACAGTTAACCAGTCCTTAAGAAAAAAATTTTAACAAAGATGACTTAACATCAGGGAGCTGAGAGGAATTCAGTAGGGGTCTATGCGGAAACAAAGTTGCAAAAATTACAGGGCTGACAGGACTTGAGTCCAGATGAGGAGAAAGATGCCATCTCAGGATTCCTATGGCCTGCCCACTGAGAGTCCAGGAAGGACTGCCAAGACTAGATGACTAAGAGAGGGGTGGATGGCAAGAGGTCGAACCACCTTCTGAGCAGAGCAAAAAGGAAGAAATATGTTGCTGAGATAAACAGAAAACCTCCCTAATTCAGAATGCAGGATATCTTTGTGTTCTTAGGTTGTTTTTTCTTTGGGTGATGAAATTCCCGGATAGGAAGAGTATACTGAGTGAGATTACATTCTCTTCCTGAATAAGGACATTAATGAGTCATCTTGGCCAAGGGCCTCACCTTGACCATTGTGCCCATTACAACTTTGGCTTATACTTACAGGTGCTATAAAAGTGAAGGGTAGGATTTGAAAATATGCCTGGAGTAAACATAAAATTAATAATTAAAGGAATGATAATTTGGAGAAGGGGGTGGCAAACATTTTCTAGACAGGGCCAGACAGTAAATACTTTCAGCTTTGCAGTCCATATGGTCTTTATCACAACTACTCAACTCTGCCACTGGTAGCAGGAAAGCAGCCATAGATAATATGCAGACAAATGAGTGTGGCTGTGTTCCAATAAAACTTTATTTGCAAAAAACACAGGTGGCAGGGTGGATTGGACCCAAGAGCCCTAGTTTGCCAACTACAAAGTTAGAGAAAAACTGTGTCTACCTAAAGATCTCTTTATTCTCATTTCTATTCCTGAATCAAGTTGGACCATGAGAAGGAATAGAGTATGTCACATTAGCCGTTTGCTATCAATTGTTATAAAATTAAAATTTTATTCACTGCCACCATAAGAAATGCATATCTGTACCTGTTAATATATTATTATTGAGGACATTGTTTTTCACTATTCCCTATGAAATGCTATACGTAAGACTTTCTGACAGTGTTTGGTATTAGGATACAATTTTTTTTCCACCATAAGCTTGTATGTTTCCTTCTATAAGAGGATTGAAATATTTATCACACATCCTTCTTCATCCTCACAAGAAAGGTTTGAATAGGGTTTTATGTTGAATCCAATAATTTTATGACCTTCATGGTTGGCATACTCTTCTTGTTTCTACCTTCAAGCATACACATGCATGCACACACACACACACACACACACACACACACACACACACAAACACACACACACTTATTTCTATTGCATTGTGGTCTTGTTTTAAAAATCTACCTCAAATTTTTGTAAAAAAGAAATCAAGTTCAAATAAACACAGGTTATTACAGAGAAATAATTCAATGTCAAATAAAGAGATAGAGCTAACTGATAAATGTAAACCCAGTTTTTCACCCAACTTGACAAGTTGAACCTCATCAGGAGAACTAAGAAGAGATAAGTTTATTTTAAAAACAAGAAATATGGTGAGAAAAAACTCCCTATATTTCCTAAACATTTCAAATTTCACATAATTAAAAAGTGCAGTATTGTCTTTAGAATAGACAAAAGATTAACAGAATGGACAAAAAAGTTTGGAAGCAAATGCAAAAATGAATAGAAATTTGGTTATGACAAAGAAAATGACTGATTCCCCCTGTGGGAAAAAATTAGCTTCCTACCTTATTTGATACATATAATTAATTCCAAATAAATTAAAAACTAAATGTGAAAAATGAAAGAAGTTCTAAGCTTACAAATATATTATGTATCTTTACAATGTCAGGGTAGGGAGATTTCTTAACCAAAATGTTATAAAAGTACAAATCACAAAGGGAAATACTGACATTGACTCCATTGATATTTCAAACTTTTCTGCATCTAAAATATTATAAATGAAGTGAGAGATATCACAGAATAGGAGATTAAGGGAAGAGATCTGCAGCCCATTATCAGATAAAGGATTAGTAGCCAGAATATATAAAGAACTTCTCCAAAGCAATAAAATAAATAAACAAATCAGTCGACCTAATGGAGGACAGGGAGGCTAAAAATATAGAATTTATAGAAAAGAAAAGCAATGAACATTAAACATAGGAAACTAGGTTCAATCTCACTACTAATAACAAAAATACAAAATCAAACAGATAAATCATTTGTATTGACAATAATTTTAAAAACTTAAAACACCAAGTTTTGTCAAGACAGTAAGAAATAAGGATGCATACACTGATAATGGAGGTATATATTGATACAAATACTGTATGTTTAGAAATCCCCAGCAGTTTGGAAATCTCTAGGAAAGTAGAAAATAGATAGATATTCAATGGCCAAAAATTTCACCTGTAGCTCAACCCTAGAGCAGTGGTTCTGAAAGTTCATTACAAATTCAAATTCTTGGGCTCGCCTACACCTGTTGAATCAGGAAATCTGGGGGTAGGGCCCAAACATCTCTGCTGTCACAGCCACCTTAGCTAGTTCTAATGCACACTACTGTTTGAGAATCATAGTGTGAGAGAAACCCTCACATCTGTGCTCCTCAAGACACATGCAGAAAAGTTCATCGAAGTATTGCATGTAATCACAAAAATGTATAACCTACTCAATGATCCTCTGAGAGAAATGGATACATAAACTCTAATTTATTGTTTCTATAGGATGTTTTACAACTATGAAGATGAATGAACTATTTCTATATATTACTGTGGATAAGATTCAAAAACAAAGTTGAATGAAAAAAATCAAGTGATAAAATATTTCACAATATGGTGGTATTCATATAAATTTTTATATAAATTATTTTACATGAACTCAAAAAAAGATAGATACATTATTTATGTTTTTAATCATTTATCTCAAAGTACTAAAATATGTAAGGAAATGTGACACCAGCATTGAAGGACAGTTGTTTCTGGAAAGGAAATGGGAGATATTAATGAGGCAGGGAGACATTTAAGAATATTGAAAATATTTTTATCTCTTATGAAAATTCTAAAAAGAAAATGGTAAAAATGATACTATCATTTAAAATTGGGTAAGGAATGCATAAGTGCCTCCTGTATTATATATTGTACTTTCAGTATTTTTGACATATTTTCCAATTTTTACAAATATTATAAAGAAGTAATAGCCCTGAGTGTGTGTGTCTGTCTGTGTGTGTGTGTGGGGGGTGGTACTGTGAGATAGGCAAGTGTTTTCTTAGATAATGCCTGCCCTTTTTATGCATCTCATGGATCTTAAATATCAACAGAGAAAATTATCTCAAACTCCAATTCCACAGGTTAGAGAAATTTTAAATAAAAAGACAGATATATAGTTTATTCAGTTTTCACTTCTTTCTTTTTGTTTCTTCATGGAAAATCTCTATTACATATAAACTTAAGTATATATCTCAAGATTCAAGTTAGACTTGCTTCTAAATGGCTTATTTTAGGTAATTTAAATGGACTAACTATGGACTCAGAAGCAACAGATACAATGAAAAGTGAAGGAATACCTGAGAAGCTTTCAAAAAAGAAAGAATCCGATTTAATACAAAGGGTCAAAATATGAAGGACATCAGACTTCTCGTTGGCAATGCTGCCTTCAAAATTGACAGAGAAATGGAAATTATGAACCAAGCATTCCAAGCCAACCAAGACATCAGCCAACTGCAGGTTAGAATGAATAAATTCAGGTAAACAGAAAATTATTCGAACATGTTCTCTTTTTCAGTAAGCCTATTAAGGAATGGACTCTAGCAACGAAATAAAGGGGAAGAGGGAAGTATGAATCTAAGAAAGAGCAAAAATCTTTTGCAGAAGAATCAGAACGAAATTCTCAGGATAAAGCCATAAAAGAGAAGTAGTCCAGACTGGAGAAGGATAACTAGGGAGTCTAGAAGAGAAGACCCTAGTGGAAAGGGAAATGTGATAGAACAATTGATATGATGAACATTTGAAAATAATCAAAATTTGTGGCTAGCAAATTATGCAAGTAAAAAAAAATTGACCCAATTAGAAACTCCAAGAAAAACAAATGCTTTGTAGGAAAAAGATGAAATCCCGATACACTATTTGGCTCAGCAGTCAACAATATTTACAAATCATAATGACACAATCACTAATTGTGATTTAACTAAAAACAGAAATATAACTGCATTGGGGGAAACAACTAAAATGTCTTCTATCATCAGGAAATCAAAAACTATTGTGCAAAATAATTAGTCAAGACATCAAGCTATACAAATCAAGTCTTCTAAGTGTCTTCTGGTTACCTGATCCACAAACTCTCCCATTTCTGATCCATTTCATACAAAATCACCTGACTAGCTTTCGTAAAACACTACTTTGATTTTATTACACCCCTGCTCAAATACCTTCAGTGGCTTCACTTTGTCTACTGAATAAAGCTCAACCTCTGTGATGGTTTATTTTATGTGTCAACTTGACTAGGCCACAGGTTGCCCATGTATTTGGCTAAACATTACTTCTAGGTGTATCCGTCAGAATGTTTCCAGAAAAGATTAGCATTTTAAACTATATACTGAGTAAAGCAAATTGCTCTCCCCAGTGTGATTGGGCATCATCCAATCCATTGAGGGCATGAATAGAACAAAAAAGCAAAGGAAAAGAGCATTCCTTCTCTTTCTATTTGCCTGACTATTGAGCTGGGACAGCAGTCTTCTCCCATCCTTACTCTGGAACTTATACCCTCTGGTTCTCAGCCCTTCAGGCTCAGACTGGAACTAAACCACCAGCTTGCTGGGAGCTCCAGCTTACAGATAGATCATGGGACTTCCAACCTCCATAATCATGTGAGCCAACTCCTTCCCATAAAACTGGAGAACTCTAATACAAACTCCTTAGCATATTATTCAACATGCTTTGTGCTTTGCACTCTCCTTATGTCATACAACATACAAATGCTTCTACTCCCACATCTCCAAATTCCCTTACCAAAATCCTACCCTAGTCTTTAAAAATGCCTCAAGCTCTACCTACACTACCATCTTTAGTCACAGAGGCAGGAATTATTTCTCCTTAGCTGAACATCAATTTAGTTTCTGTTTGTACCCTATCATCCTTCCTGGCTGATTCTCTGCTTTTCTCTGCCCACTGACTGCATCCCAGTCACTGTACCACTGACTGTATCTCAGCTTCCCTTATAGTTTTTCCCTGTCCCTTTCAGCTCTAATGCTGTGTCTCTGATAGTACCTGCAACCAGGCATGGCCACAGTCCCCAAATTGTGGCCTCTCTTCATGGTTCCAACTCTCCCTGGGTTCTGTTGACTCCAGTTTCCCTTTGTCCTTTCAGCCCTACTAGGAACAGTGGTCACCCTCTGTTCCTATAGTCTTTTCCTTTCATTTTCCCTTAACCCTATCTGTGTCTCTGTAAACAGACTCATCACTAAATTCAGGAGCATGTGAACTAGAAAGGAACTATCAAAATGACATTAAGAAGGAAAGAGAGCTATATGAACTATCTGCAGTGAATTCTGTGGCCCATCAGGACTCCAGCCCATACAAGATCCATCTCATTGCCTCCTATTATAATGAACGTGTTGGTTTACTTGCAGATTATGGGTCTTCTGACTAGGAAGATCATACTTGATTCAACTTTGCTATCTAGGTGCCTAGTATATAATAGATATTCAGTAAATTGGGAAGTAAATGAATCATAATGTGCCCATTGAATGCACTCTGCAAAATTCTGTTCATTAGCAATTCCTATATAAGAGAATACTTTTTTAATATGAACTTGCTACTCTTAGATGCCATTCTGATTACGACTACTGAGGTGACACAGTCCTGACAACAGCACACAAAGCAGGGAAATAGAGGATTCTGAAGAAGAGAGCACTTTGAACCAGAGATGTGTGGACCCAGAAGCATTTTGAGATTGGCATCATGTCTTGAACTAGTTTTCAAAGGAATCAGACTTGGCCAAACCCAAAGAGAATTTTGCCAAGCACTTTTCCCCTTAATTTTTAAACCCATGTGTATTTTAAGGGAAATTCAATCCATATGTTTCTGATTCATTTACACTTAACTCATCAAAATGTTTTGTAAGAGTTATTTGATGTCCCAGTCTTTTGAGCTTTTGTGAAGAAATGCTTTCTCCCTTTAGAAATAGAAACCTTTCAGCAAGTCACATACACACACACACACAGACACACACACACACACACACACACACAATCCCCAAAAGTTTCAAAGTCCCTTCAAACCTCAAGCCCCACAAGGTTCCAGTGGTTCTTCACTGAACCTGATATGACTTCCTTCTTCATAGAAATCTGAGGGCTTCTGTTGAAGAGACACACAGTTGCACAAAGACGGAGGTTTAACAAGTGAAAACTGTAAGACAAAGATAATTAAAATCCCAGAATGAGAGAGAAGTCATGTCAAAGTTGGTGAAAAGATGAGAGGAGGCTATAAGTCAAACAGCAAAAACAGAGGGAAAAAGAGTAAATGGATCCATCTTCTATGTATAGAAGTTCAAAGCTAAAGGAGGAAGAGAGGAAAATGTACACAAATATATGCCACAGAGCACATACATCCAAGCCTTCAGAATCCTGTTAGAAAACCAAATACCTTGGCCATTTGGGAAGTGATTATGATAATGTGTTACTAATTATTTAGATGTGACTGTTTACTTGAGCAATAGAAGTTCTTGCTACACACCCTGCCAGCTTGCCCGCCTTACTTCTATCACCAAAGTTGTTGGTACTAACGTTTATTGAACAGGTCCTTCATTTTTCCTTTTGCATAGCCGCTGCTGGATTCCTATGAATGCATTCTCAAAAACACTATGCTCCATAGTATCAAAGAGAAGTGGATATTTATAAACACAGATAACCAGAAATTGGGGCAGGTCACTGGAGCTATATATTTTGATCTCCTTGTAATACATGACACTGTTGTCAGTGAAATAAAGCCAGGACAGTATCTTAGATCTCAAGTTCTTCCTTTGTAGAATGGCCTACCTAAGATGCCATAAAAAATGATAAAACTCAGGAAAACAGTAAGGCACCCTGTAAGAACAAGGAAGAATGAGAGTACTCTGAGTGTTTAAATGTGAATGGCAATCAGTGTGGGCCTTTACTTCAAGGAGAACTGATTTTAAAATGTCCAGAGAAAACTTGAGTACAATATCCTGGGTTCACATTCTCAAAGGAAAGAAGGCCCAAGGGGGATTAATGAGAGGCTCTTTAAAAAAAAGAGAGAGAGTGAGAGAGAGAGAGAGAGAGAGAGAGAGAGAGAGAGAGAGAGAAAATCTTGGCAACATAATCACTTTTGTTTTCAAGTGGAAGTGAATGAAGGTGGAGACACCTAAAGAAAACAGTGTTTTTTTCTAGTTTTCTTTAATGAGTTTAGGACTTTTTTCTTTTCTTTTCTTTTCTTTTAAGATGGGAGTCATGAGAGCAGGAGCCTATAAACAAGCACAGGCCCAAAAGAGTGGCTTAGACTGGGAAGGATAAAGGAAGTCCCACACTTGTAAAAACATGCTTATGAAGGTATGATAACAGCTATCACAGAGCATGGAGAACAAGGGAATACCGAGCAGTGCTATCTGGGAGCATATCAGGTAATGCTATCTGACACCAGTCAGAAAACAGAATTGTTCAATCCCATCATCTGCCCTGTAAATTTGCTTCTATTCCCCAACTAGAATCTGAGTTCCTTGATAACATAGGGTAATCTTTGTTCACTCCTTTGGATTCAGAGCAACTAGCATAGTGGTTGGCATCTAATCATGTTTTATAAATATTTTTGGAATAAGAAGGTGACAAGCCAAATTAAGAGAACACTTACATGAGATGGTCTCCAGCCCGACTCCACCACTAGCTATCTCCAAACATATGTAATCTTCACCCAGCGACTTGAAGACCATTTTATTGCCCCCTAAAACCAATAGGGCTAAGTCTTCAGTCTGTTTGCCTCTTGTCATTCTGGGGGGCGTCTATCACAAACCTTATCTAGTAACTGTACCTTCTTTCCTTCCAGCCCCAATTCTCTGAAGTGGGTGGACCTTTAGTTGGTCTTCCTAGACTTCCCATCTTGGATTATACACCAGTCCAGAACTGAACCACAGTTATGCAGCGCCCACTGGGACATGTCTCATAACTATCTAGCTCTTCTAGGAGGGTCAGTTTCTGCTTCCCGTATATGACCAGATACCGTTGCCCCAGTTCTCCCAGCACGCTGAGATCCTGACTGCCTCATGAGAGCCCATGCTGGAAGATGCCTATGAGGCAATGCCCAGCAGTAGTCATACAGTTGCTCTCTAGGGGAGAGACGCCTCCTGACCCAGAAAAATTACACCCAAGGCCATTAGGAAAGGGAATGGGCAATGTGCAATAGGTCAGGCCAAATTCACTTTTTTTTCCTTCTCTAACTAGGGATACCAGAAGGATCACATGGACAAATCTTGACTTAAGCAAGGCATTCAGAATTACAAAACTTCAGAATCAGCTGAGACCTTCTAGAAGCAGTGTTCAAGATTTAGTTGGAAGGGAAAAAAAAAAAAAGATTTAGTTGGAGGGGAACTCCACTGAGAATCTGATGGAAGCCAGGAATAGCATTTGCACAAGTTTATTATACAATTTAGTGGCATTCATGAAACACATATTAAGAACCTTGCTCTAACAGTCAACTGTTATCCTCTGTCAGTGATGAAAAATAAAGTATGTTTGAGTAGATGGCATTTAAGTTGCATTCAAATACTAAGATCCTAGGATTCTAATAAAATAGTAAAAATAATAAATGCATTTCTTAATGCCTGCCATATTCCAGGTTCTATCCTAAGTACTTTATCTACATTGACCTATTTAATTCTCAAAACAACCCTATGAATTTAGCATTAGTATACTCTCCCAATGAGATGATAATACAGATAAGGAAATGGAGGCTGAGGAAGGTTAAGTGATGTGTCCAAAGTCGCCCAGGATGTGTCAGAAGTAAGATCAAAACACAAAACATGAATTTGCCTGTCTCTGTGTCAGGCTAGGCAAGGTTATGACTTCCCAATTCCCAGTAGCTTAAAATCACAGAGATGTCTTTCCCCTTATGGTAGATGTGCATCGCACCTCAGCAGGGGGGGCTTTGCTTTTCTTGATCATTCAGCATCCCAGATAACAGAGCAACCAAAAATCTCTAACATCGCCAGTCACTTTACATGAAAGAAAATGGAGGTGTGAGGGTCTCAAAGCAGCAATTCAAACGCTGTAACCCAGATGGAACAGATGTCTCCTCTACTCACATCTCATTGGCCGGAAGGAATCACACGGGCAAACGCAAGGGAAACAGGAATTCCAATCCTACAGTGTACCCAGGAGATGGAATCCTAAAAATATCTGGCAAGTGTGAAAATGTCTGCCTCACTCCCAAAGCCCATGTATTAACAAATTCTATATACCTTCAACCTAAGAAATGAAATGTTAAGCAGAGAGGCGTATCTAGCTATGTTTTTCCATAATCATGATATAATCATAGAACAGGGAATAATCCATGCCAAGTGTCATTCCTCACCGTCTGGTTCTGTGTACCTCAAGTTTTATATTATGACCTAATTGGAATGTTGGAATTGCACTAAATTCCAGTTACCTGCCCATGATCTGTCTTTAAAATGCAATATATTATAATATACATTTTAAATAAAGAAGCAGTTTTAAACATAACCAAACTTGAATCCTACTTTCTTCTGATCCTTACCCTTACTTTCTGGGGAAAACTTTTAAACAAGCAAAACATTTGTTGTGCTACCACAGTGCATTAAAACAATGCTGTGAATTTCCTCTTTTATTTCCCAAATCATTCTATTCTGGGAACTTAAATTAATAGAAATAATTCCTTGATTTTTATGTCTTCAAATCTCTTTGTATGGGGCTTTATAGTTTGCAAAACACAGGCACTTTTCACTTCAGTGATCTCATTTAATCAGCCTTTCATAGAGGCATTATCTTCATTGTAAGATATCCAGGAAGCCCTGGATAGTTTTAAAAACAACAACAACAACAACAAAAACTAGCCTAAGGCCGATACAGCTAGAAAGTGGTGTTTGGACTGGGATTCAACCCCTCTCATCTCGTCCCACAGTCTGTGCTCTTTCCTGTCACACCTCCCAAATGTTTGTGACAATTATCTTTAACTGCTGGTAAAATCAGTCATGGCCCATCCTCTCTTTTTTGCAAGAATATCTGAGACAAAGGGTCCCTTATCCCAAAATGTTTCAACCTACGAGTCTCCCACAGAATAAAGGTCACAAAATTTCGAGGGGAAAACTTCAAAATTAACATCCATAAGAACGTCCCTAGTCAGAAAAGTTTTCATTAGCAGGCAATAACTAAATACATAAACCACCGAACAGGAATATTTTAGAGACAGGAACACTAAGATTTATGCCACACCTACTATGAACCTAAGTACCTTAATATTGTTTGTGTTAACAATGGTTGATATTTATGGTGGGCCTGTAACTGTGGAAAAGTTACAGGGCTAAGAACTATCCATGAAGTAGTACATTTTATCTCACAACAACTCCATGACGTAGTTATGGGCAGAGTGTTGGAGACTGACAGCTAACATCATGCACAGTTGATAAGCAGCTGAACTGGGATTTTAACACAGAATGTTAAGCTCAAAGACTTGATCTTTTGTGACTCAGTGACCACGGCAACCTTGATATATAAAAATCATTATGTTAATTTTATGAATGCAGGAACAATAGCACAGAGAGGTTAAGTACGTCCTTCAAAACTGCACAACCAACAAGGGACAAAATGAGAGTGAGCTCAGATTTGTCCCATATCAAAGGCTAGTTTCAAGAGGTACTGGAAAAGCAAGGGCCTTTGTCCACAGAATTCTGTGCCTTTGAACTAATGGGCTCTCTCAGCAAAGAGAAAACTACAGCGATAGTCACCAGAGGATGCAACACAGTGTCCGAATTGCATTTTTACTCTGGCTCTCCATCTTACTGATGCCATGCATGGTGTTAATCTTCGTGCTTTAGGATAGCAGGAACTCCTGCTGGTTCCTGGACGCCTTTGAGGGATTTTCCATTAGAGACTCACACAACACTGTCCCACTAAGAAAAGATCCAAGTGTTCACAACTGCTCTTGAGTATTGTTCCTTTTTCCTTAGGTTTGTTTGAGGCATTAATCTTCCAGTGTTTCTTTAGATATCCTCAGCCACTTCCCTTCACTAGGGTCACCGTAGGGCTAATATTTCCACCCATAAAGACAATGTGTACCCCACATTTTTAAAATTAAGTGTGTACCTCTGAAGGAATGTTCTGCCTATAGTTGTCACTCCCTGTGCCTTTCATCTCACATTAGATGAAGGGAATACAGACACCAACCCATTACTCTACAACATTCACAGTAATCATCTCTCTTAATAACTGATGAACTGTGGTGCAGGGACGTCGAAATATTTTTCTGACTTAAAAATGATATCTTCAGTGATGGGCGCCTGGGTGGCTCAGTGGGTTAAAGCCGCTGCCTTCGGCTCAGGTCATGATCTCAGGGTCCTGGGATGGAGCCCTGCATCAGGCTCCCTGCTCGGCGGGGAGCCTGCTTCCTCCTCTCTCTCTGCCTGCCTCTGCCTACTTGTAATCTCCCTCTGTGTCAAATAAATAAAATCTTTAAAAAAAAAAAAGACAAATGGTATGAACAACAGCAGGTGAAGCAGCCTCTCATGACTCCCTGCATCTTCCACCCACTTCACAAAGAGATTCTCTCTGCTGATATCCTCTAGACCAAGAGAAGAAAGAAGTGAGGTTCGTCTTCTGTTCCCTCCCCTAATCTATTGGCCATTTCGCTGAAAACCATTACCTCTAACTATGGATCTATAACTAAAAGGTTAGAGAAATAAAGCAGAGTAATTCTTTGCTCAAGCTTCATATTCAGGGATAGTGACAAGAACAACCATCCCAGTTTTAAAATTATCTGAACATTTCCTTCAGCCTGGAAAACAGCCACCACTATTCCCATTCACCCAAGGGCCTGATTCCTAGAGCCCAAACCACTTAGCCCTTCCCTCAGGATCCTTGAGCCTACCCACCATCCACTAACTAAATTGTTAATGCCTCCATTTGGGGGAGAAAGTGATGACTCCAGGACCCCACTATCTATTGCCTATGTTAAAACCCATTACTGGTGTATTTGCTTAGATTTTTTTTCTGAACTGAGATTTGAGTATTACTGATGCCCCATAATGCATTAAAGATGTATAATAAAGAAGAGCTCTGATGGAGTCCATTAAATTTCTGCATCCTGGGGTTAACAAACCAAACAGTTTCTTTACTAGAGAATATCTTGAAATTTTTAAGATCCTAAGAAATATTATGAATCTTCAAGAGGGATACAGAATATACAGAATTTCCCCCAAATTATTTGAAAACAAAACCTTTTTCCTGTAAACACTTAATAAATTCACTCAGTCACTCAACAAATAGTTATCGAGTGCCTATTATATGTACCTCAGCACTGTGGATACAACAGGGATAAAACCTACCAAAGTCTTCATTTTTTGTGTCCTTCACAGAGCTTACACTCTAGGAAAAAAGATAGATGACAAACAGTATAAAAAATATAACTGCTATGAAAAACTAAAAAAGAGTAAAGCAATATTTATAACATGACAATAGGTCGTAACCACTCAGTGGGTGGTAAAATCCACTTGAGGGGATGTAGCCAGAATGATGTTTAGTGAAATAATTAGAATGGAATAAGATGAAATGAGTAGAATGGAATGGGTTTGAATATATTGGAGTGCAGCTTCCACAGGAAATATAGGTATTGTTGTATGAATTTTTGTCGCAGTCATCTGTGTACATCATATGGGGTCATGGTGCAAAATGTATTTCATATCGTGAGTAACAGGCAAATGAGTCTGAAAGCCACTGGGGTAAGAGAACAAAGAGTGACAGTTGAGTCTTGTTTTAGACATTGTGGCCAGGGAAAGCTTTTCTGAGGAGATGCCATTTGAGCAAAGACCTGAGTGAAATGAGAGAAAGTATGTTTCCAGGTCCAGCTAATGGCAGTTCCAAAGGCACTGTGCTGAAAGCATGCTTGCAGGTTTGAGAGTTGGCAAGAAGGCACAAGAGGCTGCAACTGAGGGCGCATAGAAAAGAGTGGGGGAAATGGGTCACAGAGAAAGCCAGGAACCAGAGCATGAAGGTCTCTGTGGATATGGGAATGACATTAGATTCAAATCTGGGCATGACACGATCTGACTGAAGTTATAAGGAGAACCACCACCTAGGCCTATGGGAAGATTGACTGTAGATGGACTAGAGTAAAAATTGCAAGACCCAAGCGTAAGAGGCATTGATGGTCCCAAATTATAGATCACAGGCATTCCCTAGAACCTGATTTGGGAATCTTTGCCAAGATCAATCCTTTAGCACTTGGGTATCTGCCCCATGGGTGACTGAATGGCAAGAGGAGTTGTAAGGGAAAGTGAAGAACACAGGGTTGTCACCCTACACAGTAAGTAAAAGCATTCCTACCAGGCAGGACTAGAAAGATCCTGAGGCTTCCAACTGTACAGTAAACTCGTAAATCCCCAACCCACCCTCCTGCTATCAATGTAAAGAGAGAATTTTCCATGTGCCCACTTTCCACCATGTCTTAATTCCTTCAGATCTGTCTGTGGTGTTCTTTTTAACCTATTCTTTCCAGATAAAAATGATGGAGGATGTGGGGGCATGAGGAACCTCCATGGCAATGTGATAGTAACAGATGGTATTGATGTGGACCTGATGCTCAGATTTTATACGGGATAGTGCTAACTCCCCAGGTGACTTTTAGAGACTTTTGTTCTACCTCATATATACAAAAATACAGTATCTGGCATTGCTGAGTACGAAAACCTAAATTTAGAACCATTTCGAATTTGCCTCTGATTCCAGGAAGAATGCCAGAGTGAAAAAGAAATAAAGAGAGCTAGAGACATAGGATAAGAAGTTAAACCAAAAGGAAAAGAAGAAAAAAAAGAAAAAGAAAATGAACTTGCCTAAATTGATAAAATACATCAACCAATTTCCATTTGTTTTTCTAAATGTAAAGTGCATAGCAGCTCAATGAGGCATTTAAATCAGCAAAAGGGACGTGAATATTCATGAAGTTTATTTTCCTGAAAGGTCTGTGTTTTAACTGTGCAGTGCAAGCAGTCAAACAGAATCATTTAAAAATCAGGTTTGAAAATCTGGGTTCCCTTCCAAGGGTTCAGTCTAGTGGGAATTTGTACTTCTGAGATACTGGGGAAAGCACTGGCAGATAGAGACTGCTAGGAAAGCAGAGATAGTATCTACTGTTCCATAAACAAAGCAGTTACTGTACTGCAGGTAATTTAGCTCTAGGATGCCATGAGCACCGCACGCTGTGTGCTACCACCCCTCTGTTGGGTACCATCTAAAATGTTCCATGCCTGAACACTGCTGCTGGATTAAACTGCCCATCGGAATAGGGGGAGAAAGAGAAGCTACATGTCCATGATGGGGGAACACATTCAGAGAAGTAGCTGGCAGCAAGCTTAAATGTGAGTAAAAACACGGAGAAGAAATGTCTACAGAGAGAAGGGGAAAGAGCTAAGGTAAAAGAAGGTTTCAAAGGGCAGGGAGAGCCAAAAAAGAGAAGAGAGTGAGTGGGAGAGTCCACTCACCAGAACTACACAGAGATCAAAGTCGCCCCAGTGTGATATGTACAAGTGTTCGAGAGTTCTGTAACTATACAGGACAGCATCAATCGCAGGGGTCTCTGCTATCACTACTGCGTGGAGCTGCCTTCATGCAATCAGCTGAGCGAAGATCCTGGAGCAGAAGTCCAGGGCAAAGCGCTGAAGGAGAGAAGCTGCAGGGTGAGGCTTCTAGAGGGAGGGCAGGAAATCCAAGACAAGGATGAGTCTCTATTTCCACCAATAATTCTCATCATGTGGGTGGGATATGGTGGGGGGGAGTTTGGGGTCACTTAAACAAATCTGTGAAAATTAGTATCTTTGGCACTTGTTATCTCTACTAGTATCGTGGCCTCTCACTTACATCCTACCTCTGTTAGTGCTCAGTTGGAACAAAGTTTGTAGAGACAACCCCAGGCTCTGCAACTACCTGAGTAACCTTGGGCAGGATATTCAGATCTTCACTTTATCTTCTGAGTAATGGGGATGTCAATTGTGCTTTATATTTCAAAGGGTTAATGAGGATTAAAAAGATGATATGCATGAGGAGCTTAGCATAGCAGTGGCATACACTAAGTACTCAATGAATATTCATTTGCTGCTATTATCAAGACAATTCTTAACTAATAGCTAAAATGTAGTTTGACAAAGCCCTAAGGAATCATTTCGACCCCAGAGTTGAGAGAAAATGCTGTTTGAGAAAATGTTTGGTTGAGTTTGGGGGGCAGGAAATTTCCCTGATGCCTTCTCAAAGCATACCATGTAGGCGTGTTTAAATAAAGAACAAGCATTTATAGTATGTCTGTCTGGATCAAGTAACTGTGCTAGGCATGGGGGGGGCGGGGGAGACAATATGATGCCTTCTCTTTAAAAAAAAGTCTTAGGGCGCCTGGG
Source organism: Ailurus styani (assembly GCA_002007465.1). Classification (NCBI taxonomy): domain Eukaryota; kingdom Metazoa; phylum Chordata; class Mammalia; order Carnivora; family Ailuridae; genus Ailurus; species Ailurus styani. The sequence continues at coordinate 3,523,745 of LNAC01000029.1, read as the reverse complement.
TGGCTCAGTGGGTTAAAGCCTCTGCCTTCAGCTCAGGTCATGATCTCAGGGTCCTGGGATCGAGGCCGCATGGGGCTCTCTGCTCAGCAGGGAGCCTGCTTCCTCCTCTCTCTCTGCCTACTTGTAATCTCTCTCTGTCAAATAAATAAATAAAATCTTTAAAAAAAAATAAAAATAAAAAATAAAAAATAAAAAAAAAATCTTAAAAAGGAAAACAAATTAATGGGAATATAAAATACACAGCAAATTTTTATCTGGAGAAAAACTAAAAATGTACTTTAGAATTTAAGCCTTAAGGTTTTGTAGCAGGCTTTTTTGGCCCATTTTCTTATTTTTGAAGTAATTTCTTAAATAAGATCTCATTCCAGGTTTTCGATCGTATAGAAAAAATATGTATCTCTTTAAATGTCTGGTACAAAATGATTATTTCCTTCCTTTAAAGATAACAATACTTTGGATACACTTTATACTGACTTGGAACACAAGCACAGATTCCACATAGTTTCTACTGTGGTTCTTGTGAAATAAGTATAGGAGAGTGTATTACTAGGAAAACAAATTCTGGGAAATGAAAGGCCAAAGCTGAAAAAAAATTTTTAATAAACAACTAATCTTCAGAAGGTGAGTGTTTCTGAGATTTGAAATTGGTTGTTATCTATATGACATTATCCTTACCTATGGCCTGATTTTCTTCCGCCACTCTATATCTATTTTTGTCATTACCTTAATCAAGTGTATACAGTTTATGGCCATAGTGTGAAAGGATCTTTTTAGAAAAGCCCTTATTGATGGGGGTTAAGAGATTAACCTTGTCACTTAACCTCTCACCCAAAAGTTTGACCATTTAATGTCAAAATGAAATACGGAAAAATTAAGAGAATAAACCAAGGCTTTCAAAATTATATTTAACACTGTCAAAATCTTTTTGATATCATAAAGAGACAACTGAAATTATTCAGGGCTAAGCCTTTTACTTGGGGAGAAAACAAATATCTTTTTTGGCTTCCTTCTTCCCATTTACTAGATTTGAAAACTTTAATGCGATGGAGAAAGAAAGAAAAAAGGAGCAAAAAGCTGTATTAGTCAGTTAATTCCAGTTTACCCCACTTATTAAAAAAAAATGTATTGGAAAAGAAAATTGGAAAGTTTTAAATGGATTATAATCACTAATAATGTCACTTTTCCATTATCACACATAGAAGGCATTTTCCAAAAATAAATGATAATAAAAGTTAAGGTCATTAAAATTGATCTTATTATTTTTGAAATATAGAATAAAGGGATAAATACAGCCAGTATTTTCATCAAACATATTCATATTTCTCATTTAAATAACTTCTCAATTCCTATATTCTAAGCAGTGGCTCCTCAAAGTCTACAGTATTGAAATGTCAATGATTTGAATTTACTTGCATTAAAAAAAAGTGGAAGAGTGCGGATTCTATATTTTAAAATATAATTTCATTATTTTTCAATGTCTTCTAGGAGAGACCAATGTCCTGACAAATTTTTGGAAATATGTTTTAAAGATAGTATTTATTTAAATAAACATAATTACTAATAAGACCACCAAAATATGAACTTCTTTTGAAAAGAAAAACTGGACTTGTTCATACAAATGTAATTCTTCAAAACAGCTCAGAAATAGATATGCTTATCCATAACAGCATATTTACAAAGCATTTTTTCACATACTATTTAATTCTTAATATAATTCTGTGTGAAAGATTGATGTAATCTTCATTTTAAAGATGAAAAAAGTGAAACTTCAAGCAAGCAAGTTGCTTAAGGTTTTACAAACAATAGTTGCACTGCTATGACTTGAAACAGGTTCTCACGTTCTGTTGAAAGAAACAACAAATCCAAAATGGAGTCACTTGACTAAATCCACATCATCAAACCAAGGCTTAATCCCTAACCTAATTGCAGTTTCAATCTTCTCCAGGAATGTAATCTTAGCCAGTCATTTTAGAATTTTCTGACCAGCACCAATGAAGTCATCTGCCATAAGGACCCTTCCATCCCACAAACGAAGATAAGGTAATCTGCTCCCCTTCCTTATCTCTTCCCCCTTCTGCCATAGAAGCCTTCCATTTTGTACAACTCCTTGGAACTCCTTTCTATTTGCTAGATGGGATGCTGCCCAATTCATGAGTCATTGAACAAAGTCAATTTGATCTGTAAATTCACTCAGTTGAAATTTTGTTTTTTAACAACCCCAAGCCCAAAATGATTTCATCTATATCACAAAAAATACCTTGCCAATTATAGTAATAGTATTTTTGCTCAGAATATTAGAATTTTGCTTTTGGAATCATCTTTGGAGCCCACGCTACTTAGCTTTGGATCAGTTGTAAAAAAAAAAACAAAAGTGCCCAAACAGATGACCGTATCATCAGGTTATTCCCTAAAATCAAAGCCACTCTCAAATTATGAAAGTTTTCAATCCAGAGGTTGTCCCAAAGAATATAACTTGGTCTTAGCAAAAAAATAAATAAATAAATAAAATCAAAATTTAAAACTTCAGAACTATTTTAATCAATTCAGGATGTTTGAAATGAGTATATAGCCTCTTATAATTGATACATTTGAGTTGCTTAGAACTTTTTTGTCTCTTCAATGAGAATAAATAACCCTCTATAATTTTGTCTACTTTCTTTGTATTTTTAGTGTAATGTATGACACACTCAGGCAGGAATAGATCTTATTCAGACAAGTTCTATAGGACTGCTACTTTCTTGTTCTGACTGCTCTAGGAATTGGAACTTTGGGGAAACAAAAAAAAAAATCAGTTAAGTGCAATTGATTGCAGTATCTCTTAACAATACTTGAAACACTTTTTAATCAGACCTTTAAAAAAAAGAGTGGGCAAGATAAAATAAGAAGAATTGAACTAAAATGACAGAACTGGACTTGTTAGCTTAAGTATACATGGTAAACTACAATTACTAAAGCAACTTTTACTCCAATGTTCACCTGACCATAATCCCGCTCCACTTTCCCATTAGGGAATTGATTATATTCAGATTACTTTCCTTCGATTCGTATTCTTTTTTCATTGTCTGGGATCCATGCTCGTTCAAGAGATAAAATATTAAACTAAGAATTTGGGATGTTTCTGTGTGCAATTATTTAAAAACGAGTTATTAGCATAGGAGAACTCACCACCCAACTTTCTATAGTTCTAGCTTATGCTTTCTGTTTCAATACATGATTAGCAAAGCAAAATAAGGAGAGCACAAAATAAGGAGTGCTCAACACTGACCCATCCTACTCTGTACTCTGCAAATAAATGTTATTTCAGTGTACGTAGGAATCAGCTAGGGATCATGTTAAAAATGCAGCTGAAAGACTAAAAGAATGTTAGAAAAACTGTATTTTAGTCACAAGGATGTTACTGCATATGACTTCACAGGTTTTAATAAAGATGTCATTTTCACCTACTATATTATTTCCCTTTTATAAAGTGGAGGTCATTGGACAATTGACTTGAAGACTTAACCTCTAAAAATCATTTATCTGATACTATGGGCAACTGAGTTAGAATCTCTATGGATTTGATTCTCTCTTTTCTGTTCATAACTGGGGTTAATTAAAGCCTGGACCTTCCCCAACCTCAAACATAAATGGCTGAGACAATTGATAAGTATACTGTTTTCTTCAATTTTTCAGACTGTCAGTGTTTGGTAAAAGCAGGATGCGGAAGACAAAGAAATCATGAATTAGAACTACTGTGTGCCTTTCAATCTTAGGAAAGCCTCCTGTAAAGAATTTCTACAGGTTAAAAACAATGTGTCCTCTCTGAAAGTCAAGAGTTTGCTCCAATCAAGTGCCCCTTTAGTGATACTTTCTCTCCCTCACATTCTAGAGACTTGTCCATCAGTGCCTTGGCCATCACTTGAAGAAAGGCCTCTCAAGATGAGAATGTGGGTTTGATGTGGTCTTATTGTGAGAGCTGTATTTTGAGTGTCTCTTTAGATTGTACTAAATGCAAAAATATTTGAAGGCCCATGTAAATAAGAATAAGCTTCAAACCATGCAAGATAAACACCACTTTCTATCATTATAATTAAAACCCCAGGACAATGCAGTTTCATATTATTGTCAAGTTTAATAATTCCCTATGTAACATTCACTCTTTAAAACATTAGATTCCAAAGATTAAAAAGACATTTGCCTGTATGTGATACTTGAGCCTCAGTCCCAGATAAACACACACACACACACACACACACACCCCTACAGGAATTCTGTACTTTCTATTCATTTTTTCATGAACTTAAAACTACTCTAAAAACCTACTACTGAACTGACATGGTATATACAAATATGCTAAACTATATCTTGAAATTTTCTCTATTATGAATTACATAATTTCATCTGGATAGAAATGCTGCTCTTGAATCAAAATTTGCCACGAAAAATCACTGCAAAAGCTTGTCATCATTTAAATAAAGTAGGTCATGGGCGCCTGGGTGGCTCAGTGGGTTAAAGCCTCTGCTTTCGGCCCAGGTCATGATCTCAGGGTCCTGGGATCGAGGCCCGCATCGGGCTCTCTGCTTGGCAGGGAGCCTGCTTCCCCCTCTCTCTCTCTGCCTGCCTCTCTGCCTCCTTGTGATCTCTCTCCCGCTGTGAAATAAATAAATAAAATCTTTAAAAAAATAAATAAATAAATAAATAAATAAATAAAGTAGGTCTTCACTAGGTTGACAAGTGTTGTAAAAATGCATGAATGGAAACAAAAGGGGAAGGGAAACTGATTTATTTCATTCCCAAGCACATGGAAGGATGTAGAATGAGATACTTAAACATGAGAGCATCATTAAACTAAGAAGCCTGTCAGAAAACTGACAGGTCTACTATATGTTAATTAATTGAATTTAAATAAAATAAAATAAAATAAAGAAAAGAAAACTGACAGGCCAACCATGTGATACAATTCCTCTAAAGCCTCTGGAAATTCTGGCAAAAAAAAAAAAAATCAACGAGTGGTAACCCAGAAAAGTTTGAAGTATCTACAGAACACAACAGATAAGTAGTAGTGGCAGAAAGCTGAAAGACAATTACCCCTAGAGATACTTTGAGAAATCAGTTGAAGAAAAGATAAGTAATACCGTGTTGATTTATTCATTCACCTGTCAAATGTTTACTAAGCACCTGTTGTTCAAGGCAATGTTCTCAAACTCTGCTGCACATTAGAATCACCTGGAGAGTTTGAACAGCTTCTGATGGATAGCTCACATCCCATACTAATTAACTCAGAATGCCTGGGGCTGGGAGCCAGGTATTAGCATTTTTTATAGATCATCAAGTGCCATTCCAATGTGAATCCAATGTGCCATTAAGGTGGACAGTCCTTATCCACTCTAAAAAAAGTACATTGTGCATAGTTCCTTCTCTCTGGGCAAGAAGATCAGTCATGTACACAAGCAAATGTAAAGTGGAATGCAACACCATGTGATTTTGAGGTTGGTTCAACATGGTATCATTTCTCCAACCAAGCAGCTCTGTGACTCCACAAAGCTCTGTGTGGAATATATGTGTTATGATGCAGTCATTTCTGGGAGCCTCATTTCCAGAGAGGCAGACAAACTGGAAAGGGCTCAAAGAAGAGAAACAAAATGATTACAGGCCTGGGGGATCGACTTATGGGGAAAGATGAAAAGAACTGAATATGTAAAACCTGACTAAGTGACAATTAAAGGGGGGTCATGATAACAGTCCACTAATACCTGAAGGGTGCAAACATCAAGGAAAGAAGCGAATTACTTTGGATAATGCAAAGGGTGTTAGCTAAGAGTAATAGGATGGTATTATGAAAGAGAAAATGAAGGCACAGTGTCAGATAATCTTTGCTGACTGTGCAAGCTACTGGGTAAAGGAGCTGGCTTCCAAAGGAGAGGAAGCAGCCACATCACTTGAGTTCCCATAAAACAAGTTTGGACAAAGACTTAGGAAATTGCTCTTAGATTATTAAGAGCAATTCTGTATGACCTGGACAGTGGCAGGATGTGGGGAAGAATGAAAAGAGGAGAGAGCATAACTCAAAGCTTTTTCAACTCTGATACCAAAGTGACACTATCACAAGTTCAGAAACAAAACAGAAAATTGAGAAGAATATTTTTCTTTAAATGTGATTGCAAATGAGGTTGATCCATTAGCTATTATGAATGTATTCATTATAAACTCAGAAATCACATTTTGAGCCATACTTTGTATACATTTTATGTGATATGTCATCAACTTTTTCATTTATTTCATTTTAATACAAATATAGTCATTACATGTATCACAAGCATCTTCAAAGACATTTAAGTATAGAAATTTCTGCTATAGTTTTATAACATTCTTAAACTGGGACACCTTGTTCCCTTAAACCAAGGACACTGCACTTCTTTTATGTGCAGTGCCCCTAACTGCTACAAAATTGGGAATGATAATAATAGCTACTATTTTCAGAGCATTTTCTATGTGCCAGACACTGTGTCACAATGATTTCCAACACCATTTGATCTAAATTAATGATCACCACAACCCTGGGTAGGCACTAATGTTTTTCCCATTATTCATATAAAGAAAATAATTTTTTAAAGATTTATTTATTTATTTGAGAGAGAGAGCATGGGGAGAGGGGCAGAGGGAGAGAAAGAATCTCAAGCAGACTTCCCACTGAATGTAGAGCCTGATTTGGGGCTTGGTCCCAGGATCCTGAGATCATGACCAGAGCAAAAAGTCAAGTGTTGGATGCTTAACTGATTGAGCCACCCAGGCGCCCCTAAGGAATATGATTTTTAAGGAGGTTAGGAAATATATTCAAGGTCACATAGATGGTAATGGTGCCATGGATTGAAAACCCAATCCTACGTGGCTCCAGAGCCCACAGACTCTTTGTCCTATTTTTATGGAATGCCACTAAATAATACAAAACTGAAAACCAAATAAAAATTGTCATCTTACAAATCCCCTCATAAACCTTATCTGTAGTAACAGAATAATAATACTGAATACAGAATAATAATACCTTTTAGGGTTATTGTGATAAGTAAATAAAATAATTTTTAAAAAATGTTGGCACTGATGGGCACTGTTAAGTTCCTAAGAAATGATAATTTAAAAGAAATAAAACAAATTACAACTTAAAACCCACAAATCATCCATTTCGACACCAAATTCTCTGCATACCTTTAATATAAATCTTTTATATAATTTTACCCATTACCCTCTTCTCTGCTCCCTTCTCCCTGAGAAACTGATAAGCTAACTTTCACTAGGCTTAGGAGTTCTTAGGAGTTGTGCCCTAAAGCTTAAAAGAAGAATCATGAACTAATAGAAAGAGTAGAATGGTGGTTGCCAAGAGTTGGGGGATAGGGGAAGATGGGGAGATGTTAGTTACAGGGTAAAACTTCCAGTGATAAGATGAATGAGTTCTGGGGAGGTAATGTGACTATAGTTAACAATACTGTATTGCAGGCTTAAAAGTTGCTAAGAGTAAATCTTAAATGTTCTCACCACACATACACACCCACAAACACAAGAAATATACTATTACATGAGGGGATGGATATGTGAACTAACATTACTGCAGTCATCATTTTACAATATATATCTATATCAAATCATCATGTTGCATACCTTAAACTTACAGTGTTATATATGTCAGTTATATCTCAACAAACTGAACAAATCATGAGAAGAGGCATTGTCTAAATCATCCATTCAGCTAAAAAATATTTGTCAAGAATCCATTATTTTGTGTGTGTGTCTGTTTTGTCTGTAATTTTTATTAGAAAACATTTTAGAATTTGCATTACTTCAATCTTTTGCCACCTATTTTTTTTTATTTTTTCAGTGATCCAAGATTCATTGCTTATGCACCACACCCAGTGCTCCATGCAATACGTGCCCTCCTTAATACCCACCACCAGGCTCACCTATCCCCCCTCCCCACTCCTCTCAATAACCCTCAGTTTGTTTCTCAGAGTCCACAGTCTCTCATGGTTCGTCTCCCCCTCCGATTTACCCCAATTCACTTTTCCCTTCCTTCTCCTAGAGTCCTCCATTTTATTCCTTATGTTCCACAAGTAAGTGAAACCATATGATAATTGGCTTTCTCTGCTTGACTTATTTCACTCAGCATAATCTCCTCCAGATCCGTCCATGTTGATACAAAAGTTGGGTATTCCTCCTTTCTGATGGCTGCATAATATTCCATGGTATATATGGACCATATCTTCTTTATCCATTCGTCTGTTGAAGGGCATCTCAGCTTTTTCCAGTTTGGCAATTGCAGACATTGCTGCTATGAACATTGAGGTGCATGTGGCCCTTCTTTTCACTACATCTATATCTTTGGAGTAAATACCCAGTAGTGCAATTGCAAGGTCATAGGGTAGCTCTATTTTTAATTTTTTGAGGAATCTCCACACTGTTTTCCAAAGTGGCTGTACCAACTTGCATTCTCACCAAGATCCATTATATGCAAAGAGCTGTAATGGTGATGAGGCAGGTGGCAGCCAGACCCCCTGGAGCTTACTTTCATGCAGGGAAGACCCCATAAGCAACAACAGCTAGATAACCAAACCTCAATATAATAATATAAAATAAAGAACCTGATGTTATACATGATATGGAGTGGGGAGGAAGAGTTGTCGTTAGAGAAGGTGATCACAGAACTACTCTTTAAAGAAATTATTCTAAGCTAGGGTGCCCAGGTGGCTCAGCTATTTAAGCGTCTGCCTTTGGCTCAGGTCATGATCTCGGGGTCCTGGGATGGAGCCCGAGTAGGGCTCTCTGCTCAGCAAGGAGTCTGCTTCTCCCTCTCCATCTGTGATCTCTCTCACTCTTGCTCTGTCTCAAATAAATAAGTAAAACCTTTAAAAAAATAAATAAATAAAGCAATGACTTTAAGCTGACACCTATGGGACAAGAAGGAGCCAGAGGCACACAAAGTCTAGAAAAAAGCTTTCACATACAGTTTACCAGCAACTGCCAAGTTTCTACAGCAGAAAAGAGTTTAAAATATTCTTGAAACTCAAAAAGGCTATGGAACACAGTGAGTGAGGGTGAAGATGGCATGGAATGAAGCCAGATTGCTAGACTGTTGTCATATCATGCTGGAATTCTAGCCCACAGTAAGAAAGTGGACTGGATTGTGAGCATGTTAGAAATCTTACAAAAGACTTCTGAGTAAGTCAGTGATATGCTCTGCTTAATATTTTTAAAAGTTTATTCTAGGGCGCCTGGGTGGCTCAGTGGGTTAAAGCCCCTGCCTTTGGCTCAGGTCATGATCTCAGGGTCATGGGATCGAGGCCCGCATCAGGCTCTCTGCTCCGCAGGGAGCCTGCTTCCTCCTCTCTCTCTGCCTGCCTCTCTGCCTACTTGTAATCTCTCTCTTTGTATCAAATAAATAAATAAAATCTTTAAAAAAAAATTAAAAAAAAATAAAGTTTATTCTAGCACGTGACAGGATAATAGATTATGTTCTGTGCTGCAGGGCAGAGGGGTGTGGGGACTGAAAAAATGGGAGTAGAATATTTATAATTTTATGGCACTTATATTCATTTGCTGACTTTTTTTTTTTTTTTTGGTTGTTAAGTAATTGTTGGCTTGCTGTCATTGTGTCTTCCCCACACAGAGAAGACTGGAAGTTGGAAGATCAGATAAGAGGTATTGACTTAGACTTAGATGGTAGCAGCGGCTATAAGGAGAAGTGTATAAATGTAAGATATATTCTGGAGAAAGAACTGAAAGGAACAGCAGATGGACTAAGCATGGGAAGTAAGGAAAAGAAAGGTGTTGCCCAGGTTTCTAGCTTTATTTTTGGAGGTAGTATTTACTGAGATGGTGAAAAGAGGAGGACCAGGTTTGGGGGTAGACTGGTACTTCATTTTAGGCCAGTTAATTCTGAAATGCCCTGAGGCTTCTAAGTGATGATGCCAAGTAGCAGCTGGATAGATGAATATGCATGAAAGGGAGGTCTGGGAAGCAGATCCCAGTATGGGGATTGGTGTCCTAACTATGTTTCCATATTTTCTGTATTCTTGATGCTGTGGTATATGAAGCCCCACTGACCAGGAAAAGACTGCCTCCTCCCAGGGCTAGGTAATTTCTACAGAGGGCTTAGGTCTCCCTGTGAGCATGCCTTTCACATGCAAACCAACTAATCCATTGCTCAAACCCCAACTACCTCCTTTAACAGGCTCTCACTATCAAAGCAATTTGCCCCTCCCCTAACCAACCCACAGCTAGATACCACACATCTAGGGACGATCCCTATAGCCCAGATCCCACCTCAGTTATTTACACTATTCAATCCTAAACCTGCTCAGCCTGCTGACACTGCCTAGCCCACTTCTTCCTACGAAAACCACAATGAAGTATCCCATGCATGCTTTCACCTTGCTCCTCTGCTTCCTGGCAGACCCCAATGCTTCCCCCGCCAGTGTGACCCTGTAAAACGTGGCATGTCCTTCCTTTTGGGAACTATGAGTAACAAACCATCGTTCAATGACAACTGTCTCCTGATCTGTTGGCTTCATCATACTTGAATAAAAACAAAGCCATAGGTACATTTTATAAGGTATTTAAAGCCTTTGGGGTGATTAGAGATGACTTGAAGGGCAGAGTATAAATAAAGAAGAGAAGACAGAGGGACCCTCAAGGTGCCCAAAGGAATAAATAAATACTCATGTTTTGATTTCAAGCTGTTTGGCAACTGGATGGAAGAATTATTTTCAAGCTTTCTCAGCACCTCACAAATCATGTCACATAAGCCACTGCCTACTCTACATTAGGGTAAGGCTGATCCTGTTTCAGAATGAGTAATCTTCACTAAGCCTACAAGCATAGCTGAGTTATCTTCCCAGAGAAACAACGTGAAGTTAAAAGCCATCTATAGGAAGACATACCCATTAGGTAGAACTCTTGAGATATAAAGCAACCACCTCAGCATACTGATAAGAAGGAAAAACACGTAAGTAAAACTCCTACACTGACAGGCATCTGTGGTCTATATTATCAAAATATCAGGCATTCAGACAAACGCTAACCTATGTCCCCAAAGCAGGTGCCCTGTTCAGCCCCAGTACAGAGTTCTCACAGGTCTGGTGTGAAATGAGAACAATAGGCAGTATGTTTTCAACAGAAGAGTAGATTCACTTAAAAGAACTCTTTTAATCTGAGATTATAACCTTTTTTTGTTTGTTTGGTTTGGTTTTGGGTGGTTTTTTTTTTTTTGGTATTAAATGCCCTTCCTTTCAAGAAATGATGGCAAAAGTAAGTAGAGCTTGTTACTTTTCTTGACCCGACAAAAGTAAAAATGGGCAGTCCTAGGGAGACCACTCAATTTTTTTACCGGACCAAGAATTTAGGAACTTGGGGTCTACTAATCTAAAAGATGTAAATATCCAGATATTTGAAAAACTCCCATCATCTATAATCATCCAGATCACCACTTTCCATTTTCATCTTGACTGGAGTTACATGGATGTAGCTTGAGCGAGATCGAGATTTCCCAATCCCACCGTAATACAGAGTTTCCATTCTGACAGGTCGGCCATGAGTGAGGAAACTCTTATCACAGTGTTGGAGAGAATGAGTAGACATTGTGAACTAAAGTGTATGTTTTGTCAGATACTGACAAGTAAGGACAAAGGTTCAACAATGACTAATGAACAAAATGTTAAGGTGGAGACAGGACTTAATTGTTTAAAAGCAGTCACTCGAGGCATGTAGCTGCGTTCACTCTGAAACCAAACCAAGATACCAGTGATGTCCCAGTGAAATATTTATTTGTTCATTTAAGCAATAACAACGAAAACCCCTTAATGCTTAATCAAGGGCCACTCACTGCTTCTACGCTGAATGGCTACTATAAGGAAGTAAAGGATGAACAAGTTTGCTCATTCTAGGAGTAATTACAGTATCAAATTTCTGGGCATGTTCTTCAATAAGTAGGTCAGACTCAAAATGTTTGGATAGTATAGTTTAGGAGGAACTGGTCTTGAGGAAATTGCTAAGAGGGAGTGGAGGGAGACTGCCCAAAGCATAATACATGATGAATTATGCAATAATCAGGCCATTCCTTCCTCTTCCTATTGAGGGTAAGAGATTAAACTACTGATCTAGCACTGGGCATTTTATCAGATGAAAAGCAGTGAGAAAGCACTCACCTGATGAGAAAGCCTGATGCAAAGATCGAGCAGTTGGCTCTAGGATACTTGACTGTCACGTCCATCTTGACATAAGGTGAATAAACTGAACCAAGACTATCACAGTCAAAGGGACGACATAAGCTGCTGGGCTCTAGACCTCTGATTTTCCTAACATTTTCACAGGCCAGAATGGAGATTGCTAGCAGAGCTTCCAGAGGGCCTACACGCTCTGTATAAAGAAAGAAAAGTGACATCACTTCCTGACCCTGTTGGGACTTTCATTCAATTGTAACTATAAAACATTAACATCATGCCAAAGAAAAAAATTCAAATATTTTGTTAATGTAAATATAAGCATATTTGTAATGGCATGCGTAAATCATTTTTACATACGTGTGTGTGTGTGTGTGTGTGTGTGTGTGTGTGTGTGTGTGTGTGTGTGCTTTTTTAGAGGGGGCCTGGGGAGAAGGGGAAACGTAATCCTATTAAAAATTCAGAGTAAGGGGAAAAAAAAGAAATTCAGAGTAAGAATTATTCTTTTTGTTACAAAAATTAAAAGGCTCATACAAAAGTTGTTTCATAAAAGGAATGGTCCTTCAGCCTGAAGACAAAAGCTTACCATACAATTCCTAAGATATTTTGCTTACATACCATAAAGTTTGAATGAGAAACATTTAATGTTTAATGCTATAAAAATCACGTTGCTTGATCTCATCATGTATTTTAAGCAAACTTGTATAGAGAAGAGAAACTCAGTAAATGGGGTTTTGCCCAAAAATCTCAATCCTAACTGAATCTTTAATTTTGAATCACCTCTCTTTTCTGTCAGACAGACTTCCTCTCTCTCTCACTGATCCAGCTCTTATATAATTTCCAGTGCCATACTTGGGAGACCCAGAAAGGAAGAAGAAGCCACTGTTGGTTTCCATTATTTCCCAGAGAGTTCTAAAGCTTTGGTAGTGGAATGTGGATCTGCTAAAGGAAAGAAAAAGTTGTCCCAGTCTGTATTTGAGGGTGTGACCCTCATTAAAAAGCAGGTGGAAAACACGTAATTAAAGTGCAGAATTCAAATTAAAACTGAAATCTCTATCAGGCACTATCCTAATTTAGAAGTCCAAAAAGCAGAATACCAGCAAATGAAAGAACAAACAAAAGGAACTGCTATCTTTTCTGGCAAACTGCTAGGAGCCCACAGGATTTATGATGACCAATTAAGGGCGTGGTGGCCTGAGAGAACAAAAGTAGTCTTTGCTACATAAAGATGGAAAGGAACATTACAGAAACACCCCATTTTTGGAGCTTTCATTTTCTCCCAGCAAAAACAACTTGTGTATGCATTTAAACATGTATCTGTGTATGTGAAAGCCTTCAATTCTCTCATTTTAGAATTAAAACTTAAAATTAAAAAAAAGAGGATTATCAGCATTATTGGATGATAAAGCAGGAACTCATTATGATAACACTAAGAAAATAAAAACATTAATGAAATTTTGGTTCTCAAAGAGATAAATGTTATTCTTCCTAGTTAACAGTGACAAAATAAGTTCTACAGAATTAACTGAGAAGTCCAAAGAGACATTAAGAGTTGTCAATCATCAAAACAAGTTTCAATAACAAATCATTTAGAGAATGTTTCTGCTATGAAGAACCTGTAAAAATTAGACTCATCACATCTCATTCCTCATCTTAAATCTGACTAAATAAACTAGCTAGATCTGATTATTTTAGAATTGCACTGGAGTCCTAAAACTTGCCCTGTTCTTGCAACATTAGTGTGTGACTTCACTCTCCCACCTCTTTAAACTGTTACTGTTTAAAAAAAAATTTTAAAAAACTTAAAAAAAAAAAACCAAACTGTTGTTTGTCAGCTGCCACGCCTCTGCAATGGGCACTGGGTGGAGGACACGTGACAAGTAGGGAGCAAAGAAGAGAATTTCCTTTATCCCCTGGAAACAAATGGAAACCTACAGCAGAGTGGGCTGACTCCCTCAGAGATTGGAAAGCAGACAGCAAAATAAATACCACCCAATTTAAAACAACAACAACAACAAAAAAAAAAAACATGTGCACCTAAAGAATAAGCCCTTTATCATCTTACTAATAGCAACACTTAAACCACACTCAACACCGTGTTGGACATCACATGAAGCATTTTGTCAGCATCATCTAACTGAACCCTCAAAACCACCCTAAGAAAACTGCAGCTTCGAATATGAGAACAAAGGCGTTTGAACCTAACTTATCTAGATTCAATCCTAGTTAGCCTATTCCAAGTTCCAACTCTAGAGGAATTATGTTTTGTCTCAGTTTTGACTCATTCAACCTCCACCCCCAGAAATGGGCTATAGTCCTTCAAAAAAACAATCACGTAGAAATTTATTCTACCTCCAAAATACACCCTAAGTATGTCCACTTTTCTCCATCTGTTCAGCCACAGTCTAAGTTGAAGGGCAATCCAGGTTTGGTGGAACCTGAAGCTTGTTCAATTAGAGAGGTCATGTTTTAAAGAAAGGTCATACAAGCTTCATACAAAATTAGGTTAAAAAAGAAGTGGAAGATTATATTTTTTGAATGAAGAAAAAAGATCATACATACATACACACTTTTTAAGCTGCAAACTACTACAAAGACTATAAAAGCCTGGGAAAATGATATCCTATTTTTATTAATTTTTTAAAATTTTTTGTTTTAGATTTTTATTTATTTATTTGAGAGAGAGTGAATGAGAGAGAGCACGAGCTAGGGGAGGGAAAGGGAGAAGCAGACTCCCCACTGAGCAGGGAGCCTGACATGGGGCTTGATCCCAGGACCCTCAGGATCAAGACCTGACCTGAAGGGAGACGCTTAACCTACTGAGCCACCCAGGTGCCCCACTATTTTTATTAATTAGCATGTTCACACATCTCTATAATTTTTCCTACATAATTGGCTGCATACTCTTTGATTACCTCTTCATATGAAAACAGTTTTGTAAAATAGTTTTTGGTAAAGAAAATAGGTAATTCAATCTTTTCTCCAGCAAGTTGAGGATAGTTGCTGATAGCTTACCATTTTTATTTCAACATCAACACGTTATTGTAGTACTATGTAAATATTTCAGACTCTCGTCAAATTTGGAAAGACCATTTTCTAGTTTCTTTTGTAGAAGAGCTCTAAGATTTCAGAACATTTCAAGCTTCTACACATGTAGTGACTAATCCTAAATATTCTTTGGATCAGCAAAACTCATTAAGCAGTTTGTTGATGTTCTCATTGAGGATGGCATAGTATTAGTTATTATATTCTCTTCCTCTTGTCAAAACAGCAAGAAATTTAAATCTTTTCCCAATATGTTCACATGCTTCACTCCTCTTCATTAATTGGGTTATCAAACAATCAGCGGACTATCAATTTCTTCTCAAAATTTGTCTCTTTCTCTTAATGAATTAATGAAATTTGAAATTTTGTGGGTTACACAGTTCACTTCTGGATGTCAGAATAATTTCTAGTAATTTTATTGTTAATCCTTCTTACTTTTGTTTCTTATCAACAGTGTTTAATCTGTATTTCTTTGGTTCTCCAATAAATGTAAAGGTTATCAAAGAAGCGTGCTTCATCTGTTTAATGGAACCATTCCAAAATACCTTTCCAAACTGTAGTTAAAATGACATAAGCCCAGCTCATCTTCCCCTTGACAAGATCCTAAAAGTGCCTGTAGCCATTCTAATATCACCCCACCCAAGTGGTAATACGGTGGATGGAAGGTCAGAGAGTAAAGAAACAGGTGTCTTAACAGTTAATAGTTAAAATGTCTTATTATTACCAATATCCCAGGGACACAGGATGTCATGAATATGTTGCTCAGGCTCTACCCCAGCCTAAGAAGCGGCTTCAGGGAGCAGGGCACTCTGAAGATAAAGCTTTGTTAGTTCCAGGTGAACACACCCCAGGTCACCACTACCTCTCAGCGAGGCTACTTCAGTAGCTTCCTAACTGGTCTCTCTATGCTGTCACCCTCATCCTCTGACAACAATTCATTTCCATGTGGCAGCCTGGGAGACTTTCTAAAATGTAAATTAATTCATGTTACTCTCTTGCTTAAAACCTTTCAGTGGCTTCCCATTGCATACATAATAAAGGCCAAACTCCTTATCACCAAATACTAGCCCTGCAGTGTAGGTGCTGCCTAGCTCACAGACTCAACCCACACGTCCCCGCCATTACTCATATGCTGGTGTTAGGCTGGCTTTGTTCCCAAAGTTAGGTGAAAATTATGTAAGAGTGTTTCATAAACTGTAGAGCACTATATCCATATTAATTATTATCAAAGTCAGGAGCAGGATGATTGTGGTGAGGATGACTGAGGAGGAAAGTTTGCAGACGGTGATTTTTGGAAAAGCCATTCCTGTTTTTCTCTTTCCTACTCCTATAAACACTGTTCTGAACCTCCACGAATGGAACCGCTACAAATACAGGTCCAAATCTTCCAGCCATATAGCAAGTCAGCATATGTGTGCATATGGTGCACATGTATACATACAGGATGCATAAGCAAATGGCAAGGGTATTTAGCTATAGTAGCTTGCCTACATTACAGATATTTTATCAAATTACAGTCTACATTTAGAAACCCAGCTAGTAATTAAAACACAACGTATGGCACAGTGTTGCTTAAATTAAAATAGCAATGAAAAGTTTTACGATTTTAGTCAATGATTTCTAACAATCCTCTTTTATCCGAAAATGTGAGTGTTTTTCAACATTATCTAACAGTAATGTGTCTTCTCTCACCAGGTCAGAGATGAAAAGATTGAAGAATAAAGAGCTAACTCAGGTCATGTGTAATCAATAGAACAGCCAAAAAAGGTCTTGTTATTCCAGGTCTTGAGAGTGTTTGTTCCCTCACCACACTGGATTTATTTCCTGGAAAGAGCAACATCAAGCGTTTTTCAGCAACATAAAACAACTCAAAGACACACATGAAAATTTGGTGACCAGATGAATATAAAGAGAACTGATAAAAAGAAGAGGAAAAAACACTGCAGAAGACCACACAGGCAGGAGATGGTTATAACCATTCTGTTATCTGCCTAAAGATGAAGGCTATGGGGCTCACAGGACACAACTGACATGAAGTCTGAAAACACCTATAATAACTCTCATATATTATACATGACAGGCTTACCATCTTTCAAATGTGGTTTGTACAGTATTAAACCACTTTTCATTGTCTGAAGATTATTCCTTTAGATGATTCATGATTTTTACAGCACTGGATTTCACAGAAGTTCTGCTTTCTCTCTCTCTCTCTGAATTTTGAGGATTATGGCATCTTTGTATTTAAAGACTCCCACACTCCAGTGCTGCCTGACTCAAACGTCCCCCAAATAAGTCAAGTCAGTTTCATTATGGTTCCCTTTAAGTGCCATGAATACTCTTTTTCCCATTGCTCAAAAGTCCACTGAAACACCCTTCTGGCACCTCTTGGTTGATCCAAAATCCAAGACAACTTCAAATCCTTTCCTCTGTGGTCTGTCCCCATATTTCTATATAATGTCATTACCCAGAAATGCCTATAGGTCTGAAAACATTATTTTGTGTTGTAATGTACACATTTCTCAGGTGCCTAAGACTTTTCGATAGATACAACCCATGTATACAAAAGCTCCTCAGGGCTCTCAAAAATTTTCAAGAGAGTAAAAGGGTCCCCAAGACTGAAAAGTGTGGGAAACACTGCTTTAAAATTTCCTTCAAACAGTAGTTTTAGTGGGTTTGGGTAGTAAATTTAGTCTTCACCTTTTATTTTTCTGAAAATGTCTTTATTTCACCCTCATTCTTGAATAATAGTTTTGCTAAGTATACAGTTGGATGAACAGTTCTTAAGTTACTTTCTTTCAACTCTTTGAGGATATTATTCCCTTACCTTCTGTTTTCACTATTGCTGCTGAGAAGGACACTATTACTCCACTTACTGTTTCAGTTTAATTGTTCTTTCTCTCTGGTTGCCTTTAAGGTCTTTTTTGTCTTTGATGTTCTGCAATTTCACAACAACGTGTGAATTTCTTTTTGTTTATCTTGCTTAGGCTACATTACTCTCCCAAAATCTGCAAATTCACACGGTTTTTCATCAAGTTTAGAAAATTCACATCTACCTATTGCTCTTTAAGTATTACCCCTCTTCCATTCTTCTATTCATGTCAGAACTTTTCATTCTAGCCTGGGTTCTAATATGCTACCTGTGATATTTGACTTTTATCATTATGTCAACAGTGTTTTGCATATTTAGCTTTTTCTTTTCCATTTTTCCTTTCCATTGTTCCTTGTTCTTTCCTAACACACTCCTGTTGATTGGTAAACTTTCATAATCCTTTATGCCTTTAATTATTATATGTAGAGTTACTACATGTAACATTTTATGTGATGTATACTCTGTATCTGAAAAAATATAAGTATCCCAAGGTTCTAAATCTATTGTCTGGTCCTAGAACTTTAAGTCAAAGTGGCTGCTTCCTCAAATATGTAAGGATTTTTTATTAGGAGTTCATTTATAGTCTTATTTGTAGGAGTCTATTAGTTCTTCATTGAAAACTGGGGACACTTCTCAGCAGAGAAGATATTCTCCTGCAGCTAGCCAGAGGATGCAACTAAACTGGGTCAGCTTAAGGCCCCCTGAGTATCTCAATTCACTGTTGGAGATTCAAGCTCCCTCACTACCGACCATGATACCTGCAAATTTACCATCGGAAAAACTGTATCTCAAGATTGTGAAACCACGCATATTTTTAGTAAGTCTGTTAAAATGCAAATACCTCTGGGAGGGATAGTATGCTTGAGTTATGAGATGCCTTCTATAAAAGGACCAGTTGGCAGATTAATAAGAGCAATGTCCTGTAAGACCGCTTAAAGCTGGTTTTCAGAGACCTTTTCTATAATGGTAGAAAGATCTTTTTAACTCTATAGGATAGTGATGACAAATTAATTTCACCTCCCATGCAACTCCAGTGTAGTGATAGTGGTTGTCTGGAGTAATGTATTAAGAAGGTGTCCAATGCCTTCTCAGGGTGAGCAAAAACAAGTGTCACAAAAACTTGGTAATAGAATAGCACTGCCTAAATGTCAGGTGCTGTCTTAATTGCTTAGCATGCATTAATTAACTAAATCTACACAACAATATTACTAGCAAGTGTTGTTATTTTACTTTTACAGTCAAGGAAATGGGCACTACTAGTTAAGTAACACAGATAGTAAATGATGGAGCTGAGTGATAAATATGAAAAGCCTAGCTTCAAGGCTCTCTGAATTATCATTAAGCAGCAGTGCCCTATAAATTAGAGCAGATAAACAGAATAAAAGGGACAAAGTAACTTTTCTCCTCTCTGTGCATACAATGGTGCATAACTAGGACTTTCAAATGCTTTATCTTTAGATATCCTTAGAAACAGATTCAGTTTCTTACCCTCTCTGATGCTCTCTGCTAGTCCAATATCTAGGTCAGAAATAAAAATCTCTTTAGATGACACAGATGTCAGTCAGGACAGAAAGCTCCCATGGTATGAGTTTTGATGGATTCTTCATCTAGAATCTAAGGTTAAAATGGCACCAGATCTTTAAAATATTTATTTGTCCCACTTCTGGTTCATAATTATGCCTATTCCTTCCCAAGAATGAGTCTATGGCACATTCTTATCTGTACCTCAGCCTGAAAAGTTGCTGGTTCTCAATTATTGTGCACAGAGTGAATGAATGACTAGAGGCATGATGTGAAGTCTAGACCCAGAGGAAATTCTATATGAACGCACCATGTCGATATTCGTATCCTAAGCTTACGGTGGAACTACTAACTACTTTTGGTTTTTAAGTAACAAAGGGTAAGGAGAGATAACCTCACATACATACACACACTTACACACACACTCACAGTTTGGTTTGGTTTAACAAAGTTACTAAAATACATCCCACAGGCTGGATGAGGAAAGGATGAGGAAACTACAGGGACAAGAGAAACCCTCCAATAAATTTTTCTCCATTTCAGAAGTATTTACATTTCCAATTTATATTCAATTTTGAGAAATTTACAACAAACATAATTTCTTATGTGAAAAATATAAATAGGTGGAGGGACATATCCATCCATCTTTTTAAAGAGCTTGTTATCATCAAGGCATACACAAAAAACCTTAGAAATGGAGAAATACACATTTCTGGTTTCCCAGGATCACAAAAAGCAATCGCGTGTTTCTCTGACGTTTCTTTTCGAGTTATGTCTCTAGGGCCATATGTGATGTGTTTCCCACACTTACAGCACCTTTATATGTCTCTTTTAAAGTTATTTATAAGGTGTTTTTCTATCTGTAGCATACATATTTATATCTCCTCACACCCATTTATATCATTTATTCACAAATGCGTTGAATAATAAATTGGTGAGCATTTTTTCCTTTTTTTTTTAAGATTTTTATTTATTTATATGACAGAGAGAGAGAGAGATCATAAGCAGGCAGAGAGGCAGGCAGAGAGAGAGGAGGAAGCATGTGGGGCTTGATCCCAGGACCCTGAGATCATGACCCAAGCGGAAGGCAGAGACTTTAACCCACTGAGCCGCCCAGGTGCCCCTGTTTTCCTCTTTCTTACAGTGCATGCATTGTGGTATATTCCCCTCTGACAGAAATTTTATATATATATATATATATATATATATATATATATATATTTATATATATATGCATGCACACACATCATTTTTTCCATCCTTATGTCACTTGGACACACAGTTAAATCAATTATCTAGTCACAAGCAAATTAATGACTTTGATGAAAACTGGACAACTAATGAAAATTTTAGTTAAAAAGTGAAAAAAAAATTTAAAGATTTTATTCATTTATTTGAGAGAGAGAGAACATGAGTGGGGGGAAGGGCAGAGGGAGAGGGAAAGGAGACTCTTTGCTGACCAGGGAGCCCCACACAGGGCTCAGTCCCAGGACCCCAAGATCATGACCTTAGACAAAGTCAGACACTTAACCAACTGAGCCACCCAAAATGAAAATATTCTTAAAAGTACTATGTTACTTCCTGCCTTCTAAAATCAACTCTAGTAAACATAATTTAATCTTTTGTTAGTAAGTTTTGGATGAAAATTGCTTATTTTTTCATTTTACAGGATACCTATGACCAAATTTATTCACTCTACAAATGTCTAGTCATTGTCTATTGTGTTCAATAGGCAAAGTAAGACTCTGTTCTACAAACAGTATAATAAAAAAAGAATTCTTGTCTCAAGTGCCTTACAATGTGGCAGGGAATAGAGTTATGTCTCCCTAGTTACTTGTAATATGAATGCAACCGATCATAGATTAAAGAAAAAAAATTTTAAAGGAGGTGATATTTCACCATTTCACCTAGTTCTCAAAACATTTAAGATTTTATTTATTTGACAGAGAAAGAGAGAGACAGAGAGAGAGAGAGAAAGCAACAGAGGGAATACAAGCAGGGGGAGTGGGAGAAGGAGAAGCAGGCCCCCTGCCGAGCAGGGAGCCCAATGCAGGGCTCAATCCCAGGACCCTGGGATCATGACCTGAGCCTAAGGCAGATGCTTAACAACTGAGCCACCCAGATGCCCCCCAAAAAATTAAAAAAAAATATTCCAGCAGGTAGAAAGGAAAGTTAAGGCACTCTAGGTGGGGTAAATAGCATATAGCTGTAACATAAGTTTGAAGGGGTGACAAGAGGGAGAGAGAACAAAGGGGAAGACCATAAAGAGGCAATGTGAATGATGGCTAATATCATGAATTTAGAATCAGAAAAACCTCATTTAGAATGCCAACTATTCTCACTTATTAACTTCATACTTGGGTAGGTTTTACCCTTTCTGAATCTCTTTATTCATCTGTAGTCATTATAAGAATTAAGATAATGCCTGTGAAAGGTATAGCTAAGGTCTCGGAACCCAATAAAGAATACTCAAAGTAACTCTTATTGATTTATTATTTGTGTTGTTATCATTAGAAATGACCCATTGAGACCCTTGTGTCTCAAGGATAGGTCTTTAATGGCCATATCCCAAGGGCATGCTTGGCTTCCTCGTGCAGCATCCTTGCCTCAATGGATCCTGCCTCCTGCCTCATCTTTTCCAGCCTTGTCCACTTACTACCATACAAAGGGCCCCATTAGTAATACCCATTGTGCCTGAATATTGCTGATTTCTTACTTGATCAAATATTCTCCTAACTTCTAGTTTGTCAGAACCCTGCTTTCTAAGAAAGAGGGATTAAGTTAGAAAAAATAAAGAAAAACCTAGCTGTGCTAAATTAAAAATAGGCTTCGATTGAATCAATGTTTCTACTGTTAGAGGATATTTCTATGCATTTTAAAGGTGCTTTTACTAAAATGATGTCTTAGACAAAGACCTGAATGTAATGGTGAGAATTTCAGATACAATAGCAGGCCTAAGGGAGAGATTTCCACACACACATCACCAGAGCCCTCTAATAAATTATGAGTAGATGGTTTCCTCTACTGACATGAAGAGCCATTTCTGCAGAGAGTGTTGCAGTTGAGTTCTAGTTTTGCATTCCATGCATTTCCAGTTACGTGGGTGGAAGATTTCATGGCACCGTACAGTTTATTCTTAGCATGTGTGGGTCATGTGTTATTCAGCATGATGAGACACTCTAATTGAATAATAAGGTTAAGATTTTTTTCAAGGCCATGGCTAACAAAGCTATAAATAATATTCAAAAGGCAGAGCAGATGAAGCCATGAATCTTCAGAAGACACAAGCAATAAAGTCAAGAAATTTTTATATGAGAGTTAAGAGGAACCAAACCGGTTCCTCCAATCTGGGAAACTCCAAATCTCACTGTGCCTGAAGGCCGTGGAAGTCCCAGTCATTGCCAACTCATCCTTCCGCAGAACCAGTGGCTGTCCTATCCGCCAACATGTTATTCTTCAGTAGCAACATTTCTAAACAACCTAGGAGTTTTCTAGGATCAGATAAATGAAGTTACAAGTATCCATTAATAAGAACTTCTTAATATGATTATGGGTCTTGCTTTGGAGGGAGGAAGAGATGCAGTGGAATGATTTTCAGCCTGGGTCATTAAAATAATTCAGCTACAGGTGGCTTAACTTAGGAGCTCCCTATCCCACAACTTCTCCAAAGTCAGACTGGGTAGCCAGAGAGCACAGCTGAGTAATAACATGACAGGCGTGGCAGGTTGTCTCTAGGTGCTTTGATAAAAATATGTTTGTGCAAAAGACACTATTCATTATAAGCAACAAAGGGTGTGGTGTTTCAATGTTTAGCAAGTATAAGCTGAAACTACTAAGTGCTTTGAAACCAAGACAGAAAGCAAACTGGGGGGGGGGGCTAGGCTACACCTCTTTTTATGCACATCCTTTTTTCTGATCTTGAGTTACAGCAAAATATCTTCAACCCCTCTTGCCATTGACAAGTTATCATCTTAACATGTAAACCCTAAGCAAAAATAAATATTAAATTTGATAACCTCTGCTTCAAAATATGTGGTATTAAGGTAGAAGAAACAAACTGTTAACACTAGTGAAATTAAATCTGTCCAGAAACCTTTATTTTAGAAAGGTTGGTATTCAAATTTTGATTCCTCATGTTGAAACAGATGGGCATAGCAGGAATAATTCTTACTGTATATCACTTAAAAACACACTATTTATATGAAGGATGTATGTTTTTAAAGCACCAGTAAAATGCCTTTACTCTTCTTTTCCCACATGTCCTTGAACATTGCAAGCACTTCTGTGGTCTCAACTATCACCCCAAGGTGAATTACTTCTATATCCACATTTCCTCTCTCTCGCTTTAGTTTAACAACGTTTCTGCCTCCTGGTTCTGCCAGCTGTGTCTCTCACATTAACCTCAAGCTCAAGCTGGTTGAAATGATTCATCCCCTTATCCAATAATGCCGCAAAACTTCTGAGCTTCTAATTGCTCTAGATAAAATCTCCATGTCTGTTGTCACAGAGACTCAAAATTGCAAAGTCTCCTTTTCTCTTCCGTTTTCCCTCTTTTCTACAGCAGGGTTTCTTTGCACTGTTGCAAAGTTCTTTGCACTGTCTCTGCACTATTGACACTTGAGCTTGAAAATTCTTTGTCCTAGAGAACAAGGTTAGAATTGTTCTGTGCACTTTACAGTTTTTGACAGTATCCCTAGCCTCTCTGTATAGTTGCCAGAAACAGTGCCCACTCCCCAAGGTGTGACAACCAAAAATGTCTCCGGACATTGCCCAATATTCCCTGGGAGGAAGGGAGCAAAATCACTCTTCCTTACCGGCCAATTAGTTGCCCGACAGTCAATTAGTTCTATCCATTCTCTTACAGGTTCGTCACATCAGTCCTCTTTACCTCATTCCTTTGTCAAGCCCTCATATAGACAATCAGAGTGTGTGCTTTTTAGAGTAATTTTTTGAAATGTATTTGACAGTAATGTACAGAAATGTACCAAGCCTTGTCAAAGTCAACAACCAACAATGAATACAGGGAAAAAGAAAACTTCATGAAAGGAATCTGAGAAATATTTCTGGTCATTCCAAAAAGGTTGGGGTCTGAGGGGCTTCTACGTTGATTTCATCTCTAACAGTTTAAAGTTACAATTTAGAATAGAAAGGACCACACAAGAAGCCATCTAACTATTTAGGCAATCATAAGACATGGTGTTCTGAACAAGGACACTGGGTTATAACAAACAATGTAAGTACGCGCAATGGAAAGAACACGGGTTTCAGGTGTTAGGTAGACCTAATCCTATCTTTGCTAATCTGATATTGGAACATAAGAATATCTAACTCTGCAGACTTGTTCTGGACTAGAATAAGTAATTATTATTTCTATATTACATTTTTGACCAGAATAGATTTGAGACCATTACAAGTGTGAAACACCTAGCACATAGCAGGTGATCACTAAACGTAAGCTAATAATAGCATGAATCCTGATGGCGCTGTAATACCTTTAAGATGAAATTATAGGCGATACTGTGAAGGATCCCACTAAGATAAAATGATAATCCTAATGAGGTATTCAGCATTTCCAAGGGGAAAAAGAGTAGCAAGAATAGACCCAGAATCAAATGATAGGCCCCCATCCCAGGTGCCTACACCACTACAAAGTAATGGCAATAATATAATGACTTTAAAAGTCATAATCAAAAGTTTACTTGCATCCCATACATACTGATACTATATTAACCCTCTATTATGAAAACAAAATTAAAATATTACATTAGATCTCTGAGAATCAGACTGAATTACCTGCCTACATGCAACAAAGACCAAGAAGGAAGAGCTTCTTGAGAGAGGCAGAAATCACCAGGTGGAGCGTGAAACCAAGAGAAGAAACACCTCTAATGGAGCAAACAGTCGGTAGGATCAAGTGGTGCTGACTGATCAGATAACCGAAGAATAAAAATTGAAAAAAAAAAAAAACTTTTTAAATTATATTAAAAAATGAGGTGGTGATGGTGGATACCAGACTTCAGTGTGCTCAGGAGAGAATGGGAAGCAATATATAGGTGACAGGTACAGATGACACTCAATTGAGTTTGGCTGTGAAAGATACAGGGGAGGTGAAAGGTATGTGGAATTGAGGAAGGTTTTCCTAAAAGCTGAGAAAGACTAGATCACATTTAAATACTGAAAGGAGAAAGTAGGTTGAAGAGACCAAAAGAGACATGCAGTAGAATACAGTTCCTAAAGAGGTAAAAGGGTACATGACAAGGAAGGTGGAGGGCTTAGGCTTAAACGGTAGGATGAAGCAGATAGACTCATCTTTCATAGCAGCGAGTAGGAAGGAGGAAAGGGTGGCTCCTTGGGCATGGAGGAAATCACAGGAAGTTGAAGGAGTTTCCATCTGATGATTTGCATTTCATTCATGAAGAAGTTGTTATTTCATCCATCTCTGGGACCCTTGTGCAAATTAGATAGTATTTTTTCTTTTGAAAGACTAGAGGAACAAAAGTGGTCAATGTTTAAATAATTTTGGTTCTTACACTTTGGCATATTTTTTGGATAACCCATGGTTCTTTTTTATGTCCATGAATCCACCATAACACACCGGCACATGTGCACATGCACACACACGCACACATAGACAAATATGTACACAAAACAATTTCCAAGCTGTGCTCTGACTCATTAGTATTTTCTTGAATTGGTAACATTTCTATTTAAGTTACAAATCAGTGTAGGATCCAGTCAAATTACACATGAATTTAGAGTTGAAGTTGAGGTAAATGTCTCATGCAAAGATTTAGAGCTTTTCATCATGACACAGTGTATTGGAGAATCACTTGCTAAGAATGTGGCCATTACTGTACAGTTTTCTGGGCAAAACAAAGGTAGTTGATACTGTACCTTGGCGAAGCTGCCTTACCTGCCTTTGTCACTGCCCAGGTGTTTCCCATGCCTGTGGCGGACTCAGGAGGTGGAGGAGCCTGCCAGACCAGTTGCAAAGTGCAGAACACGCCTCAGGGCCTCCATTCACCATCCAATTCGCCTTCAGTGACTGTGCCCAGCCTTAGCACCGCAAGGCTGACCTTTCGACACAGGTAAGTTCAGCAACAATCACTTGGCTGCAGCCATTGATTCTGCCTACTGCCAGAAATTCTGCAGTCTCTTGGGCGGCGGCCACTTGGCAGCAGTTTTCAGGAGATCTGCTCTGGCACAGAATGTGTGTGTGTGTGTGTGTGTGTGTGTGTGTGTGTGTGTGTGTGTGTGTGTGTGTGTACGCACACACATTCTCCACAGCTAATGTGTGATGCTTGCTGAAAGAATGAGAAGAGATATAAAGAGTCTGAATAGAAACAGTGCCTCTCTTCTCTCTTTCTACCATTGTCACAAGCACCCTAGCTACGCCCCGACTTCAACAGGAGTTTGTAAGGACACGGAAAAGGGAGGAAGGGAAAGAAAAGGCAGAAAGAGACAGAATGCAAACACACAGAGGCGAGGGAGGGCACCAGATGAGAGGCTGAGTTAAAACACCCTCCGGGAAAGCGCCTTTGGGTGGAAGGTCATTTCATCTTCCCTGCCTCTACTCTCTTCCAATTCAGACTTTCGATTCACTGAGGTAGATACAAAGAAATCTTTTTTTGTTATAATTTTCAAACCTTCCATATTTATAATATTTGCATTCCTATAATAAATTTCCCTCTATCAATAGCAAGGGCTCTTTGTGGCCCTTTTTACTCCACATAACACAAAGATAATTGCTTTGTTAATATTAACAGTAGGACAGATAACTAGATAACGAGGGCCAAAAATATTCCTTGGTTCAATGTTCACTTAACACTGAGCTGGGAAAGAAACAAAGAGGCAAATACTACCAATATTCAAAGACATCTTTGTAAAGATTCGCCTTCCTCATGTAATTTACAAATGTGGTTTTATAGTAAACAGAAACTACTTAATTGACATGATTTTCTTTATGAAAACAAGCTCCTCTCTTCCTTCTCCTTCTCCTTCTTCATTATGGTACTATACTTGGAATTGATTTCAAGGGAGAAGTGAACCAAGGTAACTACCCCAACCCAACTTGGGAGGACCTCTTGCTCCAACCTGGACTGGAAAAGAATTTAAAGTAGCATCTAATAATATTCTTATTGTAATATCTGGCAAAGAGTAAATGGTCACACAATGCTTGTGCATATGGAAATACGCAGAGGAAAAAAGGAAAAGCCAATAGCTATTTGTAAGTAATGAATGATTTTTAAAACACTAATGAAGTGGTGAAAATGGAATCCAAATTCCAAGGAATTAGAGAGCAGTAAACAGCAAATGGGAGGTGAGAAAACAGAGTCAAGTCTAGACTACTTTTGAGCGTGTCAGTACAGAGACATGAAAAACTAGTATAATAAGAAAAAACACTCATACTATCAGGGCAGGGAGTCATTTGACCAAATGACTACCCTTCACAATACAACATTTATTCTTAAATCAGCTAACCCTTTTACTTCAACAAACACGTCCCTCGGTATGCATACATAAATACATTTGTGTTATTTTTTAATTACATCAGACACATTTGGTAGATAGATGACCATTTGAAACTCCAGAGCAAGTAACCATTATATGAAGTCTCAAAAAGCATATGTTTACTGCAACCACTTGTTTTGTTTACTGCCAAGGTCAACTCAAAGATAGCTTGCTAATTTTTGGACATCATTCCTCTTTCAAAGTCATAATGGTGGAATATGAATGTTCCATTCACAAGTGGCCAAACGCTTCAGCTCAATATTTTACAACTTGTTTAAATAGCCTTCTATCTTCAATTCGTTGAATAGGCTCCTGCTCAGCCAAGTTTCTTTGGGATAACTTCTGGCTCTGACCCAAGTCCTTAGTGTTGATAACCTGCCTTGCTACTCAGCGCTCAGCAAAATTCACAGATGAGGCTGGGAGAACTCTTTAAGAAGCTGGATGTGACTCAGGTAATGTGCTGTCCCTCATCTCCTCATTTGCCATGTTGCTGAATTCTTTTATATACCATGCTTCCATCATCTGTTTGAGCTGCCCTTTTTTTTTTTTTTTTAACAATTTCCCTATGTAACTGATTACCAAATTTCACTTGTCTACGTGAACTCCAAGACCATCCACGTATCTGTTCGTATTTGCCTGGCATCCCACAGGAATGTTCACCTCATGCTTATATATATCTTTTTTTTTTTAAAGATTTTATCCATTCACTTGACACAGAGACACAGAAAGAGAGATCACAGGTAGGCAGAGAGGCAGAGAGGAGGAAGCAGGCTTCCTGCTGAGCAGAGAGCCCGATGCGGGGCTCGATCCCAGGACTCGATCCCAGGACCCTGAGACCATGACCTGAGCCGAAGGCAGAGGTTTTAACCCACTGAGCCACCCAAGCGCCCCTATATATTTCTTTTTTCACCGCTTTGTCATTAACTTTCAACTTGACCTCCTTTGATTTTCTTCTTCTTGTAATTCTATAACTTCTTGTATCTAAATTTCTCTCTGTGGGATCGAGAGTGAAGTTTTGTATGCAGTAGGATTTACTTTTTAATTACGATTTTTATTATAAAAATAATTAAAACACATTACAAAAGATGAAAAATAGAATAATAACCCCCAAATATATAATTATTTGCATTTCCTTCAGGCCTGTTTTCTTGTGCATAATTTTTTTACTTAGTTTTACTTAGCTTCAAATCTTTTTTAAACAAACACACATATAATAAACATATATTTATAAAAATAGCATATAGTTTTCTATAATTTTTTCACTTAACATTATGACATAAACATTTTTCATGCTGATAAATAGACCCCATAAGTATGATTTTAATAGCCATGTAACATGCTGTAATATAAACTATCTTATTGTAGGACATTTAATTTATTTCTAATTGCTTACTATTATAAATAATGCTGCTATGCATGTATTAGTGGGTACAGCTTTTCCAACCATATTTTGGGCTATGGTCTTAAGATAATATTCCAGCAGAATTAGTTCACTAGAATCACATATTTTCACATTTCCTTCCAAAAACTGTACTAACTTGCTACCATTATGAAGGATAGCAGTTTTGTTATATCCTCATGAGCACAGAATAAATGAGTTTCATTTTTTTTTTAATTTTTATTTTTTAAATTTTATTTATTTATTTACTTGAGAGAGAGAGCACACAAGCAGGGGGAGGGGCAGAGAAAAAGGGAGAAGCAGGCTTCCTGCTGAGCAGGGAATCCCACATGGGGCTGGATCCCAGGACCCTGGGACCATGACCTGCTGACACTCAACTGACTGAGCCACTCAGGAGCCCCCAGATTCTTTTTTTTTTTAATGAATTGATTTCTAACGCTAATTTAATATATTAATATTTTACTTCATAGTTGTTTGAAGTAAATTTATCACTCTGATGCATTCAAACTTCTTCCATGCTAATTTCTTCACATTACAAACGTTTGGAATGTTTACCTTAATTGAGAAAAGTACTAATGTCAAAGAAAGAAGGTGAACCCAAATAAAGTTTTGCTACCTTATTTAAATTTTTTAAAAATGTGAAGATATTAACTTGCTTATCCTCTATCCTGCTCTTCTACCTGACTATTGTCATGCACAAAACTCTACTAGGTCACCATTTCACATTTAAATAACCTAATTAAAACTTTATCAGTTAGAAATGACCAATGTGGTATGTTCAGTATAAAGACACTATAAAATCTAATACCTCTTAGTCTGTCATGCTTTATTATATGAAGCAACTTAAGAGAAGGACCAGATCTCTTCATTTTTCTTTGAGTATTTAAAAGTGATTAAATCACATAAATGTAATCTTTAAAATCATGTCTACTCATTAACTCCTCCAATGGTTACTCACATGCTAACAAAATGGTCAGGATCAGGAAGAATCAACCCTCAATGGCTTTCTTTTCTTTCTTTCTTTTTTTTTTTTTTTAAGATTTTATTTATTTATTTGACAGAGAGAGAGATCACAAGTAGGCAGAGAGGCAGGCAGAGAGAGAGGAGGAAGCAGGCTCCCCGCCGAGCAGAGAGCCCTATGCAGGCCTAGATCCCAGGACCCTGAGATCATGACCTGAGCCGAAGGCAGAGGCTTTAACCCACTGAGCCACCCAGGCGCCCCCCTCAACGGCTTTCATGTTGTATTTGTAACCTCACAGCAGTACCTGAATTAATATACAAAAATCCATTTCCTGTGTCTCCCTATATATCTTATTCCTCCTGGAAAGGGGGGCTTAGTGGCATCATAGAAGAATGTTGGGGAGGTTGCCTTAAAAGTAACTGAGATGCTATGCAAATTTATCATGTACATTAACTAACCTGTTGAATTTCCTTGAATTGTGTCACAGATGTTTCTGGAGAAAAGTCAAAGTTTTATTTTGCCTGTAATGTTGACAAATTTTTAAGAGAAAGTTGATGATATTTTCTGGCTCAACAAAGAGTAAAGATTTGTTTGAATTATGAAAGGTACAAATAGTTGACAAAATTATGGCTATAGGTAAAAGGCTATTTCAACCTGAAAAAAAGAGGGTCCACCTGGTTTGTGTGAGAGAGAGTACAAAATCATTTCTTTTCAGTTTTTTCCATAGATATTTTTCTTTTTGTGGCTAACATTATACTTCTTACTGCTATTCCACTACCAAGAGATTTAGTCAAATTTTTTTTTACTAACCAGTCTTTTGTGACAAGATTTTGAACTCTGACAAAATAGTAAATCTATAAATTATAAACAAGGATAGACTTCTTTTATCCTTTCAATTTATTTATTTGACAGAGAGAGAGCGAGCACACACAAGCACGGGGAGTGGCAGGCAGAGGCAGAGGGAGAAGCAGGCTCCCCCACAGAGCAGAAAGCCTGATGCAGGGCTTGATCCCAGGACCCTGGAATCGTGATCTGAGCTTAACCGACTG
Source organism: Ailurus styani (assembly GCA_002007465.1). NCBI lineage: Eukaryota > Metazoa > Chordata > Mammalia > Carnivora > Ailuridae > Ailurus > Ailurus styani. The sequence continues at coordinate 3,492,205 of LNAC01000029.1, read as the reverse complement.
AACCACACAGGTGCCCCAACAAGGATAGGCTTCTAAGTAATATTTAGCTCCAGAACAGCTATGAAATCTTATCCTGAAATGAGTACACACAGACCCTAAGAGTGTTTTACCAATGAAGTAAAAGAAGCCATACTTTGTAACCATGGGTTCAGCTATACTGTTTTTGTGGCAATTTATCTAGAGGACATTTTCAACTTTGTCTATTTTCTGGTCAAATTCCTAAGTACAGTAATAGAGATTTTCTGAAAGTATGTGAAGACAAAAAAAGACTATCACAAAACCAAAGTGTTCTGTGTCCACGCCATCTGTGATGTTTTTACTCTGAGTTTCATAAAAATACAAAGCCCCTAAGAAGCTAAAAAAAAAATCTATTAATTCCCTTGCATCTAGACATGATCCTACTTAAATCATTCTAGAAAGATTTATCCTATTCTCTGGGGGAGTGAATTTCACACTGTATTTAGAAGAATTTGACCCTCACATAAGTAACAAGATGGATTTACAAAGGACGCTTTGGTGGTTGGTTATGAAATCTCTGACATTTCTTAAAGTTGACTCATTCTAGGAAAACAATTTGAATGTATTCATTGACATCACCACTTTGAAGCACCTACACAATTTCAGTATTTGAATGACAACTACAATTTAAGATTCCGGTAGTTTCCAAAAAGAAATAAACACTTTTTTTGAACTCATTAATCTCCTGATTTGTTTATACATCTAAGAGTCTTCAATTTAGCAAGTATACTGCTTGGAATCTCAGCTAAGTATTGCTCCACTTCTCATGAAAGACTGGGGCTCTTTTCTTTTTAGTCCTTAGGAAGGAGAAAATCTCTTGACAACATATAATACCTACCCAATGGTTCACTTGGTCACCCAGTCTGATACAAGAGGCTCTTCCAGACCCTCTCCTCTTTCACTGACCTCATTGTTAAGTAAGGAAGATTTGTCTCTTCTCTGGTGTTTTGTTCTCTAGAAAAAGAGTTCTTTCAGCAATGCCTACATAAGTAGAATTCTCATTCTCCACGTAGCTGATATCTCCATTCTGATCCTGTCATTATCTCTGCCATATTCATTAGTAGTGTATTTCATTCTCCAGTAAGTCATTGATCTTAGACAAGGAATAGGAATAGAAGAGCAAATACAGGGCACCTGGGTGGCTCAGTGGGTTAAAGCCTCTGCTTTCGGCTCAGGTCATGATCTCAGCGTCCTGGGATCGAGGCCCGCATCGGGCTCCCTGCTCAGCGGGGAGCCTGCTTCCCCCCTCTCTCTCTGCCTGCCTCTCTGCCTCCTTGTGATCTCTCTCCCTCTGTGAAATAAATAAATAAAATCTTTAAAAAAAAAAAAAAAAAAGAAGAGCAAATACAGGAAAATGTCATTGGCTTCTGTTGGTCAGTTTATTTCTACACCAAAACCATCATCAAAGATTTAAAGTACTCAACACATTTTCACAAATGGACTAGTGCATGAAATGAGAAAAGGTGAAATCACTAACTTTGTGAAGAGTGTCAGATCAGTCATTCCTTAGTGGTTAAGAAAGGGAATTTTCCAAAGAGTTCCTTCTCTTGGTAAAGGGATTTAGTTATTATATGCATATTCATTATATTCTCAAATCTTAGCAATAGAGCCAAGGATATCCCCATTCAAAAAGCTATAAACTGAAATGCAGAGATAGTACCTCATATCCCAAAGAAAGGAACACATGGACCATGATTTCTTATTTTGCAACTCACTAGATTATTTTCCTTCCCATATGGCTGACTTGGTTGCTATCCAAACGATGCAGGATCTTTTACCTAAAAAACATCATTTTCCAATTAACCAAATACATAATAGAGAAAAGAGATTCTTTTGAGGAGTCAAGGACTGATCTCTCCTGGAGGCAAGCTACTGGATTTGATGGACCAGAGGCCAAATGGGTAATGACAAATTCCAGGTTTTCATGTTTTGGTTCCTTGAGTGCCTGAAAGCATATGGAATGAGATTCTTTTCTGAGACACTGTAGTGATGACAGAGAACAGAAGTGTTCAAACTCACAGGCTTTTAAGGAATTAAATGTATAGAGAGCTTTGGGAAAGACAATGGTAGAAAAAAGAAAGGAATGTAAGACCTGTCAGAAAATATTCTCAACTTCTACTACACAATTTGCTTTCTAAGAAAAACAATCTTGACTCAAAAAAGCTGGAAAAGAGTAACTGGCATGTAGCACCCATAAAGGAAAATTTACAAACAAAGTAAACTAAAGTGGAGGGGTAAATTAAGAGAAATACAAAAAACAAAGTGTTAAAGGAAGTTTAGGGGTTTCCAAGTAGACAGATCTGAGTGGACACCAGCTCTTGGTTTTCTATGTATGGATTTTGGACAAATCACTTAATTTTCATGAGTCTCCTTCTGCCCAATCAGGTTATTTGAGGAGACAATGTGAGGTAAGTTTTCACAATCACTTAGCACAGTGCTTACCATATAGTGGCCAACAAATATTAATGTTTTTAGGCTATGAGTCTAATCTATAATCCCATTTAATGAAACATAGCTTATATTCTTATTTATTGAAACATAGCTTATATAGCTGAAATATAAAATACACTAAGAAAGATAAGACAATATTAAAATAATTATGACATCCATTAAGTAGATAATAAATTGATTCCAGGTTCTCGTTCTTACACTATAAGCCTTGAAACATGGGTAATATATTTATTTTAAATTTAAAAAGTCTTTGGATATAATTCAGGACATCTTACAGCATATTCTTTTCTTATATTACTGTAGCTATAGGAATACACCTCCCTCAAAGGTATGCTGTGAAAAGTATTCAGACTAATTCATTCATTTAAGAATGGAGAGATAACATAAGTAGACTATTTAGAATAACCAGATCTCAGTTCAGACTATATTTGGCCAATGAAATGTGGATCAGCCACTATTAGATTACTCAAAAGTTTTTTTAGAATAAGACAAAAACCCTTATTATTACAAAAAGTCTACTGAGTTGAAGATTTTTCTAAAAATTATTTAACATTCCATGGTATGAAATACCCATAGCAGTGCACTGAATGCAGTTTATGGGTCACTACTTTCCAACCTATGGTGTGACATTATTTGAGGAAGGATGAGTTGTCTAGTGTTACAATAAAAATCTAAGACTTTGAATCATTACTATAGACATAACATGAAGTAACAGCAGTCCTTGAAAATGAAAGGTCAACACCACGAATTGTTTGGTTACTCTTGAAAGGAAGTCTTAGCAATTCGGTTTGCTTAGTAATTCAGTGTTAGTTATGTGAACCCTCTTGTTCCCAAGGGCCCATCTAAGAATCTATGTTTTGTTTACTTGGTTATTCTTAAATTGTTAAACTAATAAACTGTAGTTATCCCTCACAAAGAGATACCTGGTGTATTAATATGAATCATATATATATATATATATATATATATATATCAGATCTTTTAAGAGGTATTTTATAATAGGAAATTGCTATAAAAAATAGTAAGTATTCTTACTGCTCCTTTGCAGTTTTCGATGGCCACTCAAGAAGAATTCATCAAAATCAAAAGCTTTTGCACAGCAAAGGAAACAGTCAACAAAACCAAAAGACAACTGAGAGAATGGGAGAAGATATTTGCAAATGACATGTCAGATAAAGGGCTAGTATCCAAATCTATAAAGAACTTATCAAACTCAACACCCAAAGAATAAATAATCCAATCAAGAAATGGGCAGAAGACATGAACAGACACTTCTCCAAAGAAGACATCCAAATGGCCAACAGACACATGAAAAAGTACTCAACATCACTTGGCGTTAGGGAAATACAAATCAAAACCACAGTGAGATACCACCTCACAACACCAGAATGGCTAAAATTAACAAGTCAGGGAAAAACAGATGTTGGCGAGGATGCGAGAAAGGGGAACCTTCCTACACTGTTGGTGGGAATGCAAGCTGGTGCAGCCACTCTGGGGAATAGTATGGAGGTTCCTCAAAAAGTTGAAAATAGAACTACCCTATGACCCAGCAATTGCACTACTGGGTATTTACCGTAAAGATACAAAAGTAGTGATCCACAGGGGCACGTGCACCCGAATGTTTATAGCAGCAATGTCCACAATAGCCAAACTATATGGAAAGAACCTAGACGTCCATCAACAGATGAATGGATAAAGAAGATGTAGTATATATACAAAATGGAATACTATGCAGCCATCAAAAAACTAAATCCTGCCATTTGCAATGACATGGATGGAACTAGAGAGTATTATGCTAAGTGAAATAAGTCAATCAGAAAAAGACAATTATCATATGATCTCTCTGATATGAGGAATTTGGGAGGCAGGGCAGGGGATCGTGGGGGGTAGGGAGGGAAAAAAATGAAACAAGATGGGGCCAGGGAGGAAGACAAACCATAAGAGATAATCTCAGGAAACAAACTGAGAGTTGCTGGGTGGTGGGGGGGATAGGGTGGCTGGGTTATGGACATTGGGAAGGGTATGTGCTATGGTGAGTGCTGTGAATTGTATGAGACTGATGATTCACAGACCTGTACCCCTGAAGCAAATAATACATTACATGTTAATAAAATAATAGTAATAATAGGGCACCTGGGTGGCTCAGTGGGTTAAAGCCTCTGCTTTCAGCTCAGGTCATGATCTCAGTGTCCTGGGATCGAGGCCCGCATCGGGCTCTCTGCTCAGCAGGGAGCCTGCTTCCTCCTCTCCCTGTCTCTCTGCCTGCCTCTCTGCCTACTTGTAATCTCTCTCTCTATGTCAAATAAATAAATAAAAAATCTTTTAAAAAAATAAATAAATAAAAAATAAAAAAATAAAATAAAATAATAGTAATAATAATAATAGCAGTGATGGTAGGCATCCTTGTCTTGATTTTAGCCTTTATAGGAATACCTTTAAAGTTTCTTCATTAAATATGGTGTTTCACACACACACACAAAACCTTTCTTTTGGGCTCCTGGGTGGCTCAGTGGGTTAAAGCCTCTGCTTTTGGCTCAGGTCATTATCTCAGCGTCCTGGGATCGAGGCCCGCATCAGGCTCTCTGCTCAGCGGGGAGCCTGCTTCCTCCTCTCCCTGTCTCTCTGACTGCCTCTCTGCCTACTTGTAATCTCTCTCTGTGTCAAATAAATAAATAAAATCTTAAAAAAAAAAAACAAAAAACCTTTCTTTTGTCTCAACCAGTGGGACTCCCCACCTGCTAGATGGGATGTTGTCTGATTCATAAATCATTTAATAAAGTCAATTAAATCCTCAAAAAAGAAGAAGGAGAAATGTCCAAAGGATATCAGAACACAGCTACATTCTGCCTAAAAATTCTTCCACCCAGTTTCCCCTAGTAGTTATTCCTACCTATGGACATAATAGTTCTAGGGCAACTCACCAAACGTCAACTGGCCAAAAGCCTATTCACCAAAAATCAATGGCTTGAATGAAAAATCTGCTATATTTTCTATATCTTTATAATAATTGTTAATATCTGATAGAGCAAATCTTTTGATTCCAAAAAGACAGAGTAGCCAAATTTTTTCTAACCATCCCACTAATGCACATAACAATAATAGAATATTATATATAAAGATAACATAAGAAAACAGTTAAAGAAAGAAGGAAGTAGAGTGGCTAAGGGCTTTGGAATAACATTGCGGAATAACAGAGCTCCCTAAGCTTTCTTTTTACTTCATATATTCCAGATTTAGAACTGAAGGTATTAACAACCCAGAAACACCAACAATTTCAGAGAAAAGAAAAGCCCCAACAAAGCCTGCTCTGTCTAGCCAAAGGACCAGGAAGGGGCAGCCTAGAAAACAACATAGAACTTATAAATGGTAATCTCTCTTTTGCCAAATACCACAGAAAAAAGAAAAACTACAGCCACATCCCCAACCCAGACCAGCAAGGCCTAGCAGAGATTCTAGACTTCCACCCCACCTGAAAGTAAGGAGGCACCCCACCTTTTCCCTACTGGAATGGTGTCAGGGGAGGAATAGCAGAATCAGGAATTTCACCACCACCCAGTGGTAATGAGGCCACTGGCACCCTCGAAGGTATCAGTGGAAACCACGCAGCAAGCAAAAATGAATCACTCTTATCTCTGCCAGACAGGGAGTTAATGGAGGTCTAGTGTAGAGCTGAAGTTTTGATCCCTTTCAGAAATATCTAGGAGACTCCCCATCCCTGCTCAAGTGTCAATGAGGATCAGTGGAGAACCTGGACTTCTACCCTTGCATACCAGGAAAGAGGTAGCATCTCCTTTACCTCCCCCTGCTGGCACAGTGTCAAAAAGAGCCAGTTAATATAGAAGGCTTAAGTAAGATTCAGTCTCATATAACATAATACCCCAAATGTCCAGGTTTTAGCCTATGATCACACATCATATCAATAATCAGGAATATCTCAAATGGAATAAAAAAAGACAATCAATAGATGCCAACACTGAGATGACAAGGATGTCAGAATTATCTGAAAAAGATTTTAAAGCAGCTATCATAAAAATGCTTCAGTGCACAAGTATGAATACACTTGAAACAAACAGAAAGTCTAAGTAAGGAAGAAGCTGACTTAGAAAGAACCAAATAGAAGTTTAAGAACTGAATAGCTGGGGTGCCTGGGTGGCTCAGTCAGTTAAGTGTCTGATTCTTGATTTTGGCTCAGGTCATGATCTCAGCATTGTGAAACTGAGCACCACATTGGGTTTTTCACTGAGTGTAGAACTTGCTTCAGATTTGCTCTTTCCCTCTTCTTCTGCCCATCCCCACCACTCTCTCTCTCCCTCTTAAAAAAAAATTAAAAAATAGTGCGCCTGGGTAGCTCAGTAGGTTAAAGCCGCTGCCTTCGGCTCAGGTCGTGATCCCAGGGTCCTGGGATCAAGGCCCGCATCGGGCTCTCTGCTCAGCAGGGAGCCTGCTTCCTCCTCTCTCCTCTCTCTCTCTGCCTGCCTCTCTGCCTACTTGTAATCTCTCTCTGTGTCAAATGAATAAAAAAAAAATCTTAAAAAAACAATTAAAAAATAAAATAAAGAATTGAAAAATACAAGTACCAAAGTAAAAACTGAATAGATAAACTCAAGGGCAGGATGGAGGAGATAGAGAAAATAATCACTGAGTTGGAAGACAGAACAACAGAAATTACCCAATCTGGAAAAAAAAATAGAAAATAGAATGAAAAAAATTAACAGTTTCAAGGAACTCTGGTACTATACCCAAAGGTGTAACGTTCATGTTATCAGAGTCCCAGAAGAGAAGGAAAAAGAGGGTGGGGCTAAAAAATAGTACTCAAAGAAATCAAGGCTAAAACCTCCCCAAATTTGGCAAAAGACATAAATTGACAGATTCAAGAAGCTAAGTGAAGCTTAACAGGAAAAATTCCAACAAATCCCAGTTGACATCAAGACACATTATAGTCAGGTTTATGGAAACTAAAAAAAAGAATAAATTTTAAAAGTGTTGAGAGAGAAATATCTTACCAATACCATGGGTGGTGGTGGGGGGGATCTAATAACAGTACATTTTTCATCAGAAACCATGGAAACAAAAAGGAAGTCACCAAAACTTTTTCAATTGCTGACTTAAAAGAAATGTCATCCCAGAATCCTATATGCAGTGAAATATCTACTACAGAACACAATTTCTTTTTTTTTTTTTTTTAAGATTTTTTTTATTTATTAATTTGACACAGAGAGATTACAAGTAGGCAGAGAGGCAGGCAGAGAGAGAGGAGAGAGGAGGAAGCAGGCTCCCCGCTGAGCAGAGAGCCCGACGCGGGCCTCGATCCCAGGACCCTGGGATCATGACCTGAGCCGAAGGCAGCGGCTTTAACCCACTGAGCCACCCAGGCGCCCTACAGAACACAATTTCTTAAAAAATAAAACATGTAACTCTAATATGACCCAGCAACTATACTCCTTAACATTTATCCCAGTGCAATAAAACTTAAGTCTACACAAAAACCGGTACACAAATTTCATAGCAGCTTTAATTGTAATAGCCCAAAATTAGAAACAAATCAGATATTCTTCAGTGGGTGAGTAGTTAAACAAACTGCAGAATATCCTTATCTTGGAATACTACATGACAGTATAGCAATAAAAAAGGAACAAAGTATTTTTTTTTAAAGATTTTATTTATTCATTTGACACAGAGAGAGAGAGATCACAAGTAGGCAGAGAGGCAGGCAGAGAGACAGGGAGAGGAGGAAGCAGGCTCCCTGCTGAGCAGAGAGCCGGATGCAGGCCTCGATCCCAGGACACTGAGATCATGACCTGAGCCGAAAGCAGAGGCTTTAACCCACTGAGCCACCCAGGTGCCCAGGAACAAAGTATTGACGCACACAACGACCCACATGTATCTCCTGAGAAGTGTGCTGAGAGAAACAGGCCAATGACTATATGATTCCAGTTATATGTCATTCATGATTTGAAAAAAAAAAAATTATAGAACTACACAACAGATTAATAGTTGACAGTTCAGGAGGTGGTGGGAGCTGGGGGGGGCATGGATGTGTGTATAAAGAGCAACATGAGAGATCTTTGTGGTGATAGAAATGTTCTGTATCTTGATTGAATCAATACCAATATCAATATCTTGGTTGTGATAATGTACTGCATTTTTGCAAGAAGTTACCATTGGGGGAAACTAGGTAAAGATTACACAGGACCTCGCTGCCTTATTTCTTTTACATACATATGAATCATCTCCAAATAGTTTAATTTTTAAAAATAAATCTGATAAGATAAAACTCCTTCATTCTTCTTCAAATGACTATTCTTGACTTTTCCTTATACATTTGGCAGCGGCAACTCCATGACACTTTATGCAAGGGCTTGGGCAGATAGCAGTTGTGGATAAGTACAAGTCAGAGCAGGAAACAAACAAGTCAGAGCAGTTGCGGGGGAGGGGGGAGACAAGTGATAAGTACAGCTGATAGACTGGTTTACAGAGATATATGGGCCACCTCTTTGGGGACTCCCCAAAATACCTAGGAAACACTCTGATCAGGGACTCTTTGGACTAGTAAGGGCTCATTTGATCACTAAAAGTGTGACTTTATTTTAAAACCATGGGCTAGTAAAAACTGAAACATCCATGTTTAACTATTCCCCATGACTTTGACCAACAGATTAATCTACCTAGTTAAATAAATAAAATTCTTCAAGGAGAACATTTTTTTTTTAAAAAAAAGGACAGTATTTTAAATTCTCCATGGTGCAGATTAACAATTTCATTATTATTCTCACAAACATTCCCCAGTTCTTCTCTGTGTGTGGTATAAAGTCGGGCACTATACAAAGGGAGTAAAGAACAGGAGTTGCTGCCTTTGAGAATTTATAACCCAAACCAGAAAATAGGCACATGAAGAGATACAAGAAAGAAACATTCAAGCCGAAACACTGAACTGTGCTCTTACGAGCACAAATCACTACCAACACCACCAATGGCCCATGAAACTATAGTACCTGCCTCTCTCCGTTTTCATCTTGGACTCAGTTCCTTCCTTTCCTGCATGAGCCACCTGAGCCTTGCACCCATTTGCATAGCATACCTGAAGCAGTGGTAAGGAGTAGTCATTTGTCCACGTGACAATGATTTACTAAGGGCTTACTGTGTATCACAGTCCATGGCAATATTAGGTTCATAAAGAAGAATAAAACACACCCTTAGTTCTCAAGCTTTGGTGTGGAGCAGACATGTCAACAAATAACACAGATCAGAGTAATTAGCGCAACAGCACACAACTGGACAGGGTATAGTAGAGGAATAAAAAAGAGACAGCACAATTCTCGCCTGTAAGAAGCAACCAATTTATGGGCACTCTCCTCTGTACTTATGCTAACCTCTCTCCTTGAAGTAACAAGGCAAAATGAGGCCATCAGTGGTATGACATCAGAGTATCTGCCTATTTCTCAGGGAGATTATGAAGTCCAAATGTGTGAACTATAAGGGGGCTAAGATATGCCAATTGCCACAAATTTATCTGCAATGTTATGAAAGCCCCATGGCTACTCTGACCCTCATTTCCCTCGAATGTAAAACAAGAGGAAGTACTGGGCTCTAAAAAAAACATCCAAGCTGGAATTCTTTGCTTAATCACCATCTAGTATTTGTAAAATGCAGTCAAAACAATCCCAGCTGTTCCACTTTCCAGCTCTGTGAACTTGGGCAACTCACTATCACTGTATGCCTCAGTTTCCTCATCTGTAAAGGAGTCATAATAATAAAGTATCTCACAGGACTGTCAGGAAGATGCAATGAGTTCATCTATGTGAAGTGCCTCGCACCTACTAAGTATTGAATAACTACTACCTATTACTGTTAACATGGTTTTTATTATTTTAGGCTTCCAATGTTATTTAAGTATTTCATCTAAACCATTGAGATACATGATTGTAAATGTACAGACTGTTTGCATATTCTATCCAAGAGTCACCATTAAGAATTCATAAATTAATAAAGAAATGAGTCATATTCTGCCAAAAGCATAGTCCTCAGAAATAAAGCAAGTTCTTTACGAAGCCACATAACTTAGAAGATGTTACTACATTATCTAATCAGATATAAAATAGCTCTCTCCTGACCACAAGAAATGCATACATACTTCCAAAGTTCTCTAACTTCAAAATGACCTGAACATCTAATTTAGGATCTACTAAGTCCTTGCTGTTCAAGTACAGTTGGTAGACTAGCACTTGATTCAGTAAATCTTATTTGAAGCCCAAGATTCCACATCTGTACAAGTTTCAAGTGCTGCCAGTCTGGTCCACAAACAATACTTTGAACAGCAAGACACTAAGTTAAGCTATGACAATCAGAAACAGACTTAAAAATAACTGAAATGATGAAATTTGTTGTACCAAAGTCCCTGCAATTCATCAAATCTAGAAAATGTCTTATTCAACACATCATACAATGACAATTATGTCTATAAAGTATTTCAGAACTTATACGGAACTCTGACATGACTACATATATAAACACAAGAGGTTCCATGTTGGCAGACATGTTGCTTACAATTTAATTTACATAATAAAAGTATCACAGTTACAGAGATGAGCTGCACAATCTTCATAAGTAGGCGCACACGACAAAGGAACTATCCCTTGATTTTAATTTGGACAACTATGGGAAGATCTTTATCTAAAGACATATTATAACCATTCTGAAAGTGGAATTCAATCTAAGTACAGTTTTAAACTATGGTTGTGATACAGCTTCTGTTTTTTATAATCCTAGTAGGGTCTGTGTTTTCCTAAGAATGGTGCGAATCCTATCCTTAGGTCTGTATCTGTCAGAATATGAATCGTTAGTTGTGCAGTGTCTAAAGATTTAGGATTAAAATTGTATGCATCTGGGGGCGCCTGGGTGGCTCAGTGGATTAAGCCTTTGCCTTCGGCTCAGGTCATGATCCCGGGGTCCTGGGATCAAGCCCCGCATCGGGCTCTCTGCTCGGCAGAGAGCCTGCTTACCCCTCTTTCTCTGCCTACCTCTCTGCCTACTTGTGATCTCTCCCTCTGTCAAATAAATAAATAAAATCTTTAAAAAAATAATAAATAAAATAAAATAAAATTGTATGCATCTGGTCAAAAAGTGGCCTAATTCCCGGTAGCTTCAACAACATGGTACTGAAAGACCCCACTTTTTGGGTGGACTTGAAACAGAGTTAAGACCTTTTCTTAAAACGAATGAAAGCAGAATTTTGTTGAAGTGAAGTCATACTGTAATGTGTAAGAAGAGGGTTTAGGAAGACGTGGAAAGCAAACTATTTCACAGCCGCGGCTCTTTACAATCCGCTTGAGAAGAAAGCCGAACAGTTAGCTGCTTACTACGAAAGATGCAGCAAGATCCCTGCTCCACAAGCTGCTGGGCACCAGCGATACTTGAATAAATGCTCCTCCCAACCTTGGAAGATGTATGACTTTGGGATTTCAGAGGTTTCCAGAAATACACGAAAAGCAGAAAACACTTCCCTCCTTTGCCAAAACATGCCGGCCCTGTGTTTACATTACATTTCCCCCTTCTCTATGTTGGAAATAATAAGATCCCTCATAGCATAGATAGGTAAGGCATACGGGAGGCAGCTCAGCCCATTCTGTCTTGAAATCTTCTTTCACACCTCTCTCCGAAATGTAAATATGGACTCAGTCCAGCTTTCCCAGTCCGAATGACTTTGGCTGAGGGCGGTTGGTATGGAAGTCATTTCCCTTCTAGGTGCAGTAGCTGCTTTCCACAGACTCAACAAAGACACGAAATATCATTAACATCTGATTCTGAAAAGGTTGACAAGCACTTCTTTGTTTTACCCAGCAGTCTGGGGAAAGCTGCTGCGCATTACTCTATCATGAGCAAAATTATACCTATTAGGCTCTGATATGAGTATTGGAATATTTCTCTCATTTGTGCACAGCACTGAAGCTTGAATATGCCTATTGTTTTCACAGTATCCATTACATATTTTAAATGGCATGGAATGATCATATATGTAAACATTACTTCAGCTGAGGCTGAGTGATGCTTGGCAAGGCAAGAGAGGCTGTGTGATCTCCTTGGACCTTGGTTTCAAGGAAAAGGGTGCCAAGGGACTTTGGGGGGATGGCTGAGGGTTACAGAAAGGAGTGAGATGGATTGACCGATGGGTGCTGCTACATTAAAGAAGTCTGGACCCCTTCCTTTGATACACACAAAAAGCTGCAGGCCTCGAACTAGTTCCTCTATTTTGTGGCACACAGAAGGAGGATGAAAGGCTTGCCTGAGGGTCTGAAAGAGCAAGAGGGAAGAGTAGAAGAAAGGGGAGAAGGCTTACTAGTTGCAGCTTCAGGAATCATGAATAAGGGGGGGATATGCATCCAAATTTAAAAACACTTCTAAAAATAGCCACTAATAATCACATTCCCTAAGATAAAAGCAAGAATCCTAAATTGTTTTTTTAAGCACTGATGTTTTTCTTTCAGTCTTCAAAATAGGAAATGGAACTAACCTAAAAGCATGAAATCAACTGATTAAGAATTCCTGAAACTTCCCAGGGTCATGAGACGCACTGGATGGCACATGCCTCACTGTAGTAAACCTTGTAAGCAGAAAAATTTCTGCACACAGGACATTGATGCTTGTAGAAACCTGTAATCTTCATCATTTACAGAACTGAGAGTGAGCCTTCAATCCCAAGATCGAAGTCCTGGAACCCTAAACTCAAGTTGGAATGTTTATTGATATTTTTCTAAGAAACGCTCTCAAAATTATCCTGGCATTATTCTCACCATTAGTCTGCATTTAGAGTTCATCCCCCCCCCCACCGCCGCCCTTTTTTTTTAGATTAGACTTAGATTTCCCTGATAACCAGGAACATAAACACAGTGAATAAGGAAAAAGTCATTACTTGAAGAATTTGGGCCATACAGATAGACAAAAAGTTTCCTCTAGGCCAAATGTACACCAAAATGTTTATTGTGCTAAATAATTCTGTTTCCTTGATAGATAGCTCACACTCACTTTGAGTCTGAAAACCTGGCCTTAGGCAACCTTACAATAACAAACTCATGGCTGTTTACTGTTTCAGAAAGTAACAAAATTGCTTCTTACTCTACTGAAGTTATTCTACAGCAAATCAAGTCAACAGACATATTTTTTTTTAGCACCCACTCTATGTTCATCACGGGACACTGATAAACAACAAGACATGTAAGAGAATGGTCTTATCTCCAACTAAATCTTGAGCTTCTTACCTGCAAAGACGATGTCAAACTACAGCAAAGGATTTAAATGATGAGCAAAAATCAGATCAAACCTGGCAAATGAGTGATACGGACAGTAGATGCCACTGGACATCGGAGGCAAAAGAGATCCCATCAAGGGGTCAGGGGAGGCTTTATCAAGGAAATAAGACTTTCCCATCAATGATATCCTTGCTACTTATCAGAATTAAAAGATTAGCACAAGGTAGTAGTGTTTTCCAAATCAATATTTTAAATAGTTTTCTTTCAGTCTGGCTGGCTTCTTTTTCTGTTAAGAATTTTTTTAAATACCCATTCTGCTTGTCAGTAGGCTGTCTCTTTTTAAAAACATGAGACATCTTAATGATCGATCAATCCAGTGACATTGAAAAAGATAGGCTATAGCACTACCCATTTGGGGAAACTCAGCTGTGCTGTCTCCTGCCTATTACGTTGAAATGAGATGGAGACAAGCTGTCCTCACTACAACCAAATACACTCCCCCATGTACATCCACACTACCACACTTCATGCCCTCCAAGCTTTGTTTATCTTTACAGAACTACATGCCCACTCATCCCCATACACACACACACACACACACACACACACACACACACACACACACTGCATAATCCCTCTCAAGAAATACTCTAGCTATAGCCCTTAAGTATAAATAGATATTCTTAGCAACAGAAGAGGGTTTCTATTTCTCTTCTTTTTTACTGCAGACATTACTGAGCATATGCAGAACTCCGGTGGGTAAGCACCATACTTTCCAATGAGGTTATGATTTTATTAGTCCAAAATAAAGGGCTATTGCGCAGTAATGCTACAATTAGCTCACAGCACCCAAAGGACAATGGTGGCAGTGTTTTCCAAGAACTGATGAGGATTCCAGGTGTTTTGAACTGGGGTGATTATTCTCCCAACTCTAGCAACTAGTCAAGTTGCTGTTATAAGTCCCAAGTGCAAAGAATTTGTTTGTAATGTCCAAGGCAGGGCAGTATCTAAATTATTTGGAAAATGTTTTGCAAAGAAAAGAGCTTCAATTTATTAACTCTTAACAGGTGTGAAACAGAACAGTTCAAAATCACCGATTTGTTATTCAGCCCAAGGTGCTTTAAATTAGAAGAACCGTATAAAAATCTACTGCAATTCAGGGGAAATAACCCAAGGAGTTTGTAAATCTTCACTAGTTCTTAAGCAATCTAGTCACATTTAGTAGCTCATAACACTGACTGATCTCTTTTCCATGAAATGAAATCTGAGCTAAATTCCATTAACACCTCTTCCCTAAGTCGACATTTCTCCTGCCCCTTAGCTCTCCCCTTCTCAGAGCTCTTTCTCAAACTTCAGGTAGGAGAAGCACAACCTGGGGAGCAAAGATGATACAAGATTCAACTTGGAACAGGATTCTTGCCCAACTTTGTCCCAATAAACAAGCTGCTTTCAGTCCAGTTAATTGACTTCTTTGTCACTCTGGATTAAAGAATCACTTAGATCCGTTGCAACGCTAACATTATATGTCTCCATACTTCCCCGAAAAGTATTCTTTCTCCTCTCATCAACCTTTTCCTCATTCTTCTTAGACTTGCCCGACATCAGAATGGAGCAATCTTACATATCATCTCTTGTACCTGGGAAGCCAAACTGGGCTTTCCTCAGTGTCCCACCTTTACTAGGTGCTTAAGTCTGAAATAAAATGCATGGATTCAGAAGGTCAAGCAGTACGGAAATTCTAAACTCACCCAGTGCTGGCCTACGCAATTAGTATATAAAAGAGCAATAATTAAAGATAAAGGGTAGCTTGTAATGTTTTAAACTGACTAAAGAGGAAAAGCATGTGAACTTTTGAAGACAAGTTGTAACAAGGGTTTGATATATTACATTAGAATCAAGTAGAGCCTCGTGTTTTTAGCAGTCAGTAGTTATACACCAGAAAGGAAGTTAGAACCCAAGCCCTGAAATGTAAGCGGAGGGTACATGCTTAGTTTATTTTCTCAGATTAAATATCTAGCCCTAAAGTGATGCAATCATAATTAACATTTTAATAACAATCCAGACAGAGTACCTTTTGCACGTTGGATAATATACAGTTATTTGATACCATGGGTAACAAAATTGTATTTTAAATACCATAGATGCCAAAGAAAAAGAAAGCTTCCACTAAAAATAATCCTCAATCAGAAAAAAAAAAATACTAATTTTTCCCAAAAAGCTCTCATGTTTTAAACTCAGTGCAGGGATGACAAGATACTTATCTATTTGCAATGCAATTTTCTACTTTCCTTGTACTGATTTAGGTACAAGCTTTGTAGGATTCTGGCAAACATGGCACATAAACACAAAAAAAGCTACACATGGATACCCATCCCACAAGCTTTGGAAAAGGGAAAGACAATGGTCTTACAAAGAGAGAGAGAAAAAGAGAAAAACCTAATATCAACTTCAAATACCTAATATGTAGTAAGCACCTTCATTGAGTGTTTACAGAGTTCAGATTCAAATACAAAGCCATGCAACAACTTACACCTGCAAGATCATCACAATTGATGAAATATTCTTCACTTGATAATCAAAGCACTGCAGAGCAGCAGCCTTCTCCCCATTTAAAAGATGAACAGAGAGCTCAGATAGCCTAGCAATCTCTCTGGCTTCTGTGACTAGTCAACGATGCAGCTACACTGTCACCCTGACCTTCTAACTCCTGTCCAATGCTCTTTGCACTGCATCTTGCTGTTCCCACTCCATAAAATTGAAAAATGCATTCCAGGATTCCTAGTCTCCATCATTGTAGCAGCTCATAAGAAGATGTTAAAGAGCTGGGCACTTCCCCTTCTATGCCATTTTACTTTTCTCATGTCCAGAGCCTGTCAAGGGTCTGCTCTGTACGAGTAATGGCTTGGCGACAATTTAGGAGATGGAAGGTATGTTAGGAGCTCTACTCTAGGCAAGTTCAAGTTCCCCTTGAAGCCCATTTTCCAAAATGAGTGTTAAATAATACATACCTCTTAGTTCATTTTGTCTAATGTGATACCAAAGCCATCCTCCAGGAAAAAAAAGAAAGAAAAAAGAAAAAAAACCTAAGTCCACATGAGATGTGGAACACTGGCTCTCTTTGCCTACTGTTTGTATTTTCCTTCCCTATTATTTGTGCAACCACAAATGATGCAAAAATGTAGCCACTTCTCAAAAAACCCGATACTATCATTAGGTATGGTCAATTTATACAAAACAACCTCTAACCTTTTGACTTGTGCCTTGCATCTGCCTCCCTGCTCCACCACCACCACCACCAAAAAAAAAAAAAAGTTTCTCTTCTTTTACAACCCACCTACCACCAGATCCACCAAATCAGAAACCTCACTCACACCTGAGGCCTCTCTCAGCCTCCCGCCTCAACCTCTGCCCCATCTAATCAGCCTCCTGGGATTTCTTTTGTATTGTTCTTTGACAATTCTCCTCCAGGTATTTTATTTAGCCCTTCCTCTCCATTTCTGCACCAGGAAACAATCCTCCATGGATTTCCCATGTTCACACAGTGGGCCTTCTAAGCAAAGAACATGTTAAATAGCAGACAGCTTAGGAAGCTTGAGATTCTGGAGAGATTTAGAGATGCATCTTTCCAGAAACATTTCTTTACATCTCAGGGTTATAAACCTAGAGATGCCTTGCCCCTCTCACATGGAGGAGATTGGCCTACATTCCAAGTAATAAATTATATCTCTCTCTGGAGGGAATATGGGAAGATATGCTAGCGACCCTACAAAAGATCAGAGTGTACTAAAATTTAGGGCCCTCTCCTGGAGAACACCCCATTTACACACACAGGTAACCTCAACCCTTATGGAGTCACCCAATGGGAATTAGGGCACAGGGACTGATGCAGGTTGCTCCTCTAGCTGCTGTTTTAGCTGTGGGTAATAAAGCATCTGTCTCTAACCCTGAGTCTTAGGTTTCTGTTAGTATTTGTACTAACAGATACAGTATTTGTCAAGTGTGACAGACTAGCTCGTTGGTGCATAAGTAGGAGGAAATTCAGATCCTTCCCAGTTTCTACCTAACTCCCAGTGCCAATGCCTTGGCTTAGCTCAAGGCTACCTGCTCACCTGGTTTGTTTCAGTTCCCCTGGGTGGTGTTCCTACTTCATTCCCCTTCCCTTGCTGAATATGTTCCCCTTTCAGTCAGCAGAATGATCACCTAAAACTCAAGTGTAACTTTCCTGCTTAAAGCCTTTTGGAAGATCACTGGTTTTGGGAAAAGAGATTAAACTTCTTAGCACAGCCCTGCATCATCTGACCCCATCCTGACATATCTCCAAACCCTGAGTGTTCTGACATTCGCACCAGAGCGATCCCATGATCCCTTCCTCCTCTCTGCCCGGAATGCCTTCCACCACCTGCTTCCCCAGCTCATCACCATTTGTACATGATGAACACCTCATGATTTCAAAACCCAACTCAAATACTACCTCCTCTGGGAAGCCTTCCTATAATCCCCAGAACATTAGCTTCTCTCTGTTCTTGCTTGTCTAGGACATGGCATATATGGTGCATGTGACACACTGATTAATATTCTTTGTTCACAGGTTTGTCCAATCCACTGGATTGTGAGCTGTCTCACTGCAACATTGTATCTCCCCCTGTAATACAGAATATACATTCAGTAACATTTGTTGAACAAATGAATGAGCAGAAGAAGGAACACTGAAATGTTTTCAAAGGCCTTAGTTCTCATCCTTTTTTTTTTTTCCATCCACATGAGCCCTCTGCCCAATCTTGTGATGATTTCCAACAAAGCCACACATGTTGTCTTCGCAGGCTCTGTCGACACATGGAGAAGAATGACAAACAAGGCTATTGTGCTCCTCATTACAGAGTGCGTTTCACATTACATACTTTTGCCACCACTTCAACCACAGGCATCCCTCTATCCCCAAACTGAAAGTCGCCTCAGAGATTTGGAAAAGAGCAAACTGAATAATAGCTAACTTAGATAACTGAGTCCTGTTTGAAATAGTTAAGGCTTTTGTTTATTAACATTTTATTTATAAAGACTTAATGGCTCCCTCTTCCACTGAGTCAAGGAAATGAAGCCATTTCATCCAAACATTCAATCAGTTCATCTAACCTTCAGATCTAAAGTGCCAGTGAGTCTGATGAACCTGATTCTCAAGCTGGAAGATCAGCCTGTTTGGCTTTGTTGCTGGCTGCCACAGGAAGAATAACTTCACTGGAAAAAGGATGAGCAAGGCCACCAATCATGAAGGCAAAAACAGAGCAAAGACAGAAAAACTTAAAATAGGACAAGGAGAGTATCAGGTAACATTTTCATAGGGACTGAAACTTTAATTGGGAGGATAAGTGTTCATTACAGACTTCGTCCCTGGAATACTTTGGCTAAGAGATTCCAGTGAGTGTTAAAATCATTACCAAATGGCCTCAATCTAAACAAACACCCACCTTTTCCATTTCACACTGAGATGAAATTACTTTGCTGTGTACTACTGAAAAAAAAACCTGGGGTTGTCAGTTTCTCTTTTCCCAGAGGGATTGTGAAAGTTTTTTCTCTTTCTCCGTGTCCCTCTGCTTTTCAAATTTAGATGTTAGTCTTCTGAAAACGTTTTCTATCAAGCACTTAGACTAGTGTCTGACTTAAGTGACACCAGCATTTCTGCCCAGTGCGAAGCTGATTTTCCATATGAGCACACACAGGGCTATACCATCTGAGCAGAGGAAGCTCTGACAACCATCTAACTTAGGGGAAACACAAGCCCAGGGCTTTTTATAAATAAGAGTTATCATAAAGCAGAAGCCAGTTTAGCTGGAGGGAAAAAAGCAGCAAGAATTGACAAAAGGGAGGATACCCAAACTTCAAGAAAGGAGTGGTTTCACTGGGAAAAATGTCTGTCCTGTATTTTCAATTACTCTAGTTGTCTGGCTCATTCCTAATTGACAGATCAGGAAATGCAAAGGCTTTCTCTAGTCAGTCAGGTTCATTAGCATGCAGGAACCTGAGGCTTTGTACCTAGAGCAACTTTTTATTATAAAGAAGATAAAAATGATGTATTGCATATTATATTCCATCAGCGGAGATCATGAAGATCATAACACATGAAATACAGCCTTGCCTTGCCCCACCTATCAATAGATAGATTACTCGGCGCAGTTCCAGTGCTTCAGCTTGTCTTCGTTTTGATTTTTTTTTTTTTTTAAGAAATGCACATAATGAAACCTGTAAAGCAAATCACTCAAAACAGTGATTGGAAACAAATTAAAATGAGTAGTGTTTAAATAATTAACACCTGCCAAATGAGGAAAAGGGGCCTTATTGCTGATATTAAATCACATCCTTTAACGTCTGAAACAGATGACAGTAAGTAATTCCAAACAGTCAAGACTGGAAGCTAATTTTTATTTCCTGGAAAGTTGAATGAGTTTCAATAAAGTTGACCAAAAAAAAGAAAAAAAAATAGAAGCTTCATTTTGATTTAGTTAATTCCACTGCATAAAGCTGGGCTTGCATTAAAACTTTTCTTTGGTTTAATATACTATAAATGAACACCTTTAAGTCATGGTTTAAAATATATGCATTATTAAGGAAGCTAATGATGTAGGTTCCACCTGGTTACTGTGGAATCTTCTAAGTAAAAATTGAGGGTAGTGTCTTCTTACTGAGAAAAAATCTTAGTCTTGCCAAGTTTCCAGTCAATAAATATAACTCACAACAGTGCTGCCGGATAGGCAAATAAGGATACCCCATTCCTGCCCACCCACCGGCAGGAAAAAACCCAAAAGAGGACTATTATCCTAGTCTAGACCAAAACTGAAAATTTTACAAGCACTGAGCAAATAATCCTTAACTCTATTAATGCATGAAGAAGAAAATGGCATAATACAGCTGGGTTTAAAGATTAACTAATGAAAAGTCCAGCAGCTCTGTGCATTACTATCTCACTTGGGGTTTTATGTCCAGTCATTGAACTAGACTTGAGTGACAGTCTTCATGGCCAAAGGCTCCCTTCCATCTCAGCCCCTTGGACTGCAAGAGTTGGGAACTACACTGAGGTCCTCAGCTCAGAATTCCACCACTTTGCCCAACCCAGCATACAAACTAGGCAATAGTGTGATTGTCTGTGGTCATGTTTCATTTCTTATTTTGTTTTGTGAAGGGTGGCAGTTGAGGAAAATAAGAGATAGTGATGACACTAGCTCCCCTTCACATTAACGTTACCATTCATTTTAATTGGAGTTAGTGTTGCAACCACCTTCCTATAAATTAACAAGTTTCTCCGACAACTCAGATGCTTCATATTAAAAAATGTTTGGAAAGTAACTACTCTGAACCTTAAATGGTCCACTTTAAGGATCTTGGCTATTTAACAGGATTTAAAAAAAAAAAAAAACTATACAGGGACACTATCTCCAATAAGAACTACCTGTTTGTAAAATACTATAACCTTATTCGAATCAGGACAATGACAACCTTTATGATACGAGTAACAATGAACTTGTTTTGCTGCACTTCTTTCAAACACAGCTTCATTATTAGAACATCTTTTGCAAAAAGTTATCATCTGATCTAAGAGCATATTCCCCAGAAAATGAGTTTTTTCCCCTATGAGGACAGGTTCACAAACACTACACAAATTGCTAGTAAGACCTACTGGCAAAAACAAAACAAAACAAAACAACAACAACAAAAAAACCAGAACCAACCTAATAACTCTTACTCAAGCGTAGGCAAGAAATGATACCCAGTGATAAGCTGATAGGCCGTCTTGACGTTTGATAGATCCCAAGCCCATCTAATCCCACAAAAAAAAAAAAGGTTTTTAAAATATAATTCTATCTTTATAAAAGGATTTTAAATCCCTCATATATGAGGATCCATTATTATTCCCATAATATAGATGAAAAGTGATGTGAACTACCCAAGTTAAAATATTAAGTCAGAAAGGACTTTCAAGCTAGGCTTCATTTTCATTTATCTTTAATAAATGATTATTATTCATTATATACTATAAACAAGTGCCAATGTTGAACCTGAAATTTTGCTTTGGGACCCATGAACATATCAAAAAGCACAAGGTACTTAAAGTTCTGAAATGTGGGGTTTTTTTTTCCATTTTCACCACAAAATGCACAAATTACATAATGTCTGCAATGACTTCGTTTTCTTGTGTAAAGTGGGTATAACTATGTCTTCACAATCCACATAAAAGTTACAAGGTTACAATCACAAACTTGGAAATGGAAAAATAAATTTAAGAAAGAAGGGTGAGGGAGAGGGAGAGAGGAAGAAAGGAAGAGGAAGGGGAGGGGAAGGAAAGAAAGAAAGCAAAGAGAAAGGAAAGGAGGAGGGAAGACAGGGTTGGGCAGGAGAGGGGCAAGGAGAGTGGAGAGAGGAGACCTCCCACCCATTCAAAGCATTACACTGCAGTTGAACAGTATGCTTCGGCAAATTAGAAATGTTGCCAAGTTGGATGAACTGAAATCAATTAAAACTAGCATGAGGGTCATTCTCACATTGATAAAATTTCAGTTTCTAACATAGTGCTGTAATTTACAAGTTTCGTGTTTTTGATTCCAAGGATGACAAGCTCTAGAGGGGACAGTATGAAATGAGATGCCATCCCACTTAATTTGTCATATTGCTGACTAATTATTCCATGAGAGTTAGTCTTGCCAGTCTGTTCTTTTAGAGGGCAGAGAATTGGCATTGTTATAGCCTTCTGTTTCGCCTCAAGAATGCCTAAGACAAGTTCAGTCACGGAGAGGAGACCCGCTACTTTTGCTTGATTAATAGCTTCAGATGAGTTGCTTCGTCCACACTGCTTTCCTTATGTTCAACATTCATAATTCCATCTTTTCCCTCCTCATTCCATTGCAGGTGAACTCACAGTGTAGCACAGTAGTTAAAGCTTTGGAATTACACAGATTGGATTCAAGTCTCAGGTTTGCCATCTGCTAGCTCTACGACTTACAATTCCTTCACTCCTTCACTGAACAAATATTTATCGTGTATCTACTGTGAACACACAGGGCTCCAGGAAAATTCAGTGAAAAGAGATAAAATTGCTGCCCTTGTGGAACTCACATACAAGTATGTTCCAGACAACACCAAAACCAAAAATGAGCTTTAAAAGAATGAAACTTAGCTCAGTGCTTAAAACATAGCAAATGGACCAATGGCAGTTTAAAAATTATGTCACCAAGGATAACAGCTAAAACAGGGAAGAGCTCTGTCTTTTCCCTCATCCCTCTCTGAACAGCATCAAGAGTTATATAACCATGACTTTCATTTGAAGTGACTGAGTCAATCATATGACCAAAAGAACAACTGCAGCTGGTCAATTCCAACAAAAGTCCCAGGCTAGAACACACTTTCAAGCCATCAAACAGAAACTACAGGCCTTACCAGCAAGCATATATGCACACAGGTTTTTTCAGGAGAGATGTAGCGAGAGGGAGTACAGCATAGCGGAATTAGCCAAGTATATTTAGGTTTCATTATTAGCTTTATGACCTGAGCCAAATTTCATACTTTCTTTGAAACCTGGATTATAAACATACCATTGCATACCATTTTCTGTTTACGCTGCCTAAAATGCTCTCCTCGGGGATCTGCTTGCCTTTCTGCTACACTGTTGAAATATCTGCTCATCTTGGAGAACTTCCCTGATCAACATCTCGAATAGCAGTCCCTCGTGTCCTAGTCATCCTCTCTCTCTTTATCAGCTCTTATTTATCTTCACAGCATGTCCTGCCACATGGGATTATAGGCTTGTTTGTTTATAGCTTGCCTCTCCACTGTAGAATATTAGCAAAGATTTTGGCTTTCTAATCATTACTGAAACCCCAGCATCTAGAACAGATCTTGATCCAAACTGCAGCTTTGTAAATAATTGTTTCAAAAGTGAATAAATACATTTAAAATTGCCTACAATTTCACTGGGATCATAGATCTAGTGAATTCCAGCCCCTGGATGTTTTAGTGGTTAGAAGAGTTCCTTGACCCTAAATTACAAATCTTAGTCTGAATTCCAGCTTATTTGTCTAACATTCCAAATGTTAGGCAATAAAGTAAAACTAAAAAATATGTCTAATATTGCTCTTAGATTTTTTTAGTTGAGGTTCTTATACTGAGGAGACCTATAGCCCCTAACACCTTAAGTGAGGAACACTAAAAATGACAAGGAAACCTGCTTTCCCATCTTTCTTTTGTTCTCCACACCCCTGTTTCTCAAACTTTAGCCAGCTTCAGAACCACCTGGAAGGCTTATGAAAATGCAGATGGTTGGGCCCCACCCACAGAGCTTCCAGGTTCAGTAGTCAAGGGTGAAGTCCCTGA
The DNA here is from genome assembly GCA_002007465.1 of Ailurus styani. Lineage (NCBI taxonomy): Eukaryota > Metazoa > Chordata > Mammalia > Carnivora > Ailuridae > Ailurus > Ailurus styani. Next base: position 3,468,140 of record LNAC01000029.1, on the reverse strand, counting down.
ATTTGCATTTCTAACAAGTTCTGCAGTGAAGCTGGATGCTGCAGACCAGGGACTCCTTTTTGAGAATCACAGCTGATTTCACAATGCAAAAGCAAAACAAAAAAACTCTGCTACAGCCCTCTACACTTTCATCCTAACTCTGCCTCAGTTGACCCTATAAGAAAAGTAGTAATTGCATTCACTCTCTGATTTAACAAACTTGAAAGTGATGTTCTGGGAGTGTGGGCAAGTTTTGTGTTTTAGTTCCATAATGAAATCTAGGCTTCAGCATCATTAACCAATCTGCTTCATAATGAAAATTAATTATTATGGTCATTAGACTAAATGGCTTCTGTCATCTGCAAAGACATAACTGGTACAGAAAATTGTTTCACAAGTATGAAATAATCAATCAGCAAAGGCTGGCTGTACCCATGATTTTTTTTTCCTACCAGTCTCCAATGGACCAGCCCAGAAGTCACTTACAAACACAAAGCGGGTGGGGAGATGGCTTGGGTTACTCTGACGGGGAGTAGGGGATGTATGGCCTATGCATTCTAAGCTATACAACATCATCTTTAAAGTGAACTTTTCATAATTCCAGGGGAAAGACAAATCTTAGAGTGACTAAGATGGGGCTGGAGAAAAGTACTTTCTCCCTAAGGCACATTCTACAAAAATGGCACCCTTTAAACAGATTTAACGAGCCATGAGAGGCTGTGGACTCTGAGAAGCAAACTGAGGGTTTTAGAGGGGAGGGGGGCTAGGGGATGGGTGAGCCTGGTGATGGGCATTAAGGAGGGCACGTATTGCATGGAGCGCCGGGTGTTGTACATAAACAATGAATCTTGGAACACTGCATCAAAAACTAATGACGTACTGCATGGTGACTAACATAACACAATAAAAAATAATTAAAAAATAAAGTAATATAGTAACATGATAGTGGGAATGATGGTGGTAAAAAGTCAATGAAGGAAGCAATGGGAAATATGCACAAACGAAATATCAGAAGTGAAACCATGAAATGCTTTGAGGAGAAAGTCACGGGAGAACACCTATTTCGTGGACTCACCAGTGCAGGTCCCACCTCCTCCATACATGCTGCTAAGTTTGTTTCATCAGATGACCACACCTCTGAGAGGAGGTGGTCATCAATCCTGGGGAATTCCCAGAGGGAACTTGCTTGGAGATCAATGTCCTTCAAAGGTGCAAAACTGCTTTTTCATTTTTATTGGTTTTTAAACACCACATGAAACAAGGCTCTCTCAAAGGCTAGTTCCCTATCTGTCTGAATACACAAATCTACAAAGTCACTTAACAACTATTTATTTCACATCTACTTCTTCAGGGGGCAAAATTTAAAAAGGATTTATTGGTACCTGGGATAGGGAAAAGGGCCAAGTTTATAAAAGAAATAGAAACCTTGTTCTCTACCCTTAAGAATTCAGAATCTGGTTGGAGAGACAAAAATAAACAAAAGTAATTACATCAGAACAATACATATTAACATAACTCCCAGTGAGAATATAAAAGCAATTTAATTAGAGAGGAAAATTTTCCTTATGGATTACCACAAGGCGGTATCAAATGCAGACTCAGATGCATCTGTGGGTATAGATAAATATTCCTATGAATGAGAGGCTGATTTTGACCCCAATATATGCACAAAACAAATGGATGTTGACATGTGCAAAGACGACTGGAATCATTTAAGCTGATAAATAAATTACTAAATTAAGCAGCCTCAATCAAGCATTGTTTGTAGGGATACCATACTACCAAAGTTTATCATGTTTGCTTTGAAGAAAAGTTCCTCATGCAAAAATGCGGCTAATTGTACATTGTTCTAAATAATATCAGATGTAGAAGGTAGCAATTTAGGGAAGATTGCTCCTAAGATAACAATATTGAACAAACATATAATAATAATGGCCTATCATGAATTCAAAAACAGGGTCAGCTACTCTATGTATGTTTCCCTACCGCCCCTCATCCCCCGGAATAAGGGAGGATATAAGGAACCAGAGCAAACTGAGCCATGCGCTTTCCATTTTGAGCCTACTTCTTCCTCTGATTGCAGTGTAAGCATTTGACTGTTTATACTGCTTCATCAGTATCAACCAGAAAAGGACCTGAACACAGAGAGCCCTGTGGACATACAAAGTCTAACAGTCTTCATTAAAATGAAGAAACTGACGCATCCATCTATCTCAGTGGGAGTTAGTTGCTTACATATATCTGAGGGATTTGGCTGAGTACAACATTTTTTTCCAATCCCCATTGTTTATAACAAGTCTTTTATCATCTTGAAGTCTGAATTAACATTTCTGTCTCTACCAGCTTAGTTGTTTTTCCATTTGGCAAACTCTAGGTTTTTCCTGTTGTCTTCCCTTTGAGGCATGAATTAGCATAGTTGTGCAATGTTTATTGTTTGTTATCCCTTTATTTTTTGATGTCATCCTTGAAGATGTCAAATCCTCTTCCCTGAGTTGTACTGGAAAAGCCAAAGATTTCCATGAAGGGGGGGTTTGGGAAGATGGAATATTTGATAGGAGCCTGGGGCTTTCTTGGTAAAGCTGTTTTGTTTTAAGCATATTCAGCAAGCTGTTCTCTTAAGGGCTATTTCAGTAGACTCTCCCACAAACCCTATCCCCCCCCACACACACACACACACAATTGTTCTAATTGTAGAGTCAGGACAGCAGTTGCAGATAAGAGAAATCCACAATACAGAGGCAGTAAGCAATATAACTAGAAGTTTCATCTTTGGAGTGAAATTAACTCCTGGTTTTAAATCCCAGCACTGTACCTTACCAGCTATGATCTTGGACCTCTTATTCAACCATGTAGGGCCTGAGTTCTGGATTCCACGAAATAAAAGAAAAAATATCACCCAGGAATAGTGTGAGGAATAAATAGATATGGTAGAATGCCTGCTAAGCACACCACTAAGATACACAAATATCAATAACTATAGCTTTTGAATGATTATGATAAGAGATTAGGAATAAATATCAGTTTTTGATTATCAAGGGGTAAATTATTCTGTCTGTAGATTATTCAGTAGCCAGATTCCTTATCCCCACAGACCTCATTTCTCTATTCACACAAACCATCTCATTTCTTATTCTGACAACCTCCCCTAAACTATCAAAGGGACAGGAAGTAAAATCATTTCTAGTACTATTTCATAGATCTAATACAGGTGCATTGGGAAAGCAGTTGAATTAAAAAATGGGACATTAGCTATTAAAGATTCAATTATCTCTATTCTTCCTTCCCCCACTTGAGGAAAGTCAGCAGTAAGGGGGAAAAAAGGCATTGCATTAAAGTGCTTTAGGAATGTCTTGGGTAAAATAAATATGCAATCTAAATGCAAGGTATCATTATATTATTATCACACTGCATTAATTTAATAAGAGATTAAAGTGTTCCGGTTCACAGCAACTAAACTTGCTTCAAACTTTCCCACGGTTTCTTTCATATTCTTTATATGACGGAGGCTCCCATTTAGGACAATTGCTGCAATGTTGGTTTTAATTTAAGCCCCTTTTGGAGATTGGAAGTATCTTTAATCCAATCATAAAATTAACTGCTCACTTTTTTTCTCAGATTCATTTTTACCCAAGCTAAGGCAAGCTCACCCCATCATATTAGGCGAATAACAATGAGGAGATAACTGCAACTCCTTATTCCACTATATTCTAGGTTACATTCCCTGACCCCTTCCTTCTAGAACTCCAAGAGGAAAGAGAGCTTTGGTAATCACGGGGATGTTGAGAGGTCTGACAAATCTGCATGGCACTGTCTGTGTTATGGGTTGGTTTCTCTAAAAGCAGACACTAAGAAGGAGTTTAGGGTGCAAGATTTTTATCAGAGATCACACTTGGAGGGAAGGAGAAGAAATAGGATGGAGCAGAGGAGGAAATCAAATTGTGTGACAGATCCCACAAAACCTTAGTCAGCCTAGCAGAGAGTCCTCAAGCAAGTGTTTTGCCAACAGAACACCTCCCATGGCACAAAATGACTGGATTTTTACATTTCTATCATGCTTAGTCATTCCACGTGACTGAGGACTGAGGGAACAAGTCCTTCCTTAAGAAGATCTGGATCCCTCATTCTCCTTCCCTCAAGACTGTCCTCCCTTCCCCAATGTGTAAGATGCAAAAGGAAAGGAATGTACAGATGAATGGCCAAATGTTTTCATCAGGGTCCAAGTCTGAGCCCCTTCTAGTTGAATACTCTGCCAGTAGGAAGTAAAATGACTTTAAAAGAGTAGAGGTAAACAAGCAATGACTATTCCTGGCATCATCATTATGCCCTTTCCTTCTAAACTTATTCCTTTTCAGGGCACCTGGGTGGCTCAGTTGTTAAGCATCTGCCTTCGGCTCAGGTCATGATCCCAGAGTCCTAGGATGGAGCCCTGAACTGGGCTCCCTGCTTGGCGGGAAGCCTGCTTCTTCTTCTTCTTCCACTCCCCCTGCTTGTGTTCCCTCTCTCGCTGTGTCTCTCTCTCTCAAATAAATAAATAAATAATCTTAAAAATAAATAAATAAAATAAATGTATTCCTCTTCTATTAATCCTTACATTACTGAACAGATACCACCTTCTACCCAGTAACCCAAGGTGGAAATCTAGAGGGCATCCTTGACCCATTCCTTCGCCATCTCTCCACATTCAGCTAGTTGGAATTCCTACAAAATCTATCCTCTCCTATCCTCATCCCCTCATCTTCTTCATCTCCTCACACAACCTAAGATCAGGTTTTATTACTTCTTATCACACCTACTTATCCTTCAAAACTCAACAAGTGCCTCCCCCGTCTGGGAAGGTTTCCCTAATCCCAACCTCTGCAGGCCTCTTAAAGAGCTCTTGCCATCCCTTATACATGTGTTGGTTTACTTGACCATCTCTCTGCTGGACTTATTTGAATTTGTATCCCAGCATCTAATGTGGCGACTCATACTCAAAAAGATCCTTAATATTTGTGTGTTGAACGTGTTCATTGCCCAGCTGTTACATGAGAAGCACTGTGCTAACTTGGGGCTTTGGGGCCACAAAGAAACAGTCTCTTCCCTCTGGGAGGTTAAAGGCAATCACAGCACCACAAAGAAACAGCCTCTGCCCTCAAGGGGGTTAAATGCAATCATGTCAAAGCGGAGAAGGAAAGGAAAGGAAAGCAAGCCTCAGGACTTGAAAGGAAATCAAAATAGAACAATACCAACAACAAAAATGCGTGTGAAAATGAGGCAACTGTGAGAGAAATATGAAAGCAGAGCAGAGCAAAGAAGCTATAGAAGGGAAAGAAATGCTATAAAGACTTACCTCCCAAACTACTGATTGAGTGATGGAAAATTAATGTGGAAGAAAGCCAGAGGAAGGCATGGCCTAATCTAGCCATATTTAAAATGGCCAGAGGGGCACTTGGGTGGCTCAGTCAGTTAAGCATCCAACTCTTGGTTTGGGCTCGGGTCATGATCTCAGGGTCAAGAAATCAAGCCCCATGTGGGGCTTCACCCTCAGTGCACGGGGTCTGCTTGAAGAGTCTATCCCCCGCCCCTTCCCCCATGCACGTGCACTCACTTTCTCTAAAAAAATCAATAAATCTAAAAAATTTTATTTAAAAATAAATAAATAAAATGGCCAGAGACTTTCAAAAAGGAGCTCCTGGGAGAAAAAACCAAATAGATTTATAATTCCACACTTCTCTCCTCACAAGACAATAAGCTAGAGTTTGCTCTCTTTCATGCAAATATATGTGCTTATGAGTTTATGTCAGTTTCATTCTCTCCTTATACTGAAATCAAAGCATATGAACAGCAGTTTCTCCTTTCTTAGTAGTGCTGAAGTCCCCAGAGCAGGGATCTATCCAAAGTCTGTAATACTATGTTTGTCAGAGGTTGCAAAGTGGTGGCCTGAAGACTCAATCTGGCCTGCACGTGTGTGCCGTTGGCCCACACAGTATTCTCCTTTAACTGAATTAATCTCCAACATTCAAAATTCAAAAAATTTCACATGAAAATCCAGATTTCTAGACTTTCTTGGAAAATACAGAGATCTGGGAACACTAGACACACATTCTTCCTAGACCCTAACCACTCCCTCTCATTGGGGGCTGGAATGGGCTCCCTAAATCAATAGTCCCCTTTGGCTGGTCCTTCATGCAGGGCTCCTGCCTTGTCTTACAGGCACTTCATTCTACATCCTCAGGTGTTAAAAGTGATCCGATCTTGGAAAGCATTTGTAGAAGGGGAGAGCACAATGAAAAATGTAGGAAGAACAGAAATAGCAAATCAAAACATAATTCCAGGGTTTTTTGTTTTGTTTTGTCTTTTGTTGTGTTTGAAATTGTTCACTGAAATGCTTTTCTGTGAAGATGAAAAGTGCATCACAGTTCCTTCCACACTTCCTGATCTTTTTTCTGTCTCATCTGCTACTTGTAAAGTATACTTTAAAAAAGAGAAAAGAAAAGAAAACTAAAGAGATAGAACTATTTTAATTCCTTTTTCTCACAACACCCTCCTTCCTCTGTTGCCCTCCCCCAATCCTCAGTTCAGGAGACAATGACAGTTAGGAAGTGATCAAATCTTATACTCATATTGAGAAAAGTCTGATATTTTAATAGGAGCTTACAGAACAAACTAGAAGAAAATGACACAATAGTTTGTGAAAACACTAGATTATAGGCATGAAAAGTAAATGACAAAATGGTAACCAAACAGAAACTGGGGATTGAGGCAGGGAGTATTCTTAAAACCAAATCAAGCAAGAGAGTCAAGATCTTTAGTTTTAATGATGTCTTTAGGAAGGATATTTTATTCTATATGTATACTTTAAAATAAGCAGCCTCAGCAATTTCCAGGGGTTATTATGTCATTCCCTTCTATGCTGCTGAATAAAAGTAACCTGTGATTAAGTAGCAATCCATGATTTAAGGAACAGATAGAATTCATTGAACATTTTATAAGAGCATTTCTAGTGGCTTCTCACCTCTGAGGAGCTAGTTTCGATTTATACACTGTAATTAATCAGATAGCCAGAGCTAGAGAGAATTCATCAAAGAAAATAGAAACTTATTTTTGGGTAATTAGCTACTCTGGTGATTGATCAGATAGTTACTTCTTTATTTTTTCTGTTCACTGCCAATTCCAACTATATATTTTATCTTATTATCTAGGAATCTCCAAGTGGAAAATGCCTAATAACTTCTCAAGCCTTGCTTCAGTGTCAATGAAGAAGATAATAGGAGAAAAGCTCTTTGCAAAACTGGTTTTCCAAACTTCGTATGTGGACTTCTTTTGAAATATTGGAATTATATCCTGAATTTCCCATGGAAGTGGCTCTGTTTGAAAATATAATGACAGAATAGCAGAAAACATAATGAAGCACAGACTTATGAGATAATCAGGATATTAAAGAGAAAAGTAGACTTTCTGGCTTGAGGTTAGGGCAATCCATTCAGAATCTTCTGTAGAAGAACAAAGAAGAAACTTACTAATTTGAAAATTATTGCCATTCTTTTTTTTTCCTAGAGCTACCACCAATTCATTAATGCCCCTTTTGAAAAATCTCTTAAATTTTTCATTTGGCAAACAGATTTTCTTCATTGCTTCATACTGATGGGGGGTAAGGGGGAGTGATGTCTTCTTATGTATAAAGTAAACCATATGAATGTGTAAATTTAGACAAATGGGAAAATAAATGGATGGTTATTATGCAAATAGCAAAAGCCAAATGGATATGTGAAATGTCTTAGACCACAGTGGCGCCTTCTCAAAGAAATGTCCTCTTTGCTCTTGCCTTTGAGCTCCTCAACCCTTAAGAACCAAAACCAACTCAAGAAATCTAGTGTTCAACCTTAGCTTACATTTATTTCCCCTTCTTCTTAGTCTAAAATAGACTGGACGTCCTTTCTACTATATATGGACATCTATAGGGAAGAGGAAAGAATTAAGAAATAAGATTTCATCATAAAATGAATAAATTCGGTTTGTGTAGTTCTTTCTTTAAGTTTATCAAATAAACATGAAACTAGTAGTAGAAAAGTACCTTGCACCTTTTGATAATATTTATACTCAGCCCCTCCTAGCATGCAAAATACTTTCCAGCTCTGGAATCATCTTCTTTGAAAATGAGAGGTTTTTAAAAGGTCAGTCAGAGTAATACTTTTCAGTGGAAACTTATTTTTTTGCAGTGATTAGATTCTCCAGGGAAGGCAACCACTAAGTTTAAATTCTGAAAATTTGGAAGTTTTCTAAAAAATTCATATCCTTTTTAAATTTTAAACTAACCTGCTCTCGCCTTTCCTGGTCACCTTGCTGGAGGAGAGCTGCTCAGGCTGTTGGCATGTACATTCCAGTGAAAGCTCCTCTAAGCCTGTGGGTCTAGGATCCTGCATTTCCTCCTCTCTCTCCTTAAACCATATGTCTTGCTTCCTATCCTTGAGTTCACTGACACTTTACTACTGATGGCCATTATGACCTTTTAATAACCAAATCCAGAAGAATTACCCCAGTCATCATGATTGTGTATCAAGTGTCTCTGCTCCAAATCATTGGTCTCACTTATCTTCCAGCCCCTCCGGTAAGACCTGAGGTTTCAAGATACTAATATATAATAGAGTATATGATAGCATATATTAATATTTGGTATTTCCCCTCCCTCACCGTTAAGTTAACTTTTTCCAATCTCAACTACCTGTTACTTAAACAACAAATGTTTCTTTTAACCAATGTACTTATAGTCCTTTACAGCAAGCTAGGTGAGGTCTCGACCTCAGGCTCAGGAGACTCCCGAGGCCTTCCTTGTTTTCCCTTTTTGGTCCCCTCTGCCCAGGCTTTATAAGTTTCACATATCTTTTACCACGCATATCAGTAGAAGGGAAATCAGAGGCTGGGACCTATGCTGACATTTGGATCTGTGGTCTCTGACCCAAACCATTCAACCAAATTCTTTCGTGGGTCAATTTTATGGCTTTTGTGGAGCTAAAAGACACCACAAACGTCCCCTGAACCCATCAGAGCATGTTACAAAATTATACTTCCCAATGCCTGGCAACTAGTCATGGAAATTGGTAGTCAGATATTATCTGCCATTACTGCTCTCAGCTGTGGGCAATCAGAGGGAGTTAGGATTAAATCAAAGGGCACCTGGGTGGCTCTGCTGGGTAAGCATCAACTCTTGATTTCAGCTCAGGGTCGTGGGATCAAGCCCTGCATTGGGCTCCACACTCAGTGCAGAGTCTGCTTCAGATTCTCTCTCCCTCTGCTCCCCTCACCAAATACATACATACATAAATACATACATACATACAATCTTTAAAAAAAAAAAAAGAAAGGTATCATCCAAGGAATAGGAGGAGAGACCAAGACCAAAGTTCTTAAGAATGCCTGTGCCACTCTTCAAGGTATCTTTTGTTTGACCCTTCAGATTTACTCTCCAGTCTTCTCCAGCCTGCCCTGTGCTAAATAGCCGACCAGCATGGACCACACGAATGGGATTCCAGGGCTCCCTATTTTCGACTGGGTTTGATCCATGGGACCCCTTCCAGGAAATTAAGACAGGGGAAAAAAGTAAAGTTGACACATTATTCTTCCAGCTTCCTCCCTACAAAGTTGCTTGGATGGATGGCTCCCACAACACCACACAATTTAGATGGACTTCACCGATTCTCTTCTTCTGGATTCTGGTGACCCTTCCTTCCCTTCCCCTTCAGGCCTAGGGTTGATGGAGCTTCTGCTGCTAGCCCTGGGTTCCTGCATTTCCCTTATGGCTCTCCTAAACCCCACCCACATCTTTCTAATTGGTTATCACCTAAATAAAACTCTGTAAATTATCCTAACTTTTAGCATACTTTCTATTTTCATTTGGAAACTTGACTGACATTGCCAAAAAATAATCTATAGAGTTTCTGAACAAGACATATTCTAGACCTCAAACAAATCAGAACCTTTAGAGGTAAAGCTTGGGAAACCATTTCCAACAAGATTTTTAGTTGATTTTTAGTGTTTGTGGACCCCTAGTTTTAAGCAGAGACTGGCAAACTGTCCCACAGTCCAAATCCAACTTGCTTCTGTTTTGGTACAGTCTGTGAGCTAATAATGGTTTTCACCTTTTTAAGTGGTTTTAAAAAATCTGAATAATTTGGTGATGTGAAAATTGTATGAAATTCTGTCCATAAATAAAGTTTTATTAGAACATAGCCATTTTCATTTCATTTCATTTTCATTTGCCACAGCTACTTTGGTACTACAATGGCAAAGTTAAGTAGTGACAACAGAAATTGTATGCCCCACAGAGCCTAAAATACTTACTGTCTGGCTCTTTATAGAAAATGTCTGTAGACTCCTGGAAGGATATATTCTCATTCTTGATCTCTTCCTGAGACAACACCTTATTAACTCTTTGGACTGAATACCAAGATAATTTCTTGAGTCATACAGGACACTGATGATGCAAAGTAATGCTGTTCTCTGCATTTGGAATGACAATTCCAGCTTTTATGTGGTTGTGGATATATTTATTCATATGGATATTTACATGAATGCATATGGTGTTTTAAGTATTTGAACCAGAGTTAATGAACACTACAATTTTCTACTTGTAAGCATCAGACTTAGAATCCCTGTTCTGCTACTTATTTGTTGTGCAACTTTGGGATGTTACTGTTTTCTCATTTATATAATTTAAGATCTGTCCCCCAAGTGTTTTGAAAAATAAAAGAGAACACTTTATGAAAAAGTGTAGCACAAGATACTTATTAGATTAACCACAGCTATTCATTCCTTTCCTCTATCTTCATCCTACCTCCTACCTACATTTCCTCTACCTTCATCCCACCTGTACCTTTACACACTAAAAAGTCAAGGGACAAGAACATATCCTTCACTGAGGACTTTCTCCAATGAAGTGAAAGTTTCCAGCTTATTTGGGAAGGCAAAACAGGCCTTAGAAATGCACTAAAGAGAAAATGAACATCACAGAGGTTTTTATCTTGTCTAACACAATAGCCCACACCCTGTGGGCACTCCATAAACACTAACTGAATTGGATTTTATTATGCTGTTAGACCACATCCAATTCCTTTGCTGCCTCCATCATCAGAAAAGCTGGCTTAAAGTATATGGAAATAAACAGTTTACCCATTGGTCCATGCTGAAAGGAAAACTTGTATGTCACAGTTGAGACATTATGCTTTGATAGATTCTACCCTTGGGGTCCGCTTTAAAAGTGTAGCTTTAGTTTCTCTTTTATCAGCATACAAAAGTTTTCCAAGAAACATGAAGACTTTAAAGACTTGCCACACAGCATACATCATGTTGTAGAATCACCACAGTACTACCAACTGAAATTGGCTTAAAGAAGAATGAAGCCTTGCCACAACCTAAGAATGGAATATTGGAAACAAGAAGTAAATCTATCACTTAATTCTACTATTCCACATGTGCTGAAAAATAAGAAACTATATATATAATTCCAGAATTGTAAAACACCTAGAGATGATTTCTTCAAAGGGCTTTCAGACTGGAGCCTGGAGAGCTTTGGCAACAACTTAGAAGACAGGGAGATCCAAATTGGATGGATCCCTTCAACTCCAACTACTTCTTCCACCACAGAAACTTTGTTTTTGTCTTTTTTGTATACTGGAGTTCTGTATGAGATTTAGTGTAAAAAAATTAGTCTCACCAACAAAAATAAAAGTCTGAAAGCTAGTGACTATCTGGCTTACATTGTATATCAGAGACCAGCAAGTTTTTTCTATAAAGAGCCAGACAGAAAATATTTTAGGCTTTGCCTGCCATACAATCTATATCACAGCTACTCAACTTGACCATTTTAGGTGAAAGCAACCATGTAAACAGAGTAGCTGTATTCCAATACAACTTTATTTACAGAAACAGGTGGTAGACTGGATCCAACCTGCAGCCCATAGTTTGTCTACTCTGTTGCAAATGATAAAAATAAGTTCTGAATAAGTTAAAATGACTAACCCAAATCACTAACCAGGTAGTTAGTGACAGCTAGGAGACCAGGATTCTTCCACTACATTGTTGTAGAATAAGAAGATACCTTATCTTTTGAAAAGTAGTGGAAAATATCAGGAAAGATTCTATTCTGGAAATATTTCATGAATGCCTCGCCTGTGACTAGTACTGCATCCTGCCATAATCTCAATCAATACTTTTCTTATAATAATTTGCCCATCACTCTACCAAAAAAATAATGCCTCAAAGTGAAAAATAAATTTGTAATGTTCTTATAATCTCACTCATTTGGTTTTGTCGATGTTATTCAGTAAAAGAATATATCACTTAATTAACTATTGATTTCATCTGTCTACCTATAGCAAAATGGCATCTAATATGTTGTAAGTAAAAATTTATTTAATGTCTGCAATTTAGTGAATAGATCACGATGTGGTCATTCAAGCCATAACAATCCTTAAAAGGGATGAATGGCTCTCTGTTTTCCTCTCCATCTTAGTACACCTGTGGCTGTGATGTCAACATAACAGACCCTGATCGCTAGCATTAAGGTACTTCTCCTAACAAAAGGGAGGCTCTTCATCCAGTTATCAAAGTCCCATTTACAAAGGCTCAATGCAGGAGATTTAGCTGCTGCTCTTAAGATCCTGCTCCCCATATTCTGGGGCTGTTATCTAAACATGGAGAGAGAGAAGGCTCAGAGAACGACGACAATTAATGCAATTCTGTCATCTATGCCTTCTGACACTCCTTCTTTATCCCTAAATTCAGTACTATTTTGACCTTTCCCACAACAGGAGTTTCAATTTCTTGTTACATCCTCCTCCTTCACAGGTTAGTAAAAACCCAACTGGAAAGAGCGGTAAATTAAATCAGAGCATATGGGAAATACCACATACCCCTGTAATTCACAGAACATATGAGGCAATGAGGAACAGGAGAAACTAAAATTGCTATTATGTACATCCATTCTTATGACAGTTGTAATGAAAATGGAATATAGTTTTAGCATAACATTCCAGTTAAGTCTAGAGATGGTTGTGTTGCGGTTTTCCTTAGCTGATCTGCCTCCAGACCAGAGACATGAGATTTCTTTAGGAAATAATTACAAAGATCCACAATTCTGAATGTCCATGAAACATGCATCAGAATTTTCAAACAATTTAAAGGGACAGTTCTTATAAGAGGATTCATATCAGCCTAAGCCACAGAAACTAGGTTTACCTCCTACCTCTCCAGCCAAAAACCATAGAAAAATATTTCCAAACGAAAATGGATCACTTCATCATTTATTCTATTTACCCTTTAGAAAAATGGGATTTAAAGCTAGAAAGGATCTGAAAAATTGTTCATTTAAATACCTTGATCTTATTCCTAAGGAAATAAAATTCAGCACTATTAGGTGTTTTCCAAAATCTCATTGGTTGGCATCAAACTCAGATCTAGTACCCATGTTCTCATTCCCACTTGGGAGTTCTACCTGCTACACCATTTGGCCTCTTCATTCCAATCATATTTACCATTGTTATAGTCTTAGATAGAATCTTTTTTTAAAGCATCTTTTGTTTTTAAAACAAAGCAATCAGTAGATACTTCCCAGCTCTTTTCACAGATGAAAGATTGGCAGGACAAAAACCTGGTGAAAATTGTTCAAGATTACTCACGGAGTTTACAGTAAAGGCAGAAAAGGTAGTTTTTGTTTATTTTTCATTTTTGTTTTTTCCTTGTTTTTAATTTTCCATCCACAGCTTGGGCCAAACTATCACCTCTCCTCAAATGAAGTGGTTGCTGGTTTCCACAAAACTGTTTGTTTAGCTCATGACTATGAATACAGGTAAATCACCAGTGCTTTCCATCACTAGCCTTTTCAACCCACTCCAGAAGATTGGCGTTAACGCTCATACATTTGAAGCTCTGCTGCTTTTAATGTCCTTTTTAGTATAGGGCTTCTTAAAAATTCTGTTTCCCATGAAACCTAATTAGACGTTCTTCATTATCACATTTCTATATTCTCTCTTCTTAGCTGTAGCCCTTTGTTAACACCTAGTTAGTGCCCCATTACTTACCTCTGCCCACCCTCCCCCTCACTGCAGTTAGTTGGCTTCAGAAAAAGAAGGAAGGAAAGAAAGAAAGAGAGAGAGAGAGAGAGAGAGAGAAGGAGGGAGGGAGGGAGGGAGAAAGAAAGGAAGAAAGAAAAAAGAAAACCAATACACATACACTCACAAAAAACACTGAATGGTCTAATCAGGAAATCAAAGAAATGCACGGCTGGAGGGAGAGTGAGCTAAAGCAGGGTCCCATTTCAACTGAACTAATATAGAAGATTTCTTTACTCCCTAGAAATTGAAGATCCTAAATTATTAATCTCCATCCCCCTGCCTATTGTGTTTGGTTTTTGAGTTTTGTTTTAATGAAGCATAAAACCTGTGTGGCCTCTTCAACTGCCAAACCCAATATTTTGTTTTTAATGAAAAGGTGCTCTGGCTTCCAGAGAGAAATTGAGTCAGATTCAGAAGTTAGTTAACTCATAAGAGAAGTTGTTGAGAAAGTGGTCAGAGCAAGAGCAATGGAATTAGTATAAGTACCATTGATTAAAATTATTTTAAAAACATTCAGTGCTTATTATGTGGAAAGTATACTCTTCATACCAAGTTCTGGTGAGGATGTGTAGTAACTAAACTCTCATATCCTGCTGGTAGGAGGGAAAATGGTAAAGCCATTGTGAAAAATAGTATAGCGGTTTCTCATACAGTTAAACACACACTTACCATATGAATCAGAAATACCATTCCTAGTTATTTACACAAGCGAAATAAAAACTTGCAATCGTACACAAATCTGTACACAAATGTTTACAGGACCTTTATTCACAATTTCCAAAAACTAGAGACAATCGAAATGTCCTTCAGCTGGGAAATGAATAAGCAAACCATGCTACACAACCACACAATGGAATACTACTGACCAATAAAAAGGAACAAACTAGCAATACATGCAACGACATAGGTAAATCCCAAAAGGATTACACTAGGTGAAAGAAGCCAGAGTCAAATGGCTATATGCCAAATGATTCTGTTTATACAACACTCTGGAAAAAGCAAAAGGAAAGGGACAAAGAAAGGATCTGTGATTACTAGAGGCCAGAGGCTGAGGGTTGGAGAAGGGGCTGACTATAAAGAACCACAGAAGAATGGTGGGGAGAGGGGATGGAAGCATTCTATTTCTTGATGTGGTGGTGATTACATGCCATATATTTCTCCAAAACTCATAAAACAACAGGCCAAAAAGGGTGAATTTTACTGTATGTATACTTTAAACAAAAAGCTCTGTCTTTGACACCAACAAAAACCACTAACTCTCTCCTCATACGTTAAAAAATTCATTTGGATGGGGCACCTGGCTGGCTCTTTTGGTGGAGCATGTGACTCTTGATCTCAGGGTTGTGAGTTTGAGCCCCACACTGAGTGTGAAGATTACTTAAAAATAAAATCTGGAAAAAAAATCATTTGGAAAGACTGAAAATTTTCCAAAAAAGATAGACAAAGATGTTTTGAAAGCTATACTAATTCCCAAATAGGTATGGGACCTAATTTTAACATTATGTAGGACTCATGTTAAAAGTGGTCCTTTCAGTCCAAGAAAATAGAGAAAATACACGTGTACATATTGAGTAGCCACCAGGGTTTGGGTTTGGAGCCACAGGTGGTCACTGTAAGGGCAGAAGAGTTCAGAAGCAAATCAGGCCCAATAACAGTAGTTAATATTTAGCAAGACACTGCTATACACCAGGTAGTTCCCTATGTGCTTTACATTTCTTATCTCACATAATCCTCTCTGCAATGTTGTAAGGTAGGTATTATTCACCATCATTTTGTAGATAAGGAAAGAGAAGCCCAAAGAGGTCAGTCTCCTAGGTCCATGGTAAGTGATGGAACTAGGCTCACTGTGGGTTGTGAATTGAGATGTTTGAAGAAAGGAGAACTTCAGTTCTTCAAAGATACCTTCAAAGGGATGACTAAGGTTCAGAGGTGTGTCCATATGTGGCATAAGAGGGAAGATGAGTAAACCAGCTCAACTGGAACATGAGGTTTTTCTAAAGAAAATAATAGAGGGTACCATTAGCAAGTTAGGGAAAGAAGAGCTTATAGAGGACACTAAACAGCAGACTGATACACCTGAAATTTGTTCTGTGGTTCCCTGACCTCACACCACTGGAGGTGTCTGAAGAAAGAGCAGCCACTCTGGATAGTTAACTCGAAGAATGGAGTGAAATAATCTTTGTTGAAGATTATCCAGTGTGTCAGGGATGCTCCCTAGGTTCCCTGGTGGCAGGGAGAAACCACCATGCTGTAAGTGTGGTAACAGGTGCTTTCCCTGTATCATCTCACATCGAGCCCGCCTCAGCCCCTGGAGTAGTCCCTATCATTTCCATTCACCAATGGGATGATTGCAGCTGAAACAGGGTCAATGATTTGCATTACAGTTCACTGCCATGTAGAGGCAGATCTGAGACAGAAGCCCAAGTGTACGTGACACTTCTTAAATTCACAAGGCTGAGAGCTCTTGGAGGTGAGCAAACCCATCAGGAATATTCATGGTAGTTCAGGGCACTTAAGTAATGCTTCCTAAAATGGAAGGAAGGATCTTACTAGGTAATGTGGCAGAAGAATTGGCAGTACTTCCTGACTAGTTGGATATGAGAGAAAGGAAAAATCAAAGGTGTCCAAAGAGCCTGGGGAATTAGAGAAACACACACTGGAATGCCATACAAATAAATCTTAACATAACCTGAAACTTATGAACAAATTATTTAAGTGCTGAATTTCTACTGATTCTACAAATGTGCAATAGCCTCACCTACATACCCATAGTCTCCATCTTCTTCTCTTCCCCATCCCTAGTCCCTCTTGACTCCCAAAACAAGAATGCTAAGAAAAAGCAAGCCCATCTGCAGGCTAGTATGCAGAGAAAAGGAATGTACAAGGCCAACTGAGCTACCCAAGTCCTCAGATGCAAGGTCATTAGACCAGAAAAGGTTGACTTTTATTTTTCAGAGTCCCAAGCATCTCCCTGACTCCAGAAATGTACAGTCTGTAGTTAATAAGCTTAATAAAGAAAGACCCTTGGAAATCATTCAAATACTGAAGAAATGAAAAACATTTAGACATAATACATCCTTTTTTTTTTTTTTAAAACTTTGGTCACCAGTTTGTTCACCAGTAATTTACTAAGCATTTACTATGGACCAAGCACTCTGTTTGTGTTAGGAATACAGTAATAGTTTACCAATCTAGCCATCACAGAGCAATAGTTTGGTTATCAAAAGGATTGCAAATAAAACCTTGAAAAGCCAAAATCTAAGTATTCCAGAACCCTAAGCACATCCTTTATATTAGAGGTCAGTTTGGCAATGTGATACCTAAGCTTTTAATTTTATTTCTGGTGTTCCAGTGTTTTGCTAAGAATATTTGCTGTTGTTTTTATTTACTTCTTACTCCTGAGGAGGTGGGAAAATCAATGTCGTGCCATGGCATATATGTGGTATCCAGGAGAGCATGCCACTCAGATCTCTCGCTGAAGGGAATGTAATTGGCTGACTTGTCCCAGCTGCTATGCTCTGAATCCACAACCATATTCATGCTGAGACCATGCTTCCCACTGGCTATTCCCAGCCAGGGACTAAGCCCTTAGATTCACTAACACAGACCCCATCATGTGAGATAGAGGACCCCTCTCTGGAAGATTCTGGCTCTAGGGCTTCCCGTCATCCTGAATACAAACTTTCTTGTAAATGGATTCCAGTTTCACACTCTTCCTGCCCACCTTTCTATCTGCCTTCTCTCTTTCCTTCCCAAGGGTCAGACCTGCATGGTGCCCTGAAGGTCATCCCACCTCCTCCAGCTCCCTGCCTGCCCTTTTCCCCTCGCAGCCTTTTCTCCGATCAATCTCTTGTCTGTCTAATCATGTCTTGGTGTCTGCTTCTCAGAGGACTCAAACAAACAGCGCACACAAGCAATAATTTTCAAACTTGCCTTCTACAGTAAACTCTCATTAATACTCCTTCAAGAATCGCCCTTAAACTTGTAAATACCCACTCACAGCTACTTGCTGTTTTATTGGTATATAAGTATTTTTGAGGGAGGTTCAAGAGTACATACTTTGTCTTTGGTGCTATGCAATAAAAAACCTTGTTTTAGTCCAGTAAGAGAAAACTTCCTTAGTCTCTGGGTTCTGGTCAAAAACAGAGTTGAGGGGCACTATGGTTAGTGGACAGCTGTGGGCCATGACCTCAGGCTCTCCAATCCTGCTTCTTCCTCTTACTAATCATAACAGACAAGCCACTTAACCCCTCTGAGACTATTTCCTCTCTAATATGCAGATAATAATATCCTCCTTGCTGACTTCAAAAGACTGTTTTAAGGATCAAATGATTTAATCATGTGAAAGTGCCTTGTAAACTAAAGTACTATACAAAAGCAAGATATTATCATTGTCTTCTAATAGTAAATGCGATTGGCCAACTTTCTTCATATTTGCTGAGGGACAAGCACTGGACATAAAACATACATATGTCAATAGCAGAGTGGGGACAGTTAATAAACTGTGATAGCACTACATACCGAGTTATGTAAGCCAATCTCACAGGACTGAAGTAGGCTACAACATTATAAACCAAAAGCTTGACTGAAATTACCTTAATACCTATGGATGAAAGTGAATATAAGATGCTGGTTTAAGTGGAAAAAAAGAAAAAAGTCAAATTTAAGGTGATTTCCAAACCACTGTGATTTGGATGAACCTTGGAAACAAATATAACACTTCCAACCTACTTGACTTCTAATAGTAATAATAAATCTCTCCACACCAGTGACTTGAGGTTTTCCTTGGTTTCGTTATAACTTTTTATAGTAATAAAAGAAGAAAAATATTCTCAGGGGTCCATGGGTGTATGTGAATATGTGTCTGTTTTCACCCCCAATATTGCGGTTGAATTCAGGTGTTTCTGTGTGATGAAGTTGGCATAAAAAAGGAAAAAGCACAAACCTACAGGGGTATAGGTTAACCTTTGTGTAAGTATAAACCATTACAAACTTTTTTTTAAAGATTTTGTATTATTTTTATTTATATGACACAGAGAGAGAGATTACAAGTAGGTAGAGAGGCAGGCAGAGAGAGAGGAGGAAGCAGGCTCCCTGCTGAGCAGAGAGCCCTATGCGGGACTTGATCCCAAGACCCTGAGATCATGCATGACCTGAGCTGAAGGCAGAGGCATTAACCCACTGAGCGACCCAGGCGCCCCACTACAAACTTCTTAAAAGGGAAACCTATTAGATTTCTTTATAACGCTCGTAATCATGAAAGCAGTAACTTTCATTTAAATTAGTAGTCTTCAATCAAAAAAAATTTTTCAGAAAAATTCCCTTCCTCCTGGTTAATTGCAAAATAAATAGATATCCTGAAGAAGAAATAGGCTGACTTCTTTGTTGACTGCCTTGAAATGAAGGCAACAGTTGGGTGGTGCTTGGGACTGTGAGAAACTAACCATTTCCTTCCCTCAGTGTTTGCTTTGGGTTTCCCATCTCATTACCTATGCCAAACAAGTCTCTCTACATAAGACACCTGCAAGGTATACACTCATACATTAAAGAGAGACACCATGAACATTGTTGGATATGAGAAACCAGTATCTTTCTTCTTGTTTTCTTTTTCTTCCTAAATCTTCTACCAACAAAGGGAATACCTGTAACACAACAAAGGGTGGGCTGCCTCACTCTGGATGCAGGCAACTTTTCATCAAAGCAAAAACAAACCTCTTGCTCCACCCGTTACATTTATGACATTTTTGAGAAAATTGGTGCGGGGGGGAGTTAGCCCAGTCCCTTGAGGTAGCATGAAGTTACCCTGATGGACTGACTGATAAGAACTGAAGTTGACCAGAAGGAGTGATAGTTAATCCTTAACTGTTAGGAATCTTAACTGTTAGTCCTTGGAAACTCCTCTCAAATATACCCTCCCAAACACCAGTCAGGTCCTTTCAAACCTACTCTACCTAAACGCCGAACAACTCGCCTCAAACACCAAAGGCATATATGATCAGTCTATAAAATCAACAGGAAAAAAGAAAAAAAAAACAAAACTGAAGAGGTCTAGGAGTTTCTACTTATACAATGTTCTGGAACAAGAACAAAAAAGGAGTGATGGCTATTAAAGGTCACATTTTTTTCATCCAAAATGCATTCTTCAAGGAGAGCCAGCTTTCATCAGCTTTTTCAGGCTTCCACATCCTAGATCACCCCCATGTGCCCATCCCAAAAAAAAAGCTTTTAAATAAATCTAAATAAATACAAACAAATGCATTCTTAGTGGGATTGCACTTTCAAATTAAACACTATGAACTTACTTATGTGCATGCAAATAAAATGTCATGCTCATCAGGGGAGCATACTTTGGCATCAACTAGTATATGGTAAATGGCACATAATCCGATTGAGGGAGAACATCTCTATGCCTGAGGAGAGTCAATTTGGCTGGAACTGCTTATGATAGAATCGACATGTCACAGACACCACAGGCAGAAACCACCTTTCACATGCAATAACACAGACCTTTCTCTACCAACAAAAGCAGTCCTGCCTGTGTTTTCATCCATCAAAAAAATTTGAGCACCTACTATGAACCAGGCACTATTGAAGATACAACATAAACATAAGTGAACAAAACACTGTTTCTGCCTTCTAGGAGTTAAAGTCTGGTCAGAACTTCACAATCTATACAAAGAATCAACTAAAAGCAAAACTGTCCACAACACAGGGGAATATGCAGAGCACAAAGCCCACCAAATAGTAGGTGCTCAACAGATGTAAACTGAGTAAGATTTTGAATAATTATTTAAAAAGAAACATGAAGGGGGCACCTGGGTGGCTCAGTCAGTTAAGCGTGTGACATGATTTTGGCTCAGGTCATGATCTCAGAGTGGTGGGATCAAATCCTGCACTGGGTTCCACACTCAGTAGGGAGTCTGCCTGAGATTCTATCCCCCTCCCGCCCCTCCCTGTGCACAGTCTCTGTCTCTCTCTCTCAAATAAGTAAATCTTTAAAAAAAGAGGAACATGAAAATGCTAGAATACACAAAGCTTAGAATTATTCCTATTACATAATAGGCTTGCAATAGGTATTTATTGATTGAATTAATGAAATAATAAATGCTATGAGCACATAAAAGAAAAGTGACCCAACCTAGGCAATGACTTCTCTATGGAGGCTGGATGATAAAAGTGTGAAGAAAATTCTACGCAGGGAGAATAATAGTAGTTGGCCAGTTAGACAACATATTGATTCACATGAGCTGAAGTATTAACTTCAGAAAATATCTGCATTTACTTCATGCTAGTGATTTATGGCTGCCCAGTGTTCTTAATCATGACCATTTAGCCAGTTTTACTGAATCCAAGAAGAGGATCCAAGACTGCACCTTCAAGTAGGATGATAATCAATAAGCCTGTAAAACCCTTCTTACTGTGAAAGCCCATTTGTAAATGGTGAGATTCAGGATACATAAAAGGGAACAGGATTGTGAATTTTCTAGAAAAAAATA
Source organism: Ailurus styani (assembly GCA_002007465.1). Taxonomy (NCBI): domain Eukaryota; kingdom Metazoa; phylum Chordata; class Mammalia; order Carnivora; family Ailuridae; genus Ailurus; species Ailurus styani. Next base: position 3,446,578 of record LNAC01000029.1, on the reverse strand, counting down.
CCAGCTAACTCACCAAATAGGAAGAAGGTAGAAGACACAGACAATAAAAGGTAAGAAAGAACTGAAGGAGAATACATGTCTTGAGTGGTTCTGTGAACAACAGAAAACCAGAAAAAAAAATCACCTATATTGAACCAAAATATTTAACAGCATAAAATCATTGTAGAGCTCTTCAAATACTTCAAGAACATACTCCTGTCAAGAAAGCTCTACAGAAAGAAAACTGGTTTCATCAAAATGAATGCTCAGATTTTCAAAGAGCATATTTAATGTGGAATAGAAACAAGGCTATAGAACAGATATTTCTTTGGATTCTGTGGGATGAATGTTATGAGAGAGGGATATGCAATTTATGGTCAGAGAAGGTTTCTCTGCAAGCAAAATTTTAGACTATGACCCATAACTATGATATTTGCTGAAGATTTATCTCTGAGGATTTATATTACATGTAAATATATGATGGAACCAAATGGAAAAATTCAACTTACCAAAATATGGTTTACAGACAACCATTCAGGTATTAATTACTCCACAAAATTAAACTTGCTCTGTTTCTTTTCTGAAAGTAGCGATTCTCAGTAGATGTCTCAGCTATGTGACATTTTGACAAGTTAAATTAGCTCCTAGGTCACACGACTGTTCACCCCTCAGTGACACCCTTTCCTCACAATAACCCAGTCTCTGACAGATGTGCTGATGAAACAGGGAGTGTACCTACGTTAATACAAAAACAACACTCTGCTTGCCTTAATTCAAAAGAAACAGTGCTCACTTAGACATATTTTCCATGTATTTCCTGTTTACCAAGCAATTTGAAGTGAATATTGGTCTTTGTGATATTAGCTCATCTATGCTAATGGAATTTGTTTCCTTTTGGGCTACCCCACCATGACTATTCCACTTCACAAGCATTAACTCCAATAAAGTCAATGAGAAAACACAACAAAAACAATCTAAAGCCACTATCATTAGTAGGAAGTAGAAGTTTTCCTAGTTTCCATATTATTAAAAAAATGATGGAAGAAGAATAATCTGTTACATGTATTTTCTGCTTTACATTTTAAAATAATTTCTCCATCACTTTTTCAACCTTCATTAAATACCCCAAATATAGGTGCTGCCGTTTAAATAAAAATAATAAAAATTACTGTTTAACTTCTGTTTCTAAGAAGATGAATATAGTTTTCCCTAGTCTTCCCATTAAGGAGAGTTAAAAGCCGTGAGCACAGGCAACTGGGTGGCTCAGTCAGTTAAGCACTGGACTCTTGGTTTAAGCTCAGGTTATGATCTTATGGGTTGTGAGATCCAACCCCATGACAGGTTCTGTGCTCAGTGGAGAGTCTGCTTGAAGACTTTCTTCCTCTGCCCCTCCTCTCACCCTCTCTCAAATAAACAAATAAATTTTTTAATTAACATATAATATATTATTTGTTTCAGGGGTATGGATCTGTGATTCATTAGTCTTACACAACTCACAGCACTCACCAAAGCACATACCCTCCCCAATGTCCATCACCCAGCCACCCTAATTCCCCCACCCTCCTCCCCTCCAGCAACACTCAGTTTGTTTCCTGAGATTATGAGTCTCATGGTTTGTCTCCCTCCCCAGTCCCATCTTTAAACAAATAAATCTTAAAAAAAAAAACAAGCCCTCGGCATTATGTATAAGACAAACATGAAAGACTCTATAAGGCAGAAGGAATAAAGCAGATCAGCCAGGGAACTCAGAACACAAGGAGGGACACAGTGGTGAATTTCTTGGGCTTTTATTTTTCCTCACATACCCCACACTTAGAGCTAATGAAGATTTCAATGTGAAAATACCAACAGGTTCAGAAATAAATAAAAACATCAAAAACTTGTTCCCTCTAGACAAAGAAGCATTCTAGTAAGAGAGAAAATCTTTAGACAATAACCATTCTATTCTGGGACACCTGGGTGGCTCCGTCAGTTGAGCATCTGCCTTCGGCTCAGGTCATGATCCTGGAGTCCCAGGATGGAACCCTACGTCGGGCTCCTTGCTCAGTGGGGAATCTGCTTCTCCTTCTCCCTCTGCCCCCTCCAGCTAATGTTCTCTCTCCCACTCACTCTCTCTCTCTCTCTCAAACAAATAAATAAAATCTTAAAAACAAAATAATCATTCTATTCTACCCAAACACCTCCAAAAAAGAAAAAAAAGTAGTTCCATCTCCACCCATGGCAACAAAGGTCAAGCAGGAAGCCCTCTACCCTCTTCTGGACGTAACACACACCCTATCCCTCACAACCACCGTCTTGCCAGGGTGGTATGAAAGAGGGCAGAATAGGGGGCCAAGAATTTCATCCATATCAGATCCCTGCCAAAGTGTCAGTAGAAACCAGGTAGAGACTTTGGACTTCCAATCTCCCTGGGGAGTAATTACAGAGAAAGAAACAAAAATTAGCAATCTCAGGAATGAAAAAAGGGGACTTATTACAAAATCTGCGTATATTGAAAGGATAATAAGGGAATACTACAAATTCTACACACCTATATTTGACAACGTAGATGAAATGAACCAATACATATAATGTATTATTTGTTTCAGGGGTACAGGTCTGTGATTCATCAGTCGTACACAATTCATATGAACTAATATGAATAACTCTGCACCTACTAAGGAAATTCAATTCTTAACTTAAAGATTGCAAAAAAGAAATCAATTCCAGAAGCTTTCACTGAAATATATGCCAAATATTCCAGAAGTCTTAAAACTCAATGAAATCTCTTCTAGAAAGTAGAAGAGAACACTTCCCAATTTATTTTGTGAAGCTAATATTATCCTGATAACAAAACAAAAGATAATAAAAATATTATTAATGAAAATAGATACAAAAATTCTTAACAAAATATTGGCAAACGGAATTTAGCAATATATAAAAAGCATTATACATCATGACCAATTAGAGTTTATTCTAAGATATGACTGTTTCAATATTTGAAAATCAATCAGTACCATCCACTATATATATGTTTTGATTAAAACAGAAAAATTACATGATCACATCAACTGATGCAGAAAAAACATTTGATAAAATGCAACATTGGATCATGACAAAAACTCTCAGAAAAATAGGATTGGGGGAAATTCCTCAATCTGATAATGTTCATCTACAAAAAAACCTACAGCTAACATCATACTTAATAGTAACATTCTGAATGTTTTCCCCCTAAGATAAAAGAACAAGCTAAGAATGTCTGTACTCCCTGCTTTCATTCTACATACTGCTGTAAGTTTTAACCAGTATAAGACAAGAAATGCACAGTAATCAGAAGAGAAAAAATAAACCTGCCCCTACTTGTAAATGGCATAATTATCTACATAGAAAATCCCCAAAAATTAATCCAAAAAAACCCTCATATAAACGGATAAGTAATTTCATCAAGGTAACAAGATACAAGATATACATAAAAACATTTTATTTTTATATACTAGCAACAAAAACATGAAAACTGAAAATAAAAATATAGTAATATTTATAATCGCTCAAAACATAAATTCTTAGTCATAAATCTAACAAGGTATGTATGGGACTTATATGCTAAAAATGATAAAATGCTAATGAAATAAACCAAGGAAGGTCTAAATAAACGGAGATACAACAATATTCATGCATTAGAAGACAACCCAGTAAAGATGTAATTCTCACTAAAAGATAAATAGATTTAATACAACCCCACCCAATATCCCAGCATATTATAGATATGGACAGGTTATTCTAAAATTTATACAGAAAAACAGAAACATTAGAAATTTTAATTTTTTTAAAAAATAAGTAATATAGTGTGATGAAACTATTTACCCAATATCAAGACCTATTATTTAGACAGAATAACCTAGCCTGTGATATTATCACTGGGATACATATATCAGTGGAACAGAATATAGAACTCAGAAATAGACCCATACAAAAGGCCTAATATTGAAAATGTAGAAGCCAGAAATAGATCCATATAAAATATGCCCAAGTGATTTCTAACAAAGGTATAAAAGCAACTTACTAAGGAAAAATCTTTTCAGCAAATGGTGTTGGAACAATTAAATATCCATAGGCCAAAAAAAAAAAAAAGAAAGAAAGAAAAGAAACTCAATAGTAAATAAACAATCCAAATACAAAATGAGCAAAAGACATGAAAAGACATTTTACTAAAGATAATACATAGATGTCATATAGTTATATAGCACATGAAATGACATTTGACATCATGGCACATTACGGAAGTGATAATTAAAACAACAATGAACTATCACTACATACTTATTAAAATGGTTAAAATAAAAAATAGTGAGAACACCAGATGCTGGGAAGGATGAGGAGAAACTGGATCATTTATATGTTGCTGGCAAAAATGTAAAATGATACATCCACTTTGGAAAATAATTTGACAGTTTCTGAAATACTAAACATGCAACTATCGTATGACAGCAATAACACTCTAGCATTTATCCCAGAGAAGATTTATGTTCACTCAAAATTCTACACACAAATGTTTATATCAATTCCATTCACAATAGCCCCAAACTGGGAACAACCAAGATGCCCTTCAATGGATTAATAATTAACCAAACTCTAATACATTCGTACATGGAATACCACTCAGGAATAAAAAACAATAAAGTACTGATAGCAACCTGGGTGAATCTTCAGAGAATTATACTCAATGAAAAAAGCCAATGCCAAAAGGTTATATTCTCTATGATTCCATTTGTATATCATTCTTGAAATGACAACATTACAGAAATGATGAACAGATTTATGGTCACCAGGAAGTGACGAAGTAAGTAGGGTGGGAGGAGTGTGGGTATTGCTATAAAAGGGCAACAGGAGGGATCCTTGTGGTGATGGAAATGTTCTTATCTTGGCTGCTGATGTCAATATCCTGTTTGTAATTTGGTACTACGATGTTGTGAGATATTACCTTTGAGAGAACTATATAAAGAATACTTGGAATTTTCTGTTTTATTTCTTGTAAGATTTGAATATGTAATTATCTCAAAACTAAAAAGTTTAATTAAAAAATGACCCACATATCTCTCAAGGAAACAGAAGTACAAACAAATAAACGTATTATAAATATGTACAATAGTTGACACGGAGATGAAGTTCCTTGCATGGAACAGTATGGTCACCGTGGGAGTTACCAAAGCCCTCCCAAAGGAGCTGATAATTGGGCTGGATCTTGAAAGATGGGAGCAGTTTGGCAGCTTTCCTTTAATCCTTTCAATTTTATGGGACAGATGTTATTACATCTCCTTTTGAGAGGTTTGGAAATGTTCAATCAATAGCTCACTGTAACACAGTTAGTTCCCAACTGTAAGTTTATTCTCTTTCCATTTTCACCCTAAGGTTTAATTTTCAAAATACAACATGATAGGAACAAATGCCAGAGAAGTAATGAATTATAAAATATTATTTTTTTAAAAAGGGCATTTATTTTTCAAGCATAGTTAAGTACTGATAATATTCCTGATACAGGTTAGGCATGCAAATATGTGCTAATGATAAGACAAATTCATATGCCTGAGAAAGGAAAAAGGGAACCATTCAGTATCCACTATGTTTTAGAGCCAATGATTCTCAAACCATCTCCTGGCTGCATACTATTCCTTCCACAAGAAACTCCCATTTGTAATATTTCTTAATGTGTATAGTGACTTGGAGTGAGAAAGAGACAAGTCGTCAATTCAGGATCATGTAAGGAAAGTGGAAGCATATGTGTAGTTTATAGAAACTTCTCCAAATAATTTAGAGAGTCCTCTCAAAAGGGAATTATGACCTCTCCCACAGAATTAAAAGCACTATATGGACCATTTCACATTTTTTCTAACAATTTTATTAGCTATTAAAAGATTTCTCAACTTCAGCCCTATGGACACTTTGGGCCAGGTAATTCCTTATAATGCAGGGCTGCCCTACACATTATATTTTGGCAGCATCCCTGGTATCTATGTACTAGATGCCAGTAGCATCCCCATCCTGATTTGGGACAATCAAAATATCTTCAGGCATTATCAAATGTCCCCTGGGGGTTGTGAAATTGCTCCCCTTTGAGAACCACTAGTCTAGTAGTGTTATTGTCATTGTGTAAAGAAGTGATGATTGGAGTTCAACAGGTTACCAAAATTATACAATGATTAACTGGTAGAACCAGGAATAGAACATAGGTCTCCTTGATTCTAAAGGAATCCAAACATTTTCTACTACACATAGCTTCTGTAAAGAGCTCACATCCTTACAAAGCGTTTATGGAAAGACAGAGCCATAACCCAACATTACACAATAAGGTGACTGGGGCTCTTACTAAGGAGATTAGAAGGATCTAAGAACCAAAAGGATGAAACAACTAGTTCTGCCTGAAGTAGACAAGGAAGAGTAAGTATGCCCATTTTCTGTTGTTGTAGAACAAAATTAGTAGCCAAAACCAGAAATTTATTATCTCATATATTCTTGGGTCAGGAGTCTGGGTATAGGTTAGCCAGGACCTAGGGGTCACATGAGGCTGAAATCATGGTGTTTTCTACAGCTATCATTTCATGTGTGAATCAGGATCTTCCTCCAAGCTCACTAGTTGTTGGTAAAATTCATTTATGTTTTTTGTCTCTTTTAGGGGCTCACCTGGGTTGGTCAGTCCCACCCAGGATATTTTCCCTTCTGATCAACCCACAGTAAACTGATAAGTTGACCTTATTATGTCTGGAAAATCCCTTTTCCCATATAACACAGAATAATTATGAAAAAGATATCCTATCATGTTTGCAAGTCACATCCACATTCAAGGGGAGGGGATAAAAGGGCATGGGTGAATGGGGGACTTATCTTAGAATTCTGCCTACCACAGTAATGCATAAACAGGTTTTCTTCCTGGCCAGCCCAGAGAGTGCCCAACTTGGCATCTGCCCTGGTCATCATATGCCTGGTTACCCCCACAAACACCTCCCAGTCCCCTAAAGTGGTGGTTTCACCTTGCTCACCTTATTTTCACAGAATATTGCCTCCTAGATCCTGGAAAAAACTATTGCATACTTGAATCTTCCATTAAAAACTTGGCTCTCCTCTAAATATTTCCTCTAACCCTTAGGTATATAACAATTCCTGTGTATTCTGAGCCTTGACATTTAAACAAATAGTCATATTAGGCAATTTTGCATGAGTCATGTTAATTCACAACTGATCTTATGTAATGATAACCTAATAAAGTATGTCTTATCCCCATTTTTTTAAGTAAGAAAATTTAGGATCAGGGTGACTAAGCAGCTTTCTCAATATCCCACAACTTTGTTCAAGGATATGATGGAGTCAAAATTCATGTGACTCCAAGTTCACACTCCTTCCAGTGTACACTTTCATTTCACAGAGGGCAGCAGAAGAGCAGTGACTGAGAAATTTACAACTCTTTTGCCTTGTTAACAAATAGTATCTCAACTATTCAGCACTTCTCACCTCAACTGTCATAACCATCTAAACAATTCCTGTTTTGACTTTTTTTTATAACTGATACTTTTATTAAAATCTCATCTTCTCAACCTTGCAGAATCTTTCAGGGCAGGAAGACTGTCCCCTTGTAGTCTCTTTGATGCCTATTCAAATAACAGCCTTGCCTAAATAACAGCACTTGAAAATTACATGTATACATGACAAATGAATTCCCTTATCACCCAACCAAATACCACAATTCAGAAAAAATCTATAAACTGGGAAGAGGAAAGCAACGTGTGCACAAAATATACTTTCCACTCTGCCTGCTTTCCCTGCACTTCTTTCAATGGCTTATTCTCTGCAAGAAGCTGTACATCAGTTCTGCTCCACTTCCACTACCTGCAGATGAGAGATGGAACTTCATGCTCCAATCTCTCTTAACAATATTTCATTAAATCACAATAATCCAGGTTCCCAGTGACATTTCTATAGGAGAACCTTTCCTATGCCCAACACAGACTCAGATATATAGACAAGCCTATATCAAGGTCTGGTGTTTAATTGCAGGGGAAGGGAGCAGAAGATTTAAAATCATATATTGATTTAATATATATCCTTTGAACAGTGAATATGTGCCACTCTGCTAGGTACTGGAGTTATTCCCTGCTCTGAGGAGTTTACAGTCAGCAGGTGATGTGGACAAGGAAATAGGAATTGGAATTCACATGAGAAATCCTGTGCAGAAACTGGTGCAGAAAAGAAAGTAGCTTAAAGATTTCATCATGGCTACCGAATAGAAGAGTGGAGTGGGCCAAGCCTATGTCAGGAAGGAAATCAGGAGATTGCAGTGACTAGCAAGCAAGAGATGAGGACAAAGCAGTGATAGACACGTGTGAGCAACTTTAGGAGTAAGTAGTCTTGGTCATCAATTACATACAGAAATGAAGATAAGAGAAGGAAATGAATTAAGAATGACACTACGGCCCTGGCACAGTCCCCTGAATAGATGTTGATGCCATTGTCTGAGTTGGGGAAACAAAGAGAAAAGCAGATTAGGAGCTCTTAAGTTTAATATTGAACATGTTGCATTTCAAGGGCTGATTCTGAGTTACTTCTACCATGTAACCCAAGATGATGGTGATAACAGTACACAAGTCTTTCTTTTTCCTTGTCAGGTGTTCCAGGACAGACTTTATAACCAGGATGCTATCTCCACAACTTCCAAGGCCCATTTGCCTAATTGTTTATTATGACTTCATATTAAATGTACTTGCATTCAAAAGACCTTACCTCTCAATCAAAATGTGAAATCAAAGCACTGCATAAGTTAAGTGTGTCAGTCTGCACAGATGTTGTACCCACCACATCAAAGGCATTTTGCACTTGCCATAGGGGATGGCTTCATGATCTTGGAAGTAAATTTGAAGTGTATGGGCTCCCTGAGACCACAGGGTTGACTGAATATGACTTGAATTATGGTAATGCATTATATTCACCGTGGGGAAAACCCAGTGAAAACTGTTGAATTTGAGGATTTTTAACAAAAGAAATAAGAGACCTATAATCAAAATTATTATATGGCAAAGTAGACCATTTTCAAATCCTCAAGTCGCAAATAATAGATAGATAGATAATTGATTGATGATATATAGACACAGACATATAAATAGGTATATATAGAGAGAGAGGTCTACAAAAATGTTGACTCGGACCATAACATTTTTTACTAGCTTTCCTCATATTTGTCAATACCAGTCCCACTTCTTTATCATATCCATACTTTCTTACTGGAATAACAGTTGTGAAAAATGCTTTGAACACTACAATGCACTGAATCAAACTAAGTTTACCTATAACATTAACACAAGACCATACGTACACGTTGGTAAATAAAATGATGTTTTCTTAAAAAAAAAGTCTTATTTCTTCTAATATACTATTAAGTTAACAAGGTACAATGTTAAATTTTGCTTTTCTTTCTGCAATAGTTTTTGGGAGCTGAGAAATGCATTGAAACAGCAAGTGAATGATGCTACCCAGTCATGAAAAATGACCCAAAACATCCCATTGTCTACACAGAAATTAGATCCATTTTGCTAACCATCTTGTCAGAACTTTTGGATATTTACATGATTTCTTTGTACGGAATAATCCTGTAAATATTTCTGCCCTCTGATCAAATTATAGTTTCAAACCCTGTATAACTTTTTTAATACCAGACAATATTTATGCAGACTATACCATGTGATAGGCACCATGTAAGCATTTTATGCATTATCTTATTTAATCCCTACAACAATTCTATGTAGATATTACTTTCATTTCCTAGATAGGGAAAGCACATAGAGGCTGAGTCTAAGGTCACACAGCTAGCAAAAAAAGAAAGCTACAAATCAGGCCCAGGTTTACCTAACCCCAAAGCCTTGCTCTCAACGAATTATTGCCACCTTGTTTTGTTGGTCTCTGGGATAGATGGGCAACTCTCAAAATACGTAAATTTGCTTATTGTGTACATGTGTTTATGTGTATGTGTGTGTGAGTGTATATATCTAATTCATGGTAACAGTATAAAACTTTTAAAAGTGATATTTATATATTTTATATTTTAATATCTAGTATTTATTAAATAATATCTTAATAAATAAAGATGAAATATATCTACATTTTCCCTCAGATTGAGAGGATTTTACTGTTAAATTTGTTAAAAACTTTAAAAAGTGTTACCTTTAGAAAGGTTAGTTAACTCACTATACACACGCCACCCATTACCACAGTCAGTTCAAACATGCACAAAAGTTAAAAATGTGAACAAAATACTAAACCCACTATATTGCTTTAACCTCTGAGTTGACCCTAAAAGTATGAATTTTAAAATATGCATATCATATCAAAGATTAAATAATAACAATGATATAAGCTGTTCTTTATAGAGTATACAGATACATGAAGATAGATATATTCTAAAACTTTCCCCATATTATCATTTCTAATCTTTATGAGCCCTTAATAATGAAGGTATTATTATCTCCATTCTAAAGATGAGAAAAGTTAGGCTCAGTACAATTATGTAGGTTGCATAAGGTCACTCAGCCAATAAGAAATGGCCCTAGCACTGGAAGGTAGAGATTTCTGATTCTGTGGGCTTGTTCTCACAAAATCCAATGCCACAGTATGACCCCCGAAAACATTTTATAAAGCTCAGGTACTTCCCTGAGATGTTGTTGAAAATCCTGGGTAGCTAAAAGTCCATTTTATGCCTTCCATGTGTTAGCAACACTATAAAAGTTAAATTCATCGACATCTGTAATATAAGAACTAATGGGATCAGTATTCTTTGAAAATTATGCTTTTTTTCCAAATGTCACCTTATGTTCCACACATATTTTCAAAAATGAATGCTCAGTTTTTAAAGGGGGACTAAACAAAATTGACAATGTAATTTTATCCAGGTACAAAAAAATACACCTCTTACTTTATGGGTTACTCTCCCAGTCAGGCCATGATAATAATTTACTATTCTGGAATACAGTTATTCTTCCAATTTTGACATAACTGCCATGTTATTTCACTCACATATTCCTCTGTCTATCCCAGTAGCCAGGGGCCATTTTTCATGCAGTTCATTTGCATCAGAAATTACAGGTTTTGATACCACTGCCACAGCCTGTGTTTTAACTTTGAAATATATTGTAGCTAAACCTCTAATGTGGCTAATCTAGTTCATGATTCAATATGACTGCAGTCATGGTTCCCTGAAAGGGCTGCTGCTGACAAAAATACCACCCTGTGCTTAAGCTGAGGGACTCCAAGGGCTCAGCTTCTCCAGCTCAGGTTGAAAGATTTCCCTTAGTAGATAGTCGTCTGAGTCTCTTTCTATCCTGGTCATTGGTGACCAATATATTCTATGACCTTGCCACTGTTAAGCCTCCTCTCCATATCTCTCTTTCTCTTTCTCTCTCTCCCTCCCTCTCTCTTTGAACTAACCATAAATCAGAAAGGCGCAGCATGGTTTTCTTAATTTCTTTCTCCTTTCTACCATTCGGACTCCCACGGAAGTGAAGAGATCTTTCCCTGGGCTCAGAGCAAGGCAAGCTTTGACAGCCCTCTCACCACCAGCTCCAACTCGGGGCCAGGGCTTTCCTCTGGTGCTCACAGAGCACATCTTGGTCATCCAAGAGGAAGGGTATAAGCAGAAACTTCCCAAGGTGGGAAGAGTTGCAGGCTGAGAAGTTGGAAGGAACATGAAATCATCAGTCTACTGCTCATTTTCCAGAGTCACCAAGAGCTACTCAAGGTTACCCAATGTGTCCCCAACTAGTTAATTCATGAGTTCCTTCATGCACAAAACACCTGAGCACCCACTGTGTCTAGACCCTGTATAGGATGCTGGGGATCTAGAGATGACTGAGACATGATCTGCCTTGAAGAGAACACAATCTGGTGGGGAAGTGAGACTGGTGAACAAAGTGCCATCAAGAGGCAATGTAGCCATACAACCTGATTGGTCCAGAAAAATCCCAGTTTGTCCCAATTGTTCTGGTTTAATTGCCAGCAGCACCCCCTTTCACTCTCGAAAGTGTCTCTGTTTGGATACTGATGATAAATTAAACAAGCACTTCAGCGATAAGAGAGAATGTGAAGTGACGGCACAAAGGGGAAGATACTGCTTATAACATTCATTCTCTAATAAACCTTTGCATAATGTTCCATGGAGGGAAGTGATCCAGTCAGTCTCAAGGAGTCTTTTTTGTTGTCTTTGAGAACAAAGGAGGAAAGCATTGTTAAACAGACTTCAGAGGACAGAGGTTTCTGAACTGGCTGGGCCTAATCTGATACTTGGACTTGGCTGTTGTTCACAGTCACACAGCTAGTCTGAAACAGAGCCAGGCAATAAATCTAGCTTTATTGACTCCCTTTTCAGTGCTCTTGCTATTATGTACAATGCAAATGAATCCCCAGGATGGGCTTTTGTGACTAAATGCACCTCACTAATAAGATTCCATGCAGTCTTTACTGGCTGCCTCTAACTCTCACCTGCTTTGCTGCCTGCCTTCTGCCAGTCTCACCAATATTCCTTGCTAACCACGACATGAAACACAAGTACACAGAGATAACCCACTTTAACAGAACCTATCCTGACACTGTCCCTACAAAAGTTATGTCATAAAAAACCCTACTGGCAACCAATTATGATATATAATAATTATAAAAGGGCTACCATTTTCTAAGGACACATTTCAGGTCCAATTATTTAATTCTCCAAGATAATACTATTCTCATAATTATTCTGCAAGGTAACACTATCATGCCATTTTACAAATGAGAAAACAGACAATCTGGGAACTATATGACTTGCCATGCAAGCAGCGAATGGCGGAACAAGAGCTAAAACCCAGGTCTGCCATGTCTTAACATGTCACGTTTTCCACTATCATACACTGCTTACCCTGCTTCATTTCACTCCTCAAGGGAAAAATATTGTTAAGAACTTCTGAAAAACAATCATAGTGAGGCTCAATATGTACTGGTAATTGAGATGTGTGGAGAGAAACAGAAGCATGAGACACAGACCTGCTATCAAGTTATAAGCTCTTGGGGTACCTGGGTAGCTCAGTCAGTTAAGCATCTGCCTTCGACTCAGGTCATGATCCCAGGGTTCTGGGACTGAGCTCTGCATCAGGCTCCCTGTTCAGTGGGGAGTTTGTTTGTCCCCCTCCTTTTGCCCCTCCCCCTGCCTGCTCCTGCTCTCTCTCTCACTCTCTCAAATTAAAAAGTAAAATCTAAAAAAACAAAACAAAACAAAAAAGAGTTGTAGGTTCTTCGGAAAAATAAAGCACACACACACGTGCATGCATTCACACATGCACAAATGTACTAACCACATGGAACAGAGCAGGTTGTAAGTGCTACAGGACTCCAAGGCAGAGGAGACCAACATGGTGGTCAGGGAAGGCCACAAAGTAGAGGCAGGGTCTGAATCACAAATGAAAATGAGGAAGGTTCCAGGTAGCCAAAATCTGGGGTAGAATACTCCTTCCAAGGCTCTGCCATGGTCAAATCCAGGAGGAGTGATTAGAGAGGGAGAGTGAACAGAATGGAAATAATGAAGTACTCAAGGTGTTAACAGAACAATGGTTAGGAATAGCAGAGGTGGCAAATCACTTACCTTGTGGATCTTAAGTTCCTCATCTGGGAAATGGGAATTGAAATAAATATGCCTGCCTTACAAGGTGGTCAGAAGAACTGAAGGAGCTGATGGATGAGAATCACTTTAGCATAGTAGCTGCACATGGCATTCACCTGACAAATTGTAGCTCTTATTATTACCTTATGATGGTAAGAGCCATCTCCTTGACTTCCAGTGTCTCACTGGTGCTATAGGTAAAATGAAAATAATCCTGAAGGCTACACTTTCGTCAAGAAATACCCAGCAAGTCTTACAAACTTTCCAGTCTTCCAAGAACAAAAAGTCACTGCTGCTTCCTACCAGATAACAACACCTCGGATTTGGCAACAGCTGGGCTGCAGCCTCAGTTATTCACTCCAATGTGCAGATCCAACATCATTTTCTCAGTGTACCATGACATAAAAAGGGTAGAGAAGCACTGCATAAAGGACCAAAGCAAGGCGAAAGAGTTTTATGTAAGGCTGGTATGTGCTTAATTGCACACGTAGGTCTCCATTAGTTACCCACATTTTTGAGGGAGGAAATAAGGATTTATTAAGCACTTATTTCTTGTCAGACACACTTAATTTTATCTTTTTTCACTCCTCAGAGTGTTCCTAGAAATACTGTAAGCAGCATCCCGTGGATTTGCTTCCATCTGAAATCCCCAAGATGCATTTCCATTTTGATTTGAGAAAATTACTGCCCATAACTACTCTCCCTTTACATTTCTTGTTTTCTTCCTCTTCCTATTCTGTAGAGCAGAGGTTATCAACTCTGGCTACACATTAAAATTATCTGAATGGGTTTTTAAAAATTCTGGTATCTGGGTGCCACCCCAAAAATTTTATTATAACCTTTGGGAGTTTTGTGAAGGCATCAGTGTTTTCCAAAAATCTGCTTTACCTTCCAGATGGCTCCAAAGTTGGAATCTCTGCAAAAGAATTCCACCACCTTCTAGGGTGTGCACAATCAATTCTTCCAATTTAAAACCACATTCAAAGGTTGATTATTTGAGACTGACCAGTACCTGTTTCAGATCCGCAGGAATATTTGAACAGAGATGCCACTTTGCAACATAAGGAGATAGCAGCCACCATTAATTCTCCCGGGAATTTTTACATCTATATCTATTCCTCCACCACCCCCAGCTCACACACACACCATTACCAAATGCAGGATCCTGTATGCAGTATAGCCACAGCTTACATGCCTCTTAGTAATAATGTCTTGATTTATAGTTTGCACAAATTGCAATAAATGGCATTTTCTGTTATGTGGGAGGGTAAAAGATTGTTCTGGAGTGAATACAAGTCCATAATTCATTCAAGGGCTATGCTGATGCTATATAAACTAAGGCTCACAATTTAAGCAGTTAATCCATGGTAGTTTAATGCTGAGAATGGTTTTTGGGGTGGTATTCAACTTGGTGATCATCTATGATTTTACCTGAAGCATAATTAACTTGACAGATATAAGGAGTAAGAGAAATGTTTTCAGAGACTCTTTCTCCTTTCTATCTTCTTAACCTCTTGCTGCATTCTCCATGTTGCTCTCCAAGATGGTCATTCCCTGCTTCAGGGCAGACTTTGAAGAAGGGTGGTTGTTTCAGGGGCCAATGGCACTGTGTGGTTTCCATTGCTGAGCTATGAGTTAGAGAGAACAGCCTAGAAACTTGTATTTGCCATACCCCCCTCAGATCACCAGTCTATCAGAAGTGCAACAGAACCGAGGGAACAAAACTTATGATTACTAGGGAAATGGAAAAATCTTTCTTAGGCCATGGTTTCCCTCACTTCCACCATTTCTTTTTTCTCTCTGCTTATCCTTTTTGGTCCTCTATGTCACATATAGATACCCTCTCTCCTAGAAACTGTGCCTGTTTTCTCACAGGCAGAGAAGTAGTACAACCAAAGTAGAAGAAATGCTTGGACAAGGACCCTGGAAGCAGTCTACATCCACTTGAAATCCATAAATTAAAATTAAGACTTTTAAAAACAGATAATTCCTACCATATAGATTTAGAGAAAATTGGCCCTAGAAAATATCTGTGACTTCACTGGACTAAAAGTTTCTCAATGACAAGCTCTTCTAACTTTTCTGTTTAAGATATAGCCAAACAGGTGATATTGGTTCAACTAACATTAAAAGAGTCCAGAACTTTACAAATTAGCATTATAGAAAGAACATAATATAATCAGGACTAAGCCTACATTCAAGAATCTATAATACCTTAGATGTATTTTTCTCAGATTCCACATACAAGTGGAAAAATTAAGTTAAACCATGCACCTAAAGAGACATTAAACAGTGATAAAGTGTTAATTCAGCAAAAAGATATAACAATTCTAAATGTGCATGCTTCTAACAAGAGAATTTCAAAACACATGAGGCAAGAACTGGCAGAACTAAAGGAGAAATAGACAAGTCCACAGTTATACCTGAGACTTCAACACTCTTCTCTCTGTAGTAAATAGAACTAGTAGGAAGAAAATGAACAAGGATAGCAACTGAACTACATCATCAACCAATTCATCTAGTTGTATACAGAACTCCACCTAAGAGTGGCAGATAATCTAACCAAAAATACCTTGAAAAACAGACATTTTTTCCAAGTGCACATGGAACATTTACCAAGATAGAAAATACCTGGTGTCAAAAACAAACCTTAACAAACTTAAATGACTTGGGATCATACAAAGTATGTCCTCATATCATAAGTGAATTAAACTAGAAATTAATTAAAGAACTACAACAAAAAAGTCTCTACACACTTGGAAATTAAAATTAAATTTCTAAGCAAAGCATAGGTCAAAAAAGGAGACTAATGGAAAATTGGGAAAATATTTAGAAAATAATTTGAAGTGAGCAAAAATGAAAATACAACATAAAAAATTTGTGTGATGTGTTTAAGACAATGCTTAGAGAGAAATTTATAGCATTAAATCTTAAGTTAGAAAAAGAATAAGGATCACAAATAATCCAAGATTCTACCTTAAAACAATGGAAAGAAAAGAAGAATGAGGGAATTAATAAAAATGACAGCATAGCAATGGAACTGAAAATAGAAAACCAATAGAGAAAATAAATGAAACCAAGACCTAGCCATTTGAAAGATCAATAAGACTGGTAAATCTCTACCAAGACTGACAAAGAAAAAGAGACAGAAGTCACAAATCACCAATATTAGGAAGAAACTAAAGGACTGCAATCATGTTAATGTCTTCCCACCACGCCTGAACTCCATAAACCACTGAGCTTTCTAACTACAGATGTCAAATTTGGCTACAGGGAAGAGTAGCTATGTTGTAGATTTTGGTCTAGAAGAAGTCTAAATGTGGAGCTAGACCTTACCTTGCAGACCCAGATAAGGAGAAGTTGCATAGATTCTGGCACTGTCAAGAAACTTGATCAAATATCCTCTTTTTAAAAAACTGCAAAGCTCTAAAAGAGGTAATTGCAAACTTCTAACAGGAAGTCATGACTAAGTCTGAATCACCTCATGATATATTCCTTTGGGGGAAATTGAAGAATGAGAGTTAGAAAAATGGGATAGAGGTGCACCTGTGTGGCTCAGTT
Organism: Ailurus styani; assembly: GCA_002007465.1. NCBI lineage: Eukaryota > Metazoa > Chordata > Mammalia > Carnivora > Ailuridae > Ailurus > Ailurus styani. Next base: position 3,429,396 of record LNAC01000029.1, on the reverse strand, counting down.
GATTGGGTAGCTGCCTTCAGCTTGGGACAGGGTTCCAGAGTCTTGGGATCAAGCCCCGCATCGGGCTCCCTGCTCAGTGGGAAGCCTACTTCTCTCTGTCCCTCTTCCTGACACTCTGTTTACTTGTGTTCTCTCTCTCTATCTCTGTCAAATAAATAAATCAAATCTTTAAAAAACAAAAGAAAGAAAGAAAGAAAGAAAGAAAGAAAGAAAGAAAGAAAAATGGGATAGAACAGGGAAAGATCATTTTGAAGTACTGAATACAGTTTCTGGAAAGCACTGCTGAATGGAATTTTTTTTTTTTATTTAATTTCTTTATCTGACAGAGAGAGACACAGTGAGAGAGGGAACGCAAGCAAGGAGAGTGGGAGAGGGAGAAACAGGCTTCCCACCAAGCAGGGAGCCCAATGCAGGGCTTGATCCCAGACACTGGATCAAGCCAAAGGGAGACGTTCAACGACTGAGCCACCCAGGTGCCCCCCCCACCCCCGCCTTTTTTTTAAAGATTTTATTCTACAATCAAAATAATCAAGACAGACAGATAACCTAGTAGGGAGAAAAATATGGGCAGAACACAACAAACACTTCACAAAACAATCAAATGGCCAATACATATATGAAAGAGTGTTCAACTTCATTAGTCATCAGGGAAAAGCAAATTAAAACCACAAAGAGATACTACTACACACCAGAATTTCGAAATGAGAAAAGCAAACTTCAAATGTCAGTAAAGATGTGAAGTAACCAAAACTCTCATCACTTCTAGTGCAGAATATACATAGGTATAACCACTTTGGAAACATATTTGACATTATCAACTAAAGCTGAAATATGCATATCCTATGACTCAGCAATCTCCTCCCAAGGGATGTATATTCTAAAGCAATGTGCTTCTATGTTCACCAAAATACAGGTACTAAAATGTTCACAGTGGCTCTACCCATAATAACCCTGTATTAGTTTACTATTGCTGTGGCAACAAATTACTGCAAACATCATGGGTTAAACAGCGCCAATGTGCTATCTCACCGTTCTGTAGGTGAAAGGTCCACAGGAGTCCTACGGGTTAAAAATAAGGTGTTGGGATAGCTACATTTCCTCTGGAGGAGCTAGGTGTAAATCTTTTTCTTTGCCTTTTCCAGCTCCGAGAGGCCAACTGTCATCTTTAGATTGTGTCTTAAAAATGCATCCCTCCAACCTTTGCTGCCATGATGGCATCTGCCCTCTGACTTTGACTCTCTTGCCTCTCTCTTATAAGGACTCCTTCAATTACATTGGGTCTGCCTGGATAATCTAGGAAAATCTCCCCATCTCAAGATCCTTAACTTAATCACACCTGTAAACTCCCTCTTTCCATGGACGGTAAAATATTCACAGAGATAAGGATGTGGACATCTTTGGACAACCATTTATTCTATCTACTAAAAACACCAGAAAGTATTCAATTTCCCAACTACTACAGAATAGACAATTGTGGTTTATTCATATACTGGAATACTGTATATCAATGAGAATGAAATTTTTCAATGACTTGCAATATTACGAATGAATCTCACAAACATAATATTGGGTGAAAGAAGGCAGAAATAGATGATATGAGTCTAGGTATAATAAACAGAAAGAGGCAAAAATTAATGTATGGTAGGAATCAGGAGAGTGGTTTTTCTGGAGGTGGGGGTTCATGACTGGGCAGATACATAAGCAACACTTGAGGATGCTGCTGATCCTTTGTATGGATCTGGGAGCTAGTTTATGGATGTGCTCAGTCTGTGAAAACTCCATCAAACTATACCTTTAAGATACTGTGCATTTTCCTGGGTATATGTTTTAATTCAAAGAATATGACTCTTTTATTGACAAAGAGGAAGGGTAGGGTCCAGAGAGCAAAAGTAACTCCCAAACTTCTATAACTTGGTACAATAGGAAAGTTGAAGCTTTAGAATCAGATAGGTAAGACCCAGAGTTGCGACTCTTACTCATTCTGTGCTATTCTACAAATTCTTTAATCTTTTTGGTTTCCTCCTCTAGAAAATGAGGATAGTAACACTTCCTGCCTCACTAGGCATGCTACATATGTAAAGTCACATATATGAAAACAAATGGAACATAACAAGAACTGAATAAATGCTGCTTCCTCTCAGTTTTGCTCTTCTGTCTCTCAACAGAATAAATATACAGCTGGAAAAAAAACTCAAAAGCTCTATTTTTCTTTTCATTTTCATTGTCATGTTTAGTTATTTGCCAAGAACTGTATGAGACATTACTCCATACCCTGTAAAACTGGTAAAGAAGTAGTTTTGTTTCTTTATAAACACTGCCTATTTCTTTATAAAACTACCAGCCTCATTTTTGAAAATTTGTTACAAAGATGAGCTACTTGAGATCATGAAAGCATCAGGTATCACTTACACTAGCGATGACATCTGTAGGAAAAATTTGGGCGCCTGGGTGGCTCAGTGGGTTAAAGCCTCTGCTTTCGGCTCGGGTCATGATCTCAGGGTCCTGGGATCGAGGCCCGCATCGGGCTCCCTGCTCGGCGGGGAGCCTGCTTCCCCCCTCTTTCTCTGCCTGTCTCTCTGCCTCCTTGTGATCTCTCTCCCTCTGTGAAATAAATAAATAAAATCTAAAAAAAAAAAAAAAATTCAAGGAACAAGGTAGAAATACAGCCACTTCAGACTTTGACCTACAAAGCAAACACAGCTTAGAGCATTACACATCCATCCTTGTGTCTAGAAGGGATTATCTAGAGACCAAACCAAACTTACACTTCAATAGGCACCTCTAGTCCTCACTGACCTATAGCAGGGCATAAAGAACAAAAAGAAAAATAAACACAGGTATAAAGTGGGTTCCCCTTGAAATATAAGAACATGGCATATTTGAGATCAGGACTAAGATCTGGAGCCTTAGAGATGGTTTAAAGAGTTTTGGGCACTTGGAATTACCAAGCTTGGTCAAGGTCACTCAGACCCACACACAGGCTGGTTTACAGTCCTCTTCCCAGGGGTTTGTAAGTCATGGTTTACATTTCCCATTCCCAGTCAGAACATTTTATTTGCTTAGTTCTTTAGTTGTATTTTTCACCCCCATTTTTACTGCCACTGGTATTATTTCAACATCATTTAAGTTTTGATCCCAACCTGACCTACTTTTCCTGCCCTATCTTGTACCCTCCCCTCTTCTGAATCTTAGCTCCCCAACTCTCCCCACTCTCTCTCTCCCTGAATGCCTTTCCACTCCCACTCCTCCACACAGAGCAGACTCCTCGAGTGCTGCTTGGTCAGCACCCCCACTGAGGTGCTTGCCTGGCTCCTTGAGTCTGTACCATTTCATCACACCTGCAGGGAAACCTGAATCACTGCATTTATCACATATACACTGTTTGTTTACCCATGTGTCTCATTGTGTGCTTCTTCAGAACAAGAGATGTATTATTCACTCCTGCCTTCCAAGTGTCTTGTTTAGAAAAGTATTTCAGAAAAGTTTGTTGAATGAATGACTGTCTATCTGGTGGTCACCAGCTAGAGGAAGCAGTTGAAGCTCTCTTGGGGTTCTGTCTCTTTAGATCAACAGTCTCTTATTACAAATGTCATCAAATTTTATTTTAACATAATGGTGCTATATTTACCCAAAGAACTACTACCATGAACTGTTATTGGCCCTTTTTTCTTACTTCTCTCTTCCCTCAATCAGAGCACATTCCTTATTCTACAACAATCTCTATGATATATTTAGACTTATCTATCAAATCAGTGATTTTAAACCAAGTATAAAAAAGAAATGCTTGTAAGACCTTCGGGTAACTGGTGAAGCAATATTGCTTTATTCTTATCTTAAACTCCAACAAAAATCACTTCCCCACAAATCCAAGTGATTATTTGATTCAGTGTGTACAGAAATTTTTAATAGAAGAGGCTGAAGAGTTATAAATGGTAGCCAGCCATTATGTGTAGATAGATTTTTCAGTTTATAGTGGTTGTTCTTCTTGTTTTCCTCATTTTATTAGAATAAAAATCTAAACTTTAAAAAGGGAAGTTATTCTACCTAACTCCATCCAAGCTCAACTGAATTTCATAAGAAAGACAAGACTTCATGTCAGACATGAGGTCCAACTTGAAAATAAAAGTAAATGAGCTGCCTCTCCGAGCAGAGCCCTTGTCAACTGCAGAATGGTGTAAATCAGTGCTTGTAAAGACAGTATTAAAGCAGTAATCACTTTTTTCCAGTGAAAAGCAGAGTAGCGATAAGGCCAGTCTTGCTCTCATTGGAACTGAACCCAGGCAGTCTGGTTTCAAAGCTTCTGCTGCCTCTCAGGAAAACAAGAGCAGCCCAAACGATCGTTACAAATAGCCTGTAAGCACAGGCCACAGGCCACTCTTTTCAGAAATCTGGCAATCACAGGAAGAGAGAGAGATGAAAGAAAAGCGTGAAAGAAAACCAGGGCCAAGGAAAAGTATTTTTAGGGAACAAGAGTTTTGAGCCTGCTTTTAGCTTGACAGGAAAGAGCTAAGGAGAGATTAAGATATGAGCGAGCCTGCGGCAGGTGGCTGAGAGCCCCACCCCCGCCAACAGGCTATGGTGCGTGGAATCCAGAAGACAGATCGGCAGACTCCATTTTTCAAGGCGATGAGACTCTGAAACAAAGAAGAGGAATGAGCAGAAAATGGATGAAGATAAAAATAAATTTTGAGTCAGAGAGAAGGGAGGTTGAGAGTTCACCGTATATGGTTTCAAGGATCTCTGTGAATAGGAGGTCATTTCATCTGCTGAGAGGGAGCGAAGTCAAGGGCTGGGGTTTGAACAATGTGAAAAGGGCTTAGAACACCTGATCTGACGAACAAGTTGTGAGGGTAAAAGAGATATGGATGAAACTTGCTGAAATTCACTCAAGACAAGAATGCGGGAGCAATCTCACTTGTGCTTTAGTGAGCAAGGCCCTGAGAAAAACGAGTTCGGGGCTTGACACTTTATTCTTTTCTATAATTGCCGCTTGATATGACAAAGTTTATTAAAGCTCTCTTGCTTCATTTCCCCTATAAAACAAGTTAATAATCCTTGCCCCCTTCCTACCCCATAGGACTTTAACAAGCATTAATTAGTATCTTCAAAGTGTCCGAAATGCCTTGGGAAAGCACTATATAAGGACTTTTTTCATCACTTTTATTACTCCTACAATTGCATTTCCTCACTCCGTTTAAGAGGGAGTCAAAATACAATCTTAATAACTTCCTTCACTTGCTTCCAAAATTTGTTTACTAAGTCCACCTGAAATTAGCCATTGAAGCATCAGAGGCAAAAAGGAACAAAATCTAAAATGTTGTCCAGGTGCTATTAAACCAAAAAAAGAATTATTTGAAGTTAAACCACATCAAAATTTATAGTCTTTTTAGAACTCATTGATCAATCCAGCCTAACGAACTCAAGCAAAGGATTTCAAACTGGCCCTTCCCCCAAATGCCAATGACCTGGAAGAAAAACCATAACCCTATTGAAAAATACAACACAGTAATACTATCTTTACGATTTATTTATTTATTTATCTTAGAGAGAGAGTAAGAGGGAGAGTGAGCACAAGCAGGAGAGGCATAGGGAGAAGTAGAGGGAATCTCAACCAGACTCCACACTAAGCACAGAGCCTGACTCTGGGCTCCATCTCAGAACCCTGAAATCATGACCCTCAGATCACAACCTGAGCTGAAACCAAGAGTCAGATGCTTAACTGACAGCGCCACCCCGGTGCCCAATAATAATGACTATCTTAATCCTTAATGTAGCAACAGCTCAATGCTAAGGCATCCATTATTCTGCATATTTCTTCTATCTTCTTTTTTGATACAAAATCCCAATTCCTTCTTCCTCCCTTCATTTTGTTATTCAATAGATATATTTTGATCATTTGTATGTTCAGGCATTGTTTTAGGCCTGAGAGTATGCCAATATCTACCCTGACACACACATTTCCCCCTTTGGACAGTGGTTCTCTCATTATCTAAAATACTGTAGTACCTTTACTTTCTTTTCTTTTTGATTAGAGCACAGATTAATAGAGCTCAAATTCTATACCATCTCTACATTGACTGGGTTGACATTATTTATTGGTATTAAGACTTAAAGAATACTGAGCAATATCTCTAATATCAATAATTTGCTGATCTTCATCCAAATGACTGCTTTCAAGTGCTAATTAGCCTATGGGTATCATGGGCTATGGAATCACTTGTATGAAATCATCAGAACTCCATTTAGGGGTATAGGTTACTTTTCCAAGTTTATTTCTGATAATAGTAGCTACTTGTTATAGGATGTGGTTGCTATGGTGATGTGAGAGCAGGGAAAATTTTTACTTTACATAAAGTTTTGTCCAAGTTTGCTCCTTTGAACTTAACTTGAGACACTACATGATCCAGCTGATTCCCATGATACAGGGTTGAGTTTTGAAGTCAGTAGAGTTTCTTCGGATTCTATAAAATGACTTATCTTTTATTCTTCCACATTTTCTGAGGACCCCCATCAAGGCTATAGTTGGCTGAATGTAGGGATTGGGGTGGGGGGAATAAAAAGGGAGTCCTGGTATAAGGAACAAAAGGAATTTCTCAAAGCTAAAGTAATAGAACTGTCAATACAGGATTTCTAGTACACAGATTTAACATGGCTATGAATTAGGTTTTGTAGTGTAGGGCCTGCCCAGAACCCCCAAGACAACGTGAAGAAAATTAAAAATTCTTGTGGCCATTCCATAATTAGAAACACCTAGAAGGCTGCATGTGTGGCTATTTGGCATGCTCACAATTCCTTTGACAACTCCTCAAATTTGTATCACCTAAAACTATCAAAAACCCAGTATCCTCTGTGTGTTACATTTGAATCATTGTTTTGTTATGTTTGGGACAATTCCACAATCACTTTAACCATGATGGAAATCAAGTTCAAGTTTTTTCCCAAAGTGTCTCACAAAATAAAATTATCACCAGTGACCAGGAATTTTGCCCCAAAATTATGAGAGGGAAGTAAGAGTAAAGCGAGAGGTCACAGAGGTGCCAATATGAGAACCAATCCAAGAAACCCAGGAAGCAAAGCCAATTATAGCCAATATAGCTTGTCTATGGAGAGGGTAAGGACTTCCCAAGTCCAGATTGTGGCAGACAATTTTCCTTTGAGAATAGCAGAATACGTTCCTATCCCCCATCGCATATGCTCTCTTAGAACTTTGCCATTTTCCCAGCAAGGGGTGAGTCTATGTCCCATTCCCTTGAGCCCAAGCAGGTCTTTGTGACCATCTTGATCAATAGAGTATGTCAGAAATGACGCTGTATTAAAAAAATAATAAAAATATATAAATCAGAATAAGTATCTTCATTACTCTTATTTTTCAAAATTACCTTACCTATTCTTACCTGTTTATTATTCCACATAATTTCAGAGACATTTTCTTAATTTCCATCAGAAATTGGGATTATATAAAATTGCATTAAATGAATAACCTAGAGAAGGTAAAAATTCTCATTTAACCTGAAAAACAAAACAAAACAAAACAAAACAAAAAAAACTGTCCAGATAGGTAGGGCTAAGCAGATGGGCCTGAGCTTTTCACTCCCTTTAGACACTGGAAACCTACCCACCACCTCCTGCTCCAGACCCTTGCTGGATTAACAGGTGGCATTAACAGCTCCTGTCTGCAGTACACCTGGACTCCAGGGAGCCTACAGGGCAAAGGCTTTTATCTTTGGATTTTGTGCAAGCACTCCCACCAAGAGTATACCAAGGTTCCCTTTTCACCACAACCTCATGAACATTTTGTTATCTGTTATTTTTTTTAATAATAGCCATCCTAACAGGTATGAGATGATACCTCATTGTGATTTTGATTTACACTTCCTTGTTGACTAGTGATGTTGAGCATTTTTCCATATACCTGTTAGCCATTTGCATGTCTTGTTTGGAGAAATGTTTATTCAGGTCCTTTGCTCATTTTTTAATTGAGTATTCATTTTTTTTGCTATTGAGTTTAGGAGTCCCTTACATATATTGGATATTAACCCCTTATCAGGTATATGGTTTACAAATATTTTCTCCCATTCTGTAGGTTACCTTTCCATTTTGTTGTACAGAATTTTGTTGTCCTTTGCTATACAGAATCTTGTTTAATGTAATCCCACCTATTTATTTTTGCTTTTGTTGCCTGTGCTTTTGGCGTCATATTTGAAAAGTTATTTCTGAAACTAATGTCAAGGAGCTTTTTTTCCTAAAGATTTACATTTTCAGGTCTCACATTCAAGTCTTTAATCCATTTCCAGTTGATTTTTGTTTATAATGTACAATTTTATCATTTTGCATGTGGATATTCAATTTTCCCACCATTGTTTACTGAAAAGACTGTCCTTGTCTCATTGCGTATTTCTGGTGCCCTGTTGAAAATTAGTTGATAGTATATACGTGGGTTTATTTCTGGGCTCTCTATTCTGTTCACTGATATGTCTGTTTTTATGCTAGTACCATACTGTTTTGACTACTATAGCTTTGTGATATAGTTTGAAAGCACGAACTGTGATATCTCTGGCTCTCATCTTCTTGCTAAAGATTGCTTAGGCAATTTGGGATCTTTTGTGGTTCCATGTGAATTTTAGGACTGTTTTTCTATTTTTGTGAAATATCTATGGCATCCTTTCTTAACCATGTGATGACACAGGATTGCTGGTTACAAATGCCAAGTGCCTATCACTTCTCCCTTCCTATCACTGCTTAAGGAAAAAAAAAAAAGATAAAAAAGAAATTGGTATCCTATCAGTCTCCAAACCATCTTCCTCCTCGTTCAGAGTCAGTTTCCTTATCCCAGAAATGGACTAATGAGTTGTTTGTTTTCTCTCCTGCCTACAAATCAGGCTGGACAACTGGTCACCCCAGAGAAGATATTTTTCTTTTCCATCTCTTTCTTCTGCCTTCCTCTTCTCCTTTGTTCTTTTGATTTAGAGTTCTATGAAGCTTAATGAACAATACACTTCCCAGCAGCCATAAAGCAAGAAAAATTCAGTTAGGATTATAATCACAATTTCAATTATTTACACATGTTAGAAAATATTACCATTGGGTTCTCAGAGTTATTTACTTTGGTGTTTTCTTCTATTTCGAGTGCTAAAATATTAGCTCTATTCATTACCAACTGATTGTTTTTAACATGATTCTTCCCCTCCCCTCACACTGTCTGAAATCCAATTTACAGCCTGCTAAAGGCCTCATAAGTTTTTTATGGATTATTTCCTGGGGTCACATTAATCTGGCTCCTTGTTACTTTACACTAATTTCACTTTGCCACAGTAAAGTAACGAGATTCGATCTCTTGGGAATTAATCCATAGAGACCTCTTAATGAGGCAAAGCCAGAACAGAGCGCATCTACTGTATTTAATTCCCCCAAGCACAGCAGAGGAGAAGGAAGAGGTCGTCCTGCCCTTCTGTGCAGTGTAACCTGGGGCCCCAGTCTGGGAAGAGAGCAGGGCAGGGGCAGAAGCAAGGAGAGAAGACACATAGGGAGATCTGCTGGAAGCTGGGTATGGCACCAGGCTGAGCGTTTTCCCCTGCTTCTAGTGTGCGAGAACCAGGACCACTGTGCCTGCAAATCCTGTGGAGAGGAGGGAGGGAGGGCAAAAAGAAACATCAAAGGGGTTAGATGGGAGGGAAATGATTTTTCTTTGCTTTTATTTAGCATATGTTGACACAAAGGACATAACTTCTCTCCTCCACCCTGCTTGCTCCCTGAACCCAGTTTCTGCACCCCTTACTGACACCTGTTTTCAGTCAATGCCTTCGTGTCAAGAAGATTTAAAGTAAGATTCTGTCCCCCTTTTCTCTTATGTTGGATGTCTAGGGTTGTTAAGATTTCCTTTCCCAAGAAGCAAAAACAATAGACTCTTGCAAAGTTTTTGCAGAGTTAAGGTGAAAATCTTAACATTTATTTGAGATGAAAACAAGCAGTTCTCTCAAGTTGTAAACTGAGGATAAGAATAACTTAGGGTTATAACTTTTATGAAGAATTGATACAGAAAATAGAATAAGCATTTAAAGAGAATATGTTTTGAGAAAATACATGTAGAGCCCCCGGCACAGTGGCCTGATATGAAAAGGAATACATAAAGGGTTGCTGTTACTATTCACATTACTATTATAATCTGAAGCAGATTTTTGTCATTTAGAAATAATTGGCCACTGGAAACCCATTTAGGAATAACTTACTTCTTCATAAAGCATATTCATATGTAGTATTTTTTATTGATTTTTACGTCCCTTAGGTAAGAAGAGCAGGGAGTACTGTCCCTGTTTCACAGATAAGGAAACAGGCTATGGAGGTTAAGTTAACCCATGATAATTAGTAGCCCAGGGACAGAACTAGTATACTTCTCTGAGTCCTTTCCTATCTCTTCTCTTCCTAATTACCTTCCTGACCAAATGTAAGGGGATTCCATCTAGGGAAAACCTGCATTTTTCCTGGTTTGTCAGAGACAGAAGGGGCAGTGGATGTAAAGTCTGTCTATTCAGAGTTGAAGTAGTAGTAAACTCCCCTGGCCAAAAAATAAATGTCACAGGCTCCAACTTACTTTATTAGTTATAGAACTGACATAATCCAGTGACGTCCATCTATCTTACTACTGGATCCAACTTCCCATCTAGAAGGGCAAGAAAGGTGTATTATGTACTGACACCTTTTCCTCCCCCTCAAAAAAAGCCAACCTGCAAAATATCAGTGAAAACAAGGCATCACTGGGGAACTGGACTCTATTAGGTAGATGGAGAAAATTGCAAATTGATGAATCTGGACAATAATATGAAGCCAGCATGCAAGCTGGGAAGACTGCATTACTCTAACTGTTATCTCAGAAGATAATTTCATTTTGTAGAGACCTTAAAAGGAGAAAATACAATTTCTGGATTTATGAAAGAGACTGTTAAATTGTCAGCTATGGATATAATCAAAATCTATCAGGAGTTCAAATCATTATGTAAGAAAAAAGTTAGTGACTAATATGATAGCAAATTTAAAAGTAATTATAATGATAATAATGTTCATATGTAACATAATAAGGGCAGCTTTGAGTAACGATAATCCAATGACTTGTTCAATACCAATAAATCCACTAACATCCCTCAGATAAGATTTAGGCCAATACTTGAATTGTAAAACTACAGTTTGTAAAGTTTCCAGTTCTCCTCAGTTCATTCATCAGTTCTTCCCAAAAGATTTTAATAGCAGATCACTTATTAATCACTCTTTAATATGTTGGATACATTACATAATATATTTTCATCTCTCATTTAGACTTAGTTGCCAACTTAGTTTTTGGAACTAAAATAAATTTTATTTTTTTTAAAGACTTTCTTTATGTATTTGAGAGAGAGAGTGAGAAAGTTTAAGGGGGAGGGGATCATAGGGAGAAGCAGACTCCATGCTGAGCAGGGAGCCTGATGCAGGACTTGACCATGGGATTCTGGGATCCCGACCTGAGCAGAAGGCAGTGGCCTAACCAATTGAGCGACCCACTTGCCCTGGATCTAAAATAAATTTTAAAATCAAGTTCAGTAATTAGGTATTGTTCCTGGCATTTGATCTTGAGTGGTAAGGTGATGGCGAGAAAAATCAATAATTGATGTATTTTTCTAACATTAATTATTTCACACTGAAACAAAAACCTCTCCAAGAAGATTTCAAGGCATAAAAGTCCTTCATCTGAAAAACATGAGATCCTCATCTGCTAGAGAAAGAGAGCACTGGAATTTTGGCATGACCAATTGTCCCACAAATTTATTCAGGCTATAGTAGGAGCTAAAGTTTTCAATGAGGAGCCTCTGAGACAGAGGAAAAGTAATATGAAATTGAAAATGGATAGAGTCTACTCGCGGAAAAAGAAATATAAGCAATATATGCTTGGAAAAATTCTGCTTCACTAGTAGTCAAAGAAATAAAAATAAAAACAAATTTTTATTTTCACCTATCAAATTATCATACATTTTTTAAAATAGGTAGTTGTCCAAATTCCACCCACAGCAAAGAATACAAGGGTTACTAAAGAAGTCAGGGTGAAGATCCAGGATCTAGAATAAGTGAATCGATCCTCAGCTAAACTAGTCAGAGATAAAAGGTCAGAAAGGTGAGCCAAGTTAGAATCTAGACAGAAAATATAAATTTATATACCAAGAAAAATATGGGGAAAAGAGTGGTAAATCCTAGCAGAGCCAGAAGTTTGAATCAGAGGCAGAGCACAGAGCCAGGCGTTTGTGAAAATGCAGTTTTGATACAAATAGGTCTCAAAGGTTAGTGAACAAAGTTCTATTCCCAGGCAAGAAGGAGTAACAAAAATTGAATTTAATCTCTCACCTTAAACAAGTAAAACATCCAATAAAATATGTGAAACAATAGTTTTGGACCCCTGGCATCATAGGATAGTAATGTCTGGGAGAAGGGAAATAAACACAGTGAGCCCTGCAAGTAACCTAGCTTAATACCTGGGGAGTATTTCCTGACCGCAGCATAGAGATTGGGGAGCCAAACAGACCTTAGCAGTGTTCCTGAATTGAGTAGACAGAGTTCTGGCTTTAGAGAGCCCAAGGTGGATTAAATTCTGGAACAGAGTACTAGAGAGGATAATCTTCACTGGAAAAGCTCTCGATCTATTCCGAGGGTTACCCTGGAATCTTTAGCAAACTATTGATTAGTGCACATACATGTGAGGAAAACTAAGGGCCAAAGAAAGAACCAATGGAAAAAAGTAGGCAAAACAATCCTCAGGGAAAATACAGGGTGAAGAAAAGTTGCTACCCTCACCAACCAAAGCAGAAAAAAACTCTTATCAGACAGGGCATTGAATAGAGTCCTTGGAAGAATATTGCCACAGTAGTAGCACCAGATTAACCCTATACTAAAGGCTGTTACAGATTTCTCTTAACAAAACTGTCAACAAATAACTGCATCCTAGAAAAAAAAAGTCCAAAATTATTTAAAGGAATAAAAAAGCTAACAACTGACAATATAAAATTCACAGTACCTACAATGAATCAGAAATTACCAGGCATGCAAAGAGACAGAAAAATATGGTTCATAATGAGAAGAAATGTCAGTCAATAGCAACAGACCCAGAAGTGACACAAATGATAGAATTAGTAAAAATCAAGGATACTAACCAGCCATAATAAATATATTTCATATGTGTGAGGAAGTAGAAAAAAGTCTAAGTAAGATGAGCTGATGCGGAAAGTATGAAAAGATACAAATCTAACTTGTAGGAATGAAAACACAGTATCTGAAATGAAAAATAACCCTGGGTAGGATTACCAGCAGATTAGACACTGCAGAAACAGTAGATTCAAGATGGAACAACAGAACTCCACAACATGAAACACAGAAAAGATACCATGGCAGAACAGGAATAAACAGAGAATTGCCGAACTGTGAAACAATGTCGAGTGAGCTTAGTAAGTGCATAACTGAAGCCTCAGAAGAAGGAGGAGACAGCAAAAATATCTGAAGAAATAATCACTTGATTGAATGAAATTATAAACACACAGATCAAAGAATCTGAGTGACCTCCAGCAAAAAAAAAAAACCAACACAAAGAAAATTGCATCAACACAAATGATAACTAAATCTCTGAAAACCAATACCAAAGAGAAAATCATAAATGCATAAAGTTACATAAAAAGGAATAAAACTAAGGATAACAACAGACTTTTCATCAGAAATAATGCAATCCAGAAGACAGTACATTTATATCTTCATAATATTGGCGGGGACAGGGAGAGGACGGTCAACCTAGAATTCTATAATCAGCGAAACTATCTTTCAAAATGGAAGTGAGATAAAGACTTAAGGGAAAGAGACAAGAAACAAACATGTCCTCTGTCATGAGTCAGTATACAAGAAAATGAGACAAAGGGATAGACGAATCAAAGTACAGGGAAAAGGTGCTCACTTATAGAAGTGGTTCAAGAAAAGACCCCCTGAAGAGGTGACATTTGGAAAGTCCTGAGGGAGGCAGTCATGAAAATATCTGAATGAAAAAGAATCCAGGCAGAGAGAAACAGCAAGGGCAAGAAGTGAAGTGCTTGGTGTGTTCAAAAAAAAGAGGAGTCCAGTGTGGTTATATCAGAGGGAAAACATGGAGAAATCACAAAAAGCAAAGGTGGTGGAACAAGGGTGCACAAAGAGTAACCATTTAGGAAACAGATGCTACTGTCCAGTAGAGAAATGATGGGCTTAAAAGCAGGTTGGTATTTGTGAAAGGTTGAGTAAGAGCCACCCCAAAATATCACAACCCAATCCCAGGAATTTGTGGGTTGGGACAGATTACCTTACCTGGCAAAACTAACTTTGCAAATGTGATTAAGTTAAAGACCTTGAGGTGGAAAGATTATCCTGGATTATCTGCAGGGGTCCAGTCCAACCACATGGGTCCTTAAAAACAGAAACCCTTTTCCAGCCGCGGGAAGAGAGAGATGAGACTATGCAAGCATGGTCAGACGGATGCAACATTGCTCCTTCGAAGGCGGAAGAAGGGGTTATGAGCTACAGAATATGGACAGCCCCCAGGAGCTGGAAAGAGCAAGGGAAAGGTTTCTCCACTAGACCTTCCAGAAAGGAACACAGCCCTGCCAACACCTTGATTTTAGCCCACTGAGACCCACGTCAGACTTCTGACCTACAAAACTGTAAATCTGTGTTGTTGTAAGCTGCTGAGTCTGTGGTAACTAGTTATAGCAGCAATAGAAAATTAACTTAGTAGGGACAATGGTGGAACTGTCACTCTAGCTGTGGTGCAAAGAACTGACTAGGAATGAGCAGGGGGAAAACTGAAAGGGCAACAACAACAATCAACTTCATGTTTTCTGTATCCAGGGTTCAGCTCTTACATTTAGGCCTTTTTCAGAAAGAGTTATACTAATGTGCCAATCATAAAAAGTGAAATTTTCACCATTCTTCTTATACATTTAGAAGGACAAACATGCTTCTCAAAGGTGGAATGGAAGGCTGAGCCAGGTGTCAAAAGTCCAGCCAGAAAAGAAACCAACCATACAGGCTGATTAAAGTAAGGTGATTATAGGAATAAACACTATAGTTAGGAATCCATCAAAATAACTTTAACAACACTAAATAAAAGTCACTAGAGATGAGTTCTGCATAGGCAGAAATCTCAAATCACTCCCTCTGAAGTACCTCCACTGGTTTTTGCTGAGCGCTCTTCTGGGGGTGGCACGGGGCAAGGCATGTGAAGTAGGCATCCATCACTGGAGCCGGCTGTCATCTACAGGAACTCTTTTGCTCAACTGGGAGGATTGTCAAGACCACCCCTTGAGTCCCAGCCTCCTACACCCATGTTTCCAGAGCCCTGAAGTCACTCTTAATAATCTGAGTGAGATCAGTCAATATTCTTCATGCCCACATGGATGAAAGTCATGGCATAACACTCCTTTCATTGAGCCTAACATGTCTCTACAGAGTTTCAGCATCTGGCCTGCATCTGGGCCCCCTCAGGAGGGTGTCACTGATTGCCAGATTCTTTTCTTCTTGGAGCCGCCTTCTCTAGCCCATAAACTTCCAATGTCTCCAGCTCTTGTTCTTTTATGGAAACAGATTTGTTTTTCTGTGGAAGATACTGAGGATATTTAGGAAAAGGTTCCTCCTAATTTACAAATAGGACATATAGGACATAACCAATGCAGCAGAGGACATGGGCTTCTGCCACAAATAATCAATCAGTGCCTCCTCTTAGGGAAAGTAGGGTCACAGAGAACAGTAACTGATGCCAAATTTTGAGCACGACTGTGCACCAAGCACTGTGTGAAGCACTCTACATATGGTAGAGGATTTAATCCTAACAACCCCACTTTGAAGCAGGTTTTATTTTCTCTGCTTTAAAGATGAAGAAATTAAGGGGTGCCTGAGTGGATTAGTCCAACTCTTGGTTTTGGCTCAGGTCGTTGTCTCAGAGTCCCGGGTCAAGCCCGGCGTCATACTCTGCACTCAGTGGAGAGTCTGCTTGAAGATCCTCTCTTCTTCTGCCCCTCCCCCTGCCTGAGGGCACACTCTCTCCCTCTCTCTAAAATCTTTAAACAGATAGAAAGGTAGGTAGGTAGGTAGGTGGGTAGATAGATAGATAGATAAGAAGAAATTAAGACTTGAAAAGCTTAGATAACTTGCCAGAGTTCTCATAGCTAATATATAGCAGGGTCAGGATTCAAACCCTGGCCTATCTGACTCCACTAGGCCAAAGCCCTCTGGCAATTTACAAAGAGAACTCCAGAATCCCTTGACATCTCTGTGTCTTATGTTCAAGCACTGGAACGTAAGGTTGAACCACATACATCCTATAATAGACCTCAGATGCCCTACACAACAACTGTAGCCTCCAACAGTCTCATCCAGAAGAGTATTCAACATATATTTGCTACCTGGAGCTATGGGTTACAATGAGACCAAATTATCTAGAAATCAAGAAGGACCCAGATTTGGTTGAAGAGTTTCATTTTTAACTGTATCAGCACATTTGTATTTCTAAAAACCTGGCTGTTTTCCTCACATATATCCACACTCTGTGAACCCAACCTTTTGGTCTGTGCAGCTGATGAGTCTTCCCATTTGG
Source organism: Ailurus styani (assembly GCA_002007465.1). Lineage (NCBI taxonomy): Eukaryota > Metazoa > Chordata > Mammalia > Carnivora > Ailuridae > Ailurus > Ailurus styani. Next base: position 3,412,775 of record LNAC01000029.1, on the reverse strand, counting down.
GTCACTTCTAAGTGATGGAAATCCACCCAGATCACTATCAGTAATCCAAGTACTAATCCTCCCAGCAGGAGAACATAGCAGTCTAGAATGAGTGATTTGGTGGAGAACAGACTTGGGTTCAAATCCCAGCTGTGCCACTAACTAGCCCTACACCCATGGGTAAGTCACAGCTTTCCACACCTCAGCTTTCCCATTTGTAAAACAAGGATAGCAAAATTTCAGAGCTGTAATAAGAATAATGAGGTAATGTGCATAAATCTGTTAGCACAGTGGCACATAGTAAGCAGTCAACAAATGTTAGCTATTAGTCCTATTACCACATAGCTTGGGACACAAGTGGCAATTAAAACCCAGGACAAACAATGCAGACCAAAGCAATGAGCCCTTCACTCACTGTGAACTTCCAGAGGGATCTTAGCAATGTATGTGCCTTGGCACTGAGCTGAAGCTGGGCAACGCAGAGAGGAAGACACATCGCCAGCACATCTGAGATGTTTCTATACATTGCCCAGGTGTTGTACCCCCAACCGGCCTCTCCTATCCCTGTTCCCCTACTCCTTTCCAGTGGTCCCTCCAGGGGAAGCATAAGGAGATAACCCATGAAGATGATTCATTTGGGTGAGAAGAGAAAATACTAGAGGACTTCCATTTCTAGTATTACAGTCTTTTAAATTTATATTTGATATATTTTAAAACATAGTAATCTATACAAATATTAGTATTGAATCTAAAAACACACAAATAAAATATTTGGGACACATGCTCAAGTTTTGTGGGTTTTTTTTTTTTTTGTCTAACAGGGAGTGAAATCTGAAAAAAAAATTGAAAATTAGAGTTCCATCCAGTTCTTAAAGTGATACAAAGTTATAAGCACAAGTGCCTTCAGCCTGTGCAGGTAAGAGATATGCAAGGGGTAAAGGGTGTGGTGAAGAAAGCAGAGAACCAGACAGTTCCTGTCCTGCCTCCAGGTGTTCAAAATAAAAACCAATTTGAACATCCGTAATTATTTTTTTTTTAATAATATTTGCTGAGTAAGTCAAGGTGGCAGGTATCATTTGGCCCACAGTGTCCAGGTGAGTAAGCTCCACCTCATTCCCATCAGCTGATCATTCAATAGTCCCTATTAAAGTGTTCCTTTTAGAAGTCAGCTCAGAGCCCTAACCCCCCAGATAGTCAAGGTAGCTTGGACTAGGGCTGGGAGTCAGAATACCTGGATTCAAATCGTGGCTCTGCCCTTTACTCATGTAACATTAACTGGGTAAGTCATTTAACTCAGGGATTCAGCTTCCTCATCTCTTTGTGGAATAATAATGCGTACCTCAAAGGGTCATTGTGACCTCTAAGTGAGCTGATGTATGTCCAGGGGCTTCAATGGTTTCAATGACAACTGAATCTAAATCATTCATCTCCGTGGCAGTTTAGCTGAGAATATTGACTTATGGGTTAATACTAGTCGACTATCTGCTGTGTGGGAGGGGAAAGAGAACTGTTCTGTGTCATCCTGGATGGGAAAATCCAATAAAAGGAAGAATTTGGGGAAGAGAACTAAAAATCTACATGGCCTTGTCAAATGCTGGATTCTCCATTACAGACATGTTCAAGCTGAGGCTAAATGTCTAGAGATTTTGTAAAGCAGACTCATTTTAAGTGAGAAGTTTGAAGTATACAACTTTCACATTACCTTCAAAAACTAAAATTTTGTCATTCTAACCCAAATAAAATGGGAACCAGGTAAAGAGCAACATGATAGCCAGCAATTTTAAGCTCTCTGGTAGGTCAAGAGGAAGAATACAGACATTTGCATACCAAGGTAACTTCTGATATCCTTTAAACAACTACCTAATTCACCCACATGAGGGCTGAACCTACCCCCCAAAAGTCCCTCAGATCCCTGCCATATGAAATAAGTTGTTTAACAACTCACTTAACATGGTATCCAAGACCACTGCATTTACCACTACTTACAGATGTGTTCTTCTGTAAAGATGCTGAAGAGGAATAGATTGTATCAGTATTAAAACTAAAAGCAATTCATTCACAAATATTTTCTCTCCAGCCCAAACCTTGCCTCTGAAGGTCAAACCTGATAGTCAAACTATAATTTAACATCTAATTTCAACCTTCTTAAAATAAATGTGTGATCTTCTCCCTCTAGTCCCACCTTCCAGCATTCCATCTCAGTGAATGGCACCACCACTAATCTATTTTCTTCTCTCAGAAATCTAGGGTCATCACTGTCCCCACTTACTCTCTTCCTCCCATATAATTTTTACATTCTAAGTACCTCCTGAATATATCTACTCCTTTTCCTGGCTTCTTCCCCTCACTACTTAAGACCAAGCACCAGTCGTCTGTTGCCTGGACTATTGCAGTAGTCCCAATGGTCTTCCCTACCCACTCCTGTCTCCTCCCATTGTTTACTACACGGACATCCCTAAAAACAAGCTTCAAAATGAGCTACAAGGTTCTGCAGTGTTTGGTTCTGACTAACTGCTCAGCCCATCTCTTTCCTGCTCACCCTTGCCTTCACTCCAGCTACACTGACTCTCAGTTTCTCACACTCTCATGCTTACATCCATCACAGGGTCTTCTCCCATGTCCTTCCCTTTGCCAGAGAGACTCTTCCCTCCTTGATATACCTTGTTAGGCTTTACTCAACCTTCAGATCACTGATTAGGCATTATTCCCTCAAGGGAACCTTCTGTTACCTCTCTGACCAACTCTATTTTAGGCTCTTAAGGCATCATGTAGCATTTGTCATGGATGAACTTGTATATTTCCGTGTGATTATGTTTATTGTTGCATCTTTCCCTAGTAAACTATAAAATACACAAAGGGCAGAAACTGGCATTTTTGTTCACCACCAAGTTCTAGAATGCTTCACAGTGCCCAGAATATAATAGGTCCTCAATAACTAAATAATTAAATAAATAGACAAATCAATAATGATGAATGAAACTAATAATAAACGCTATATGCTTTTGTGCTAGTGACTTCATCTCTCTAGTTCTGATTTTAACTCTGAATTTTGGGGGTGGCAAGGGAAGCAAATGGGGAATGAACACAAGAAGGGATTCAGAAGGCACCTAGAACTGCCAACAACTCAAATTCCTTGGCTCCAAAATGCAAAAAAATTTTAATTATAATGAAATAAAATATCCACAAAGAAAGTTGTGCTCCTGCTGAGCTCACAAATACATGCCTTTTCCCCCATAAATAGAACAAACAGATGCTATCTGCAAGGCCCACAGCACATCTGCGCAGATAAAGCAGCAATGCTCCAAGTGTCCTGGGAAAGAAGTGATTTACATGTTTGCTCTCTGACGGTGCACATGCTCACACATCGCTTCCAGAAAGCACTGACATGGTCACATTCAGAGAATCCAGGCTGTGGTTTTGGATGTATTCTTCGGGTTCACCTTCAGTCAATGTGTTTAAGAAATAGTCATGTTAAAAAAAATTTTAAAGAAAGAATTGCTGGCTGGAGGGCTTCTTCCCTCCCTGTCACCCTCCCTTTTTCAAGCTTTCCCATTTGAGTGTTGTCAAGTTATCATGTACTAACTAATCAAAACAAAGGGAATATGAGACATGACTAAAAGTTTTATGCCAAGTATGAAAGCCGCCTGAAGGATGTGGTGGCACCAGCCATTCAAAAGACTCAACTTCTTTCTGACAAAATAAGACTCTGATACACTTACAGTATTTTCTTCTAAGGATCTCGAAATCCTTTTCTTTTTTAAGTATTTAAAAAGGTTATGTAGTAAAGAGTTTTCTTAAGCAAGGTGGACAAACAGGCATATAATAGGCATATAATGTACTTTTTTAAAACAAGGCAGTAGCTGACATAAATTGAAAGTGATTTCTTTATTCCCACAAGAAACAATGCTAAGAGGTGGGAATGGGAATTATTTGCTCTGGGAGCCCTGGCCACAGAGCAGTTTAATCTAATTTGCATGTGAGACTGGGAGTTCCTGGAATTGCATTCCCTTGTGGCCCCTACACTCCCACCCCTATTTCCACCACTGACTACGTGCTGCTTTTTATGGTAACTGCACATGAAGCTTAGTAAAAGCAGCAAAGTACAGCCAATCACTTAGAAAACCCAGCAAATATATTATAAAATGGTGACATCTTCAAGAACCTTTGGAAATTACTAAAATAAACAGGGAATACTGTATCTACCGACAGTTAAGCCAAAAAAGAAAAAAAAGTTGATGTTTCCTACTCAATATATTTTCTCCTCTCAAACTTCAGACAACTTCGCCCTGCCACACCCAACTACTCGTGACTGGTTCCAAACAGTGACACCAGCTGATGAAAGATGACATTCTTGCAACTCTTTCCCTCAAAAGACTCATGGTGAGATGGCCCTTCTCCAGTAGACTATATACTTCATCATCTGTGTCCATCTTTCTGTCCCCGGAGAGACAAGTTCCAAGGGGAAGTCATCTTTCCGAGGCAGCTCTGGATCAAACCTTGGGAATTAAAACCAGGATGTGCAGACCAGCTTGGACTGCTGGCTACCCCCTCGGAAGCTGAGTCACTGACCTGGCGGTTCATTTAATCGCTTGGAAAGTGGTTAGACTGAACAGGACATGTAGTGATTAGTAATTCAGACTGGTCTCAGAGCTTCGTGTTTTTCACTGTGGGACGCCAACTGCAGCCTTTCTGCTGGAGTCAACAGGAAGTAAGAATGGCAAGCCAAATTTGACACCACTTGACGTAACCAGGGATAGACTTCAGCCCTTATTTCTCAACCCAATAACACAGAGATTTTAAAAGTGAGTCCTTCTAGCTAAATACATCACCAAGTACCAGCTCAGAATAAAGAATAAAGAATTGAAGAAAACCTGTTTTGATAACTCAGATTTAACCCTTTCCTGTTACTTGGCTTTCATTTAATAAAAAGTAAATTTAAAAAATTCCTTAAGTCTCGAATCCGAAGATACTATGAATAAAGAGAAATAATATTTATTAAATATTAATTTACACCAATTAGAAAAAGATTGTGATGAGGCAAGCACAAAATCTACATTCCTGATGATTTTTTTCATCATGCTGCATTTGTGGAATATCCTTCACTGGGCACGGTAAGACATGGCCAGGCAGTAAAGTGAAACGAAAAGAATTTTTATGAAACATTTCCTACCTCTGGTTACAGTGACTGGTGCGATGACTGGTTCATGTTCAGCTATTTACAACTATAGTTGTGGTGCTAGCAATGAGACTTAAAATGTGATCATTTCTGAAGAAGTGTTTGGTAAAGGAAACCAATTTGTGTGTCTTTGCACTCAACCCTATTTTTTCTCTGTTTTCTGTCTTCCTCTCCAATTCATCCCACAACTAGACCCCAGATTACTTTTACTAAAATATAACTTCTGTGCATTTATTCTCTTGAAATTGGTTGGACCCTGACCACATGTCAATGATCACTTAGCTAAGCACAGAAAAGATAAACATGATGGTCTTGCACTTGAAGAATTTATGGTCAGTGATGCTTCTCTAGTCGAGACTCTTCCGGTTCTCTCTGAGACTGGGAGATCCAGTTTGAACTTTAACCTGATATTCTTAAACTCCTAAATTAAGCCTTTACCAGAAGTATCTTCTCTCAAAGTGCCCACTGTCAAGCTCACACTTCTGACACTCCATCTTATGGCCTCAAGTGCCCCTTCCTTTGCATATCCAAATTCCCTCAAAATCTAACTCACTTACCTTTAACAAAACCATCTCTGATCTCCCAGTCTTTCCAACTTCCTAAATTCCAATAGCCCAGATTATCTATACTAATTTTTCAGCTTGACACCATCCTACATACACTGTCCCAACCAAAATTCAGCCACAGATGCATAAATACAATTCGTACATACAAATATACATATATACATACTTGTGTGTTAAAACAAAAAAAGGAGCTGGATTTGGGACATTCATTCTATAATGAAATGTGGGCCAAGTGCTCCATTGGTGTCATGAAGCTGGAATTTTATTTAATTCCTCCCCAAAAAGGGGGTGAGGTGTCCTAAGTCATTTTGTTAGAATATAAATTTCTCATGTAACCCAGATAGGATGATTTTTAGGAGAAAATTCTTACCATAGGAAGCTTTGCTTATTTCAGATTCTTTATAAGAAAACAGTAAAATGGAAGACCTGGTTTTTTTCCCCATATCCCTCTGCAAGGCCCCAGAGTTTCTCCTCCCTGATCCTTTACTCTGACCCTCCACCACTCACACCTTGATGTCACCCCAAAGAGACACCAAACATAGCACTTCCCCCTTTCTTAGAGTCAACAAACTTTGAGTGGAAGGAACAGTCGGCCAGGGCCTTCTTTTTGACAAGGACAAGAGAGCAACCTCAGGAAGGAGGACATCAAAATGTGGAAGAATCAAACACGAGAGGTCTCCCTGGATTGAAGGAAAGGGAGAGTAGGAGTGCCCATATGGAAAACCCTTGAAAGACCTAGGTAATATGGCCCCATCTCCTCATGTGGGACAAAGGATTAAACTGACTATCTAGTGACCTGGTTCCTGATTCTCTCCTCTCTTCTTCATGATCTAGAACTCCAAGGAAGTTAGTTACCTGAACTTTTCGGTAAAAAAGAAAAAAGAAAAGAAAAAGACCAGTAGTTACAGTAGTTACCAGTAGTTACAAGTGTGGAATAAACCACCAAGGTCTATCCCCATAAATCACTACTCATTATAAATTACTAGAAAAGACATTCCTGACGGTGACTAGGAATCTAGGAAGCTCTCAAGTGGAATGTCACCCTGCTCCCTGCTTCTCATCCCTCCCACCCCAGTTTCTATCAACCCCCAGCAGATATCCTTAGGGCTGAAGTATACCCAGGTTCTAACACTGGAGAAGCAAAGACATCCTTTGATTGTGGGAAACTAGGACATTTAAAAAGAAGCCTTCCTTTGACTCTCTGTGTCTCTCCACCTGACCACTGATGTTTCAATCACAATTTAAACACTCTTTCATCTGATGAATCATCTTCAGTCTTATGAATTATTGTGTCAAAATAGTTTAAAATAGGTTCTGAAAAGTGTCACTTTGGAAAAAGTACTCATGGGCCGCTACTCTATCCCAGCTATATTTCTACCTATGGATCACAGAGTCCAGCCTGACCTTGCAATAATTTTAATTTCTTCTTTCTACTTTCCCTACAACTTTGAAGCCAACTGTCCTTCATTTTGGTACACAAACCCAACAGTATCAAGCACATGGTACAGCAATAGTTACAGCCTTTGTCATATGTGCCTACTATAGTCATTTAATACATGTGCCAGGATTCACTGTTCTTAACCATTTTATCTATAAAATAAATAATAATACATACCCATAACCATAGAGTTGTAAGGATTAAATGATTTAGTGTAACTGTACGTATTTAGACCAGGTGTTATAAAAGTATTCTGTTAAAAAACCAGGTAGAAATATTTTAAGCTTTTTAGGTCATACAGTCTGTGTCTCTATTCACCTCTGTCATTGCTGAGCAAAATCAGGCAGAGACCAATGAGTGTGGCTGTGTTTCAATAAAACTTTATTTACAAAAGAGTTGGTAAGCTGGATATGGCCCACAGGCAATAGTTTGATGGCCCCAGCCTTAAAGGATGAGCGTTCAATAAAGTTGTTACTGGCACATGTATATCCTAATCAATAACGACAGTTCTTCATTTTCACATTGTTTATCTTTCCTAATAATATCTGTAATTGAATTCTAAATACCTTAACTTACCTATTACCACTGTGGCCACTGATAAAGACAGGAAAGTAGGAGGATTTTTTTTTTTTTATCTTGCTTATACATGCATATCATCTAGTGGTAGAAAAGTGTAATTGCAAGATTTTTTTTTTCCCCCGAACATCCTGATCTTGTTCTAGCACATCCTTGGTAAGAGGGCTGCTTTCTCAGTCTGCCTACAGTGGGCATCTGCAACTGAACAACCAGGACCAGTTCAACCCACCTGGTCCACCTGGTTGAACTTTCTAACAGGCCTTTGATGGGGGTTCTTATAACTCAAGGTTTTGTGTAGACAACCAAAAGTGTTCACGTAGGGGGAAAGAAAGAAAATGAACCTATTTAAGAAATAAACTATTATTTATTAACTATGTTACATGTGTGTGTTTAATGATACTAACAAGTACTTCAGAGAAACGATACAGCATAGGTACATTTTTATCTTAAAATTAGCCTTCACTAAAGTACTGAATGAACCCTTAGCATGAAGTAGAGGCAATTCTTTGAACCCAGGTCATAATTTTCTCTCTATATACTTGGTCTCTGGTGTCTGGTGATCACCTTCTACACCCTTATCTACATTCCATGATGACTCATACTACATTTGCTATTGCCTCATATCACTGCCAATAGTACTAACCATTGAGAATTCTCAGTCTCTCTTTCTGCAACTATGCAGAGGTTAAAATTTAGATAGTAGTTTCATAAAAGCCACCATCCTAGAGATCTGGCTCTTCGTTTTTAATATTTTCTGCAGAGATCCTGTCTATCAGCATATTCTGAGAATTTTTTTGATAATGAAGATATCTAAAGATAATTTTTAACTATTGTTATTATAATGGAGTGGGGAGATCAGGAGACAAATGTTTTAAATGCCATTTTTAATAGTGAGGAAAAAAATCTTCTAGCTCTGTATTTCCTTGATGTGTCGCCCTCACTAAATGGAAGTCTTTTATGGACATTTTAGGGGTTACTTAATAAAGAGAACCCTGACCTGTAACACTCTGATTTTTTTCCTTCCTGTGGAATCAATAAGAAATCATTGGGTTCATATCCCATTAGCAAGTTCATATCCCCCCACTGGGCATGACTGAGGGATGAAGTTGAGATGCTCTGTCAGTATTCTCAGAGACAGCCTCTCACTTCTGCAACCCACTCCACCCCCAGATGGCTCCGTCTGTTCTCATTCTTCCTCAGAGTCTCAAACCCTCTCTTATCACCACCACCATCACCACTACCACCAGACCTTCCATAGCAGCTGGCCAGCCTGGGACTTGCTTCCCTGTCTTTCTTCTGGTGTCACACTTCCTGGACATCTGAGCTCTTTTCCCTTCATTCCTACTGCCTAGACTTAGAAGGATCTCCCTCCTCTGCTTTTGAGGAAATTTTCAACTCCATTCTCCATTTCCAAATGAAAATCTCTGTTTTATTTCCCCCAGATCTTGAAGCTGACCAGAAAAACTGGACTAAATTGGCCACAGGACTATTTGGACACTCTGTGTGATTTTTGGCTACTTGCTGTTCCTGGTAGTTTACACTGACATGTCAGATTTTCCACAGCGGTCATGTAACATGCCCACTCCTCCTTACTCCTACCTTGGGACTCACCCAGCTAAGTTTTAGGATATTTTTGGGATTTATGTATAATGAGAGGGATGGGCATTAAAACGACCCGGACAAAGCTCTTATAAGACCATAATTCTGCCTTAGGCTCTGATAGAAATTGGCTAAGAGATCACTGGACATCAATTTCCTCATTAAATATTAGGAGGTTGGCCTCAATGTGCAATCATGTCCCTCTCAGCTCAAATAATCTATCATTCTAGATCTACCTTAGATTATTTTGAAAGAGGCCACCTGGTATCTAATTATATCCCACTGGTCCTCCTTTAGGTAAAAGCTGAAAACAGGACTTTGGAATGCCTGATCCTATCAACCGTCTACCCTCTGTTACCAGTATCTTGAAACTTTGAAGTTCCTACCATCATTATCTGGGTTAAGATAAATTCTTCACTTTTGTCATTGTTTACCATTTCTTCCAGAAATGCCCTTACCACTGAAGGATCATCCAACATGGACTTGAAACTGTCCAGTTATTAATACTGGGCCTGATTCCTGTTGGAGTTGTCTTCCCTCCCATATCAAATTCCTCCAAGCCCGGACTTGGGGGTATCTGGATTTAGCACAGACTTCACTGCCCTCCTCTTAGAAAGGATCTGGGGATCCTTCTGATGCTATGTAGGTTTCCTTGAATTTCAGAATTTCTGTTCCCAACTTCTACAAGAAAGAGATATTTTTGAATTTTTATTTGTGGCATATATCCTGCTTATGCCAGCAGATGCGTCAAAGATACCGCAACTAAAATAGGATTTTTATAGAAAAACAGAATTTAGGGCCTTAATTAATTGCTGACATCATATGTACTCCCTCGGAAAACTAGCTATTCAAAAATGACTCTGCTCCCTTCTAGCATAATTTACCCCCTACCCCTTCATTATTATTAAGGACATATGTACAGAAACAGGATCTGTGCCTTGTCAGACTTCTTCCATGCCAGCCACTCATACCCCAATTGATGTTATAACCCTCCCTTTTTCACATCACAATTGGTTATTGTGCAAATGAGTATATTCTTCCAGGAACAGATTGTGACTTTAGGTGGTGCAAGAACAGGCATCGGAAGCAGATGAACTCTTAGCTAGCCAAGACTGGGACCTTACCACAAATGTCCTCAATAAGACACAGGAGAAAAAATAAACACAAAGAGAAACAAAAATAACAGAATAAAAGGTGAGGTAAAATTATTTTAAAAGAAATTTGGAGCCAAGTTTTCAAGGAGATGTCACCTATTTTATAGGATGTACATAAATTTTCCAAGTTTTCATTCTCAAGACGGAATCTATAAAGGGGACCCTTGTAGCTTCAGCCTAAATTTTGAGGTTTATTTCTCTACATTTCCTGTACAAACAACTTGTGTTCCGACAAAACAACTATTTTACTACTTTCTCTTCCTAAATATATTTGTATACCATTACATATATTAATCCCACCACCTGAATGCCTATTCTCAGCCATAAAATACATCTATGCATTCTTCAACATATTTCTCAACTCTCATTCTCTTCACCAAGTCTTAAAATGTAAAGAAAAGATAATGAGCAAGCCATGGAGAGATCAGATTAGATATTGAAGAAGGACTCCACCTGGTAAATTTTTTTTGGTGGTTTTAATTTTAGAAGCGAGACACAGAGGACTTCAGAATTAACCTATAGATAAGAGACCTGAAGCCTATCAGAGAACTTTCGAGAACTGTGTTGTTCCTTGATGGTGATTTAGTTGACTACTTCCTAAAAATCATTTTATATTGTATGCCAAAATCATGCACTTCTCATAATCAGTCAGTGTGATGGGTCTTTGAGTATGTACTGGGAAGAATGCCAGGTACAATGGGAAACACAAAGATACACAAATAAAAATTAAAGGAAACTACAAGGAGCTACATTTTATTGATGCTTCCCAGGTTCAGGCAGTTTTTTAGGCACTTTATACAGTACCTAACACAATGAACCTTCTTTAAAAACAAAAACAAATTAAAAAAAAAAAACCCTATGAGATAAGCATGGAGTATCTTCACTTTAACAGTTGGGGAAGGGGGTTCAGGAACTTGCCCAAGGTTCCACTGTTAGTGTATGAAATCCCAAGATGATCCAATTTTAGAACCTAAATTCTTAGCTCCTCCTCACAGGCTTCTCCATCACTTTCCAGAAGCAGGCCAGCTGTTGTCTCACCTCGGCCGGCAGTTTCTCTCAAACTTTGCATGCCCAAGAGTTAGCTGCAAATTCATGAATTTGAGTCAGCCATGAATAGAGAGTGCTTTAGAAACACTAGTCCCACAGAAAAAGCTCTAAGACAGTTAGGAGCCTTCAAGTTCCTTCCCTATCTCCTCCTATATTTCCTATTTCAGCCAAACATTTAATTCTCACCTTCAGAAACTATACGTGCTCCTCCTATTGCCTGAAATCCTTCATGGAGAATGGCTATTCTTGTATATTTCCTCTGTAAGCCTTTCTGCCTTGCCAGGCACAATTTCTTCTTCTGAATTCATCTGAAACATCTTTTATACATGCCTCTTTTAGCTTTAGCAGTTCAAAGTACTTTAATTTCTTGTTCACATTTTATGTCTCCCACTAGCCTGGGAATTCTTCAAAACCTAAGTACTCTGTCTTATTTAACCCAGCTCATCAATGCTTAATAACATGCACTAAATAAATGAACATATTAAAAGACAATGTTTTCCCATCCAAGTACTAACCAGGCCCGAACCTAGATGTCCATCAACGGATGAATGGATAAAGAAGATGTGGTATATATATACAATGGAATACTATGCAGCTATCAAAAGAAACGAAATCTTGTCGTTTGCAACGACATGGATGGAACTGGAGGGTATTATGCTGAGTGAAATAAGTCAATCAGAGAAAGACAATTATC
>LNAC01000029.1:3360616-3400325 GCA_002007465.1 Ailurus styani | reverse complement strand
AGGGATAGGGTGGATGGGTTATGGACACTGAGGAGGGTTTGTGCTTTGGTGAATGCTGTGAAAGATGTAAGCCTGATGATTCACAGACCTGTACCCCTTGGGCAAAGAATAAAAATTAAAAATAAAAATAAAAAAATAAAAAGACAATATTTTACATATTATACAAACATATATCTGTTCAGAGCTTTGAGTGTCAGAAAAAGTTTGATGTGCCAATTCAAAGCATAATTTTTGGAAATTTGTTATTTGCATTTAACAGTTTTTAAAAAATATATGCTTCTCAAAAAATGAGATAAATTCAAGTATCTCTGCCCTCCTATTTGAGAAACATGGTTCTCACCACTCTCATGGGAAACACGATCAGAAATCAAAGGTAGACAAGCAGTTGAGTAAACATTTATTGAACTGAATTGTATGTAATTGAACTGATTTAAATGGAAAGGCAGTCTTAGCTTCCACTGATGGAGATCAGGGAGCTATTTGGGTGGAAAGTCAACCCAGAGAAAAGAAAAGGGCTATTTGTGGGATCAAGAGCTCTGTGTCAGAACTCCTGGACCCTGGCTGCACATTACCATCACCTGGGGAACTCTAAAAAAATTTTGGATACATGGTTCCCACCTTTAGGGCATCTACTTTAATAGGCTTGAAGTGGGGCCTTGGCATCAGGATTTTTTAAAGCTCCCTAGATGTTTTTAATGTGCAACCAGCCCTGAGGTGCCTCCTCCGAAGTAAAGAGTACTCAAGCATATCTGTGATTTCTGTGGCAGGGTGAAAGCGGAAAGGAGATAGAAATTTGGTCTCTGGTACTGGGTCCACTTGCATCTCATTTCAGACTCTGTGAGGCAAGATTTTACATCTTCCAACAATCAGCACGGCAGAAAGCTTGCCTGCATCCTAAACCTCCAGAACCTGTGTGATGGAAGGTGCGGAGGGAGGGTCACTTATAAAGCATATCAGACACACCCTGTGCTACAAATTCAGCGTGTTGACTGTGATTTGGTTCCAGTCAAGCAGCTCTCTTCTACTTCTGTTGTATATGGTTGACACTAGGTAAAAAGACCCAAAGAAAAACACTTGGTAAAGGCTGTAATACAGCCACAGCTGTGCCTCCATAGGAAAAACAAAACAAAAAACAAAAAACAAAAAATCTGCCTGAGGCTTCCCCTTCTCTGCAAGGCTTCTTCAGCACTTTGTTTTCCTGTTTGGAAACAAATGAAACTGAAAAGTTTCAAGATGCTTTGCTACAATTACACAATCTTTTCCCCTTCCCTCTCATCCACAGCCTGAAAAACGGCAGCCCCTCATCTTCCAGCCAGAGCCACTGGACGTTCCCCAGGTCATTCTCCCCCTAAAGCTGCCGCTTCACAGCAAACTCGAAAACCACTTGGCTTCTCTCACTTAAGTGTTGTGTTTTTCTGCTGTGTTTCCAAAAGGCTCTTGGAGATTTTATGTTTGTATTTTCCCCTTTTCTGGCTTCATGTTCTCCTATGTAAATGAAGAAAGCTCTTCCAGTAGGGAAAAACGGCACAGTTGGAGAGTTTGCTGATTTCATACACATTTGCTCTCATTTAAAGTAACTTTGCATATCGGCATTCTGTACTGCTTAACGGAAATCCAGAACAATTTAAGAAAAAGCTCTTTTTAAAAATCAATTCCAATTAAGGACAAAGCAAATTAAAGTGGAGCCATACAAATTCATCTAAGAAATAAATATTGTAGCCATACTGCTGAATGTTATTAAATTTTATTTATTTCAATCTTTTGTTTTTCGGTTATTAAATATGTAACATTTTCCCTGCTAAATCTTTTCTCATATAGACTCTTCAGATTTGACAACTGCTTCCTTTTTTTTATGATTAGGTTTATACATTTACCTTTTAGTACTACTTGAAGCCCATTCACCTTCCCCCCCAATATAGAAAAGAAAAAAAAAATCAAATGGTGAAAAGTCAGAGAGCCATGGCCAAAGAGACTTCCTATCGGTTCTGTCTTTTCTTAGGGCCAAGATAAGGTGAGGAGAGTGAAGCAATAAAGTACTATCCGAATGTAAAAGGAAATCAACAACACCGAAAATGTCTTTCTATTTAAACTGATAATTCTGTTCATCATGAAACACTTGCATTAATTCTGATTTTTCAGAATACTGCATTGAAATATTATTTAGCTTGATTACTGAGAGTTTGGTGCCCCCTTAAATTTTGTGCCCAAGTCTCAGTTTTGGTCCTCCTTGAAAGGCTAGGAACCAATCACAGAGGTTGACACAACAGAGGATTCAAGGAGTGGATGTAATCAGACTCCTCACATTGGGGAATTGAGAGTCCTGAGCTTAGGTGTTCCTGTGTACTGGCAATGGAGTTCGGTCAAACAAGGTTCACAGGACTAATTTCTTAGGGATCTTGGAGGCCCTTGAAAACTCCATCTGAGTCTGAAGATTGTGTCTAAAAGAAGAACTAGGTCACATGACTTAGGAGGTATCATCTGAACGAAACCAGAACTCAACCCAGAATGCCTGTATTCCCCCACCTGCCTTAGGAATCAAACTCACTCGGTTCAATTCAACAAGATATTTACTGAGCCCCTCCTATGAGTCAGACATTGTGCTTAGTGCTCTGATACAACTATGAATATGATAACCTCAACCCTGCTCCTGCAGACTTCACAGCCTAGTGAAAAAGTCAAAACAGGTTAAAAAAATTAAAAAGCAATGACATCAGTGCTATAATAAAAGTAGTAAAAGGAGAGCCTCAGCACAGAGGCAAAGTCTCCCATCTTGAGAAGACCCTTCAAGTGGTGGCATAGAAAAGGAGGAATTAGTACATGTAGGACCCCTCTACTCATGCATAAACTCGGATTCTAAAACTCTGAAAACACTTGTGGCTAAGACCTCCTGCAAAGCACAACTTGAAAACATACCTCAGACCGTCTGCATTGTGCAAATATTGCCTGCCATCTCCACACCCCTGTCAGTAGGACATGTGCTTTGAGTTGTTTTAACAGTAGTAATTATGGCTCATACTCAGCTATCTACACCCTCTAGTCTGGTTCCATTGGTGACCAGCAACAAACATTTGTTAAACAGCTGGACAAGGGCAAGGGTGCCAAGTCTTATAATAAAACAATTTACCTCTATTTAAAGCTAAAGAGTATTGGAATTGAACCAATATTCTTGACTTCATTATCAATGGTATGGCTGCTAATACCATCCCATCAGTTACTTTAGTGTGAAGACACTGAAGCAGTTTATTTAAGATTCACTGTTGGGGTCATAAATGGTGTAAGTAGTTGGGGAAAGACGGAGGACAGCATAGTTGAGGGAAGATCCTTTACTCAATTCCTACCTTTGTTCGTAGATACTAAGTTCCTAGGACTCTGTGGATTTAGAAGAAAAGACTGAGCTCACTGATATGAACAAGTCTAACTTGCATCTGAATGTTTAATTAAAACATCTGAGTCTATTTCCACAAACTGTGTCTTCACAGAGTGAAACCTGGGCTGTGGGTTTCTTGAATTCTATAGACATTGGAGTAGACATTCCTGTCCTGTCAGGGGAGCACTCATTCCCAACCCTGATGTTTCCTTCCAGGTGGAGGGTGATCAATGACATAGTGCTCGGGCCTCCACTCTAGCCCCTCACTCCCTTCCCTCCTCCTTGACTGGCCATGGAGCTGAGCTCTGTCATGTCCTTTTGAGAGTGAGCTGCCAGGAAACACATGTCCTTTGCTCCTCTAGAATGAGGCCAGTGCCCCAGGCCAGTTGGAAGGGTGGAACCCCTGGCTTCTGCAGGCGTTCTCTGTGAAGAAGCCATAGTCACAGGTCCCCATCCTCACTTTCAGTTTCAGATGTCATAAGAGTGACATTTTGGTCTCTCAGTTGGTTCAGATCTTAAGCAGAGAAGAGGTTTACTCTTTACTGTCCTTCTGCCCCTATGACCCAACAATTCTCCTTTAGTATCTAATTGCTTAGCCTGAATCGACCACATACCTAATCTAGCAATGTCACAATGAAATGCTAGAGCTGGAAAGAATCCTGAAACCAACCTTTTGTCTTTCAACACAACAGGGTAACATACAATAGAACTTGACTGAGCACTTAACAACATGTCCTCCTTTGTTCATCAATTGCTTAGCACGCCTTATATCTTGTACAGTGTCTACAGCCAATAAGTAAGCATAACAGCCCATTTTACAGATGAGGAAAGTTTTCAAAACTGGCCCCATTATATAACCAGTGGTGGAATCAGATTTAAAGTCAGATCTGTTTAAATCCAGAGGCCCCTGGATTAACCTGGATGATAGTACTTACCATCCCATCAAATGGATGGCCACATTGTGCTTAAAGATCAAATGCAATAGTTGATTTAAAGAATACTAAAAAGTAAAGTTCACAGCTACATACTTGAAGATGGAGAGTTTCTTGCCTAGCCTGTGCAGGACACCAAAACCCTGAAACTTGTCAGTACAAAGCATAGTTCCAGCCTTTAATGTAGAAAAAAACACAAGCTCTGCTGGGCAGATTGACTAGGAAAATGTGGTGCTTCTATCAGAAGTTTGTAGTTTTAAGATTCCCTTGTGTTTTAGTGGCACCAACACACAAAGGGAATTAAGCCATTTTGATCTCCAATAATGAAAAACATGGCTGACGTTCAGACCTGAAACTATTTAACGCAAGTTAATCCTTGAAACAAATCTGGAATGAAATGAGGGAGAAAAAAAATCTTATTATGGTAGACATCAACTAATGGGTTGCATTTCTTTCTTCTCAATTAGAAATGGCAGAGGGGTTTTAATTATTTTTCCTTAGCAAGCACATCAAAACATATCTACACAAAAACACAGCAAATATGTTATAAACTTATTTAAGCCAAAGAGCTCGTCAACACTGTTTGCAATTATGAAATCATTTGGGGATATGGTATTTTTTTGGAAAGAATTGTTTCTCTTAGATGCAAACCACATCACAGTCCATCAGGCATAAATCTATTATTGTATCTTCAAGAGCAAAAATGGAAATTGTGCAACAAAGGCGCCACTGATAAATGAAACTAGCCCCCCAGAATCATTGGGATGATCTCATTAGTTAGAAGAGATAACAGGGAATGTCATGGTTTCAAAAATGCTCTTGTGGGGGAAAATACTGTTGAAATTAAATGTTCCCAGATTTCCAAAGAGGAATTTGAGGGAATTTTATTCCCCCATCTCCATAAGTTATCATACATTAAAAGAAAAGGAGCCTTTTTCAGAGACTTTTTTTTGTCACTGGTCAGCAGTGGAGGGCACAGTAGAGATGGAATCGAACAATGATATGCACCTGATGAGATTACAGCTCCAGGAGTCAGCCAGCCTGCTTCTCAATTCTGGCTCTTCACTTAACACCTGTCTAACTCTAACCTATCTGTGCATTAGTTTCTTTATTTAAAAGATGGGATAAGATTAGAACCCACTCTCTATGTTTGCTGTAAGTATTAAATGACATAGTAAATGTAAAGTGTGTAATATGTACTTTATAACTATTTATTAATATTATTATCACCCTAATTATCATTACATCAGTTATCAGCAGAAATACATGATACAATAATTAGACTTAGATCATAATCTAGAAGTGGTGCAGGGTCAGGCCAAGGAGTCAGAATTGGGATTTTACAGATTCAAAAAAAAGAGTCAGAAAACCAAAAATAAGGATAAAATGAGTTAGGAACCCAAAAGTTTATACGGGTAATGAAGAAAAATTCAAGGATGACGACTTTAGGAAAGGCGCCAATAGCATAATTACTTTGTTTCTAGTTCAACTTTGTCACAGCAGAGATGCCCCACCAAATCTGACATTCTTCCTCTGTCACCTTCACCTAACCAATTACTGCCCCTTACCTTATTCTGGGTCCAGAAATCACTATCTAAAATGAGTACAGAAGGGCACCTGAATGGCTCAGTGGGTTAAAGCCTCTGCCTTTGGCTCAAGTCATGATCTCAGGGTCCTGGGATCGAGGCCCGCACTGGGCTCCCTGCTCAGTGGGGAGCCTGCTTCCTCCCTCTCTCTCTCTGCTGCCTCTCTGCCTGTGATCTCTCTCTCTGTCAAATAAATAAATAAATAAATAAATAAATAAATAAATCTTTAAAAATAATAATAAAAATAAATAAAATAAAATGAGTGCAGAAAACAGGGACCCAGTTGTAACTGAATGGGATTCAACACCAAGGCCCCAGTTTCTGAGAGATGTGGGGAGGGAGTGGTTATAAGGCAAGAGCCAACACTAGGGTCAGAGGCAAATGTTTTCTCACAAAGAAATAAAAGCCCTGAGTATGAATCCAAGAAGGTGGCCATTTCTGAGCCCACAGTAAGGTTACTTTCATGTTGATAATCGAAGGTTCTTAAATTTTCCCTATTTGCATATGTCTCAAAATGATGATCTTATGTGAGGACTGGTATTTTAAAAAGTCAATTCTGAGGCTCCAAATGAATCAGAATCCTTGGGGGATGAGATCTAAGGCTGCAAAATGTTCCTCAGGATTCTTAGGCACACTAAACTTGGAGGACAACTAGACTAGAGGCTAAGCTAGCCTAGGGCATTGGTCTTTAACTGGGGTAATAGGAGATGTAGAAGGACAAGGAACCAGTCAATCATTGTTTGTATGATCTGATCTTCCAAATTTCCCCAATGCAACCTTTATTAAATTTGATAGTTGCAAACATTCACCATCCAGCGAAGATTATTAAAAACTGTGAGGACCAAAAAAATAACTTGGCGACATAACTGTTTCCCTCATCATAAAACAAAAATTTCAGAGTGGTAGTATATTAGAATTAATTGAGGTGACTGTCAAACTCTGAAGGCATGTCCTCTACCATTATCTAAGGGCTTTAGGACAAGACTAAAGAACTAGAAGATGCAATCCCTACATTGGGGTAGTTGTTGCAGAGTAGGAAAATGAAACAGAGTAAGCATTCAGTGGGTATTTGCTGAAGTGAACTGAGTGACAGCTGTCCATAAGAACTGGAAAGGTTTGCAAGTGGAATAAGAAAAAAGTCAAATGAACATTTATTGAGCACTTATATTCCAAACTAGGTGTGCATACCAGATGGGATTCTTTTACTCTCTGTTACTGCCATGTCTGCAGCCCTCTTCTAAAGGCGACTCCACCACATGCAGTCTCTAATTAAGTACACCTATAATACTCTTAAAATAGGACATTCTACTATGTAACTCCTGGCCCTTGGGTACAAAAGGGCACCTGAGACAAGGTAAGGCAAGCTACATCCTGCCCAATAGGCTATGAAGTCACTGCTTCAAATGTTTTACCCTTAAAGTAGCAATTAACCAACCTACTCATATTCCCCTGGAAATGTAAGCCTTTCCTTTAAACTTTATTTTGAACCCCACACTATTAGAGATTCTCTTCCCCATTTTAATAATGAGCAAAACTGGAAAGAAGCAAGAATAAACAATATTCCATGTTAGATCTTTGTGATGTCAAAGCTTGTACTTGTACAGACGATTGACCTAGAAACTCCAAAATAATTATTACAAAAAAAAAGAAAGAAAAGAAAATCAATAAAAAGGAAAAATTCTCTAACAACTGGAGCTATGCCAAAGCAAGCCATTGCAGGATCAGTGGAATTTCTAGACAAAGGTTGAATAACCTTTGCTTCAGGAGGCCAATCTGGGAAGGAAAATCTAGACAAGATGGTTTCTGCAATCTCTTCCAACCTAAGATATTATAATTTATTGGCAAACAGCTGGGTACCACATTAAGTTAATTCCTTTTTTGTCTTGGCAAAAGTAAAATGTATTCTTGCAGAAACTTCTACTGGCAGTGTGGTTGCCTTGTAAAAGTAGAAAAGAAACGGGAAACTGTTTATTTTCTTCTCAGGATTTTCAGAGATGGCTTATGGTAGAACAGGATTCAAGGGATATGCAAGTATAGCACAGTGGCTAAAAACACTAGTAAAAATGGGTTTGAATCCTGGCTCTGCCACTTATGAGCTGTATGAGTTTGGACATGTTGTTTAACCTTTCAGAAATGCATTTTCCTCATTCAAAACAACTTACCTCCCAAGGTTATTGAGAGAATAAAATAATGCATGTGAAGCACTTAGCACAGAACACGTATCAAACAGTCAATAAATCGTAACCATTAACTAATATACAGTAAAGTTGGTTGATGGAACATCCATGTGTTTTTGAGCTTCTGTGTTACCCTGGTACTTGACTTGGCAGTTTCTGAAAATTCCTGAAGGGAAGAGGAATGAATGAAATAATGTCGAATATGTGAGGAAGAGAAAAAATACTTTCTTCAACTTGTTTTTCATCGGACACAGAGACTGGGCTTTGGATTCCAACAGACCTGATTTTGCCTCCCTGCTCAACATGAGAAAGATCTTGAATAAATGATTTGGACCCCCTAAACTTCAGTGACCTAACCTATAAAATGGGAATACATAATTAGGATCCTTCTGGCTGCAAAGTAACTAAATGCCTGGCTACAACTGGCTCAAACAACTGTGGCTTATTTTTCTTATATATCATGTGGTCCCAAGATAGTTCTAGAGTTGATTTTGTAGCTCAATTATTCAGAAACTAAATTGGTTTCTCTGCAATTGTCTTGGTTCCCCACCATGATCTCAAGATGGATACAATGGTTCCAAGAATTATATTCCCACATGAAAATGCCCAAAGCTGGAAGGAGCTGAAAGCACTTTCTCCTATGCAACACATCTGCCTTTTCACCAAGAGGAAAATCTTAACCAAGAAGCCCCCAGCAAATGTCTCCATAGGTCCCATTGGCCAGAACTCGGATGTATGGCCACCTCTAAACCAATCACTGGTAGGACGTGATACTAAGGTTGAATCATCATTCATCACCCATGACTAGGAAAGGGCTCTATACCACCACACATCTGAATAAAGCAGTTTTTTTAGTAAGGAGAAGTATAGATTGTAGGTAGGCAAATAGTAGTGACTGCTCCTTGCATCTCCCAAGCATGTTGAAAAGCCTGAATGATACTATAATATATCTAGCACATGGTAAGTGTCAATACATATTTGTTCTTCCTTAGTAATTAAAAGATCTTAAAGCCATAATCCTCTCAGATTAAACTATCCCCAAACTGGAAGTACTGACTTGCATAGATATATTAGGAATCACTATTGAGTATACCAAAAAAAAAGTCTTCCATTTAAAAAGATTCAATACCATATTCATGGAAATATTAGGTCTCCACTATATTTAAGCTGTATCTTAGTAAATATAAATTAAACAAAATATGCATAATCAATTTTTTGACACACCTCTGTTGCTTCCAATATGCTTGAATTAACATGTCATCATAAACTTCATCATTTACTGATGGCTTATTGATACCTACAGAAATCATGTTTGGAGATAGGAAAATGGTGTCATACATAATCATTCAGTTCAAACGTTTACAGGACTAAAATGGAGTGTGGGTATTAATTTATAGCAACAGGTATGAACACCAGATTGGCCAAAATCAGGGTTTTCAGACAGACCTTAATGTAAATTTCTTTGCTGATGACTCTTCATATAGTGTTTAAATACCATAAGCCTTTCTGTGCATCCTTGCCTTGCAATTTCCTCTACCCTTTAGAAAGCTTATTCCCATCCTGTGAAATTCAACTCCATTTTTTTCTCCCCTGCAGAGACTTTCTGGTCTGCCCCCAGGCAATTATTTCCTCATCTGGTCTCCCAAAGCTACACCTCTTTTGTGCCACTTAACATTGTAATTATTAACTCATGTGTCTCTTTCTCTCACTAAACTAAGAGTTCTTGGGGGCAAAGAACTGGGTCATATTCACACTGACAGCCCCCTGAACATAGCACAGGCAATCATTACTGAAGGAGTGGTTTCAATGTTCTGTATATCTACTATGTGTCAGGCACTTGTTAGAGAAGATATATACATCTTGAGTCTCCCAACAATCCAATGAATGAAGAGAATGAAACTGAGGGAGATTAAGTAATTTACCTAAACTGAACAGTTAGTTTACTGAGGCACAATCTCCATCTGAACCTATTTCTGTCCCTCTCCAAAGCCTGATATTCTCCAGTATGTTATAAAGGTTTCATGGAGACTTCATGGCTGGAGCAATCTCAACATTAGCCAAAAGTACAATTTATATGGTTACTTTGACTTCTCTTGTTTTCTTGTTTACAATATATAACCAGGAGTCATACCCTTCATTTATTAGAAAGAAAAAAATAAGCAAAGCATACAAATTATTATTTTCATTTCTTTCTAGACAAACTCAGTCCTACAGTGCTATAATGAAAAGCTTAAGTAAATGTGTGATTATTCTATAAATAAACCATCTCAAGCTGGTATTAATGCAGAGTAAAGTTTGGTTGCCTACTGCTGGGGTTTTAGAGTAATAATCACATCTCTTTTCTCTCAAATGAAGCGTAGCTATGGGGATCAAATAGAAGATAAAAATATTTATTTCTGTTAAAACTAAATCTGAAAACAGCTTGGTACCACACCCAAATGCCTTTTAGGGCTCAGGGAACACACCCTCAGCTGCTGTGAGTGTTGTGTCTGCTAAATATCTCATAGATGACCCCCCCCCAAGAGTTGTCCTCAGCTGATGGGGTTCACTTCACCTGAGAAGTTATAAGCCCATCACTCCCTCCCACCACCCTACCCCAGCCCTCCTGTTTTAAGGAGATGTAATTTTGCTGTGGTCTCTATGTGCTGGGCCCTTCCCCTGCAGTGCAGGTGAACCTGACCTGAGGCCACATCCTTCCTTGTTCAGCTCCTTCCCTTTCCCTATTCTGCTTCCCTACTCCTTTACTCCTTTCCGGGGTTTCCTGAAGAACACTCTCTCCATAAACCTTATTTACTCAAATCCCTGCCTCAGGCTCTTCTACTAGCAAACCCAACCAAAGACACTTTGCTTAAACATGAGGCCACAATTAGGCTTTCTAATTCCACCACCCATATACACACCCTGAATTTAACTTTATCATCCCCACCCAATCACAGGAATACCTGGACATGAGCAAGGATCCACTGAAATGGCTTCTACAGAGAAAGGGAGGCCAGAAAGAGGCCTAAAATGTTTTTCCTGTACTTTTCCCTCTCAGGAAAGCAGAGCAAGTGTTCCCTTCTAACCACCACTAACCTACACAAACCCCTTGTATGACACTGGAGAGGCACATTTCAGATGGTAGAGCCCATAGTGTAGAGATGGCTTAGTGAACTGATAACAGCTCAATTTCAGCTGCTCTCAGTCTCCTGTCCTGGCTCCTTTGTATAGGACCAACCTGCATAGTGGCCATGAAGGCCTTAACCTTCAGAAACATGACTGGGGATAAGCTTCCCTCCCCACCACCCATACTGAAGGGACCAACAGCAACCAATTCACAAACAAGTATCTAACTCTGGGGTTCAAATCCTGGATGGCCCATGTATTATCGTGACCATAGGCAAACGACTTCACCTCTCTTCAACTTCATTTTTGTCATCTTTAATGTAGGGATAATAAAAGTACATTCCTCATATGGTTGTGGTGAAGATGAAATAAGTTAATACATGCAAGGTGCCTAGAGTAACTTCTGATATATAAGAAGCTCTAAATAAATGTGAGATACCATTACTTATCATAACTGCACAAGAAAAACTATAAAAAGTTGCGACCCACTTGATTTGGAGGATAAGGTCAGGGAAAATGCCACCCTCTGGAACTGAAGGAAGAATGAGAACCTGTAATAGAAGACATCGCCCATCAGAGAACTAGCCTCATCTTAAGGAGATGGTTTTTAAGCTGTTTACAAATGAGAAAACACAGATTCCCAAACATCCACCTAGGAAATCCAGTTACCAACCAAAGCATAGCACCTAAGGAATTGCTCAGAAGAGCATGACTTGGATCTAATAATTATTAAAGAGAATTATGACCTTCTTGACAATGCTGTAATGTACCTAGCAAGTAGCACATCTCAATGGTGTGTCTTATGGCTGATGGAGAAAGGGTATTGGTTAATAACAGTGTATTTGTGTTTATCGAGTATTGTCTGGGGTGAAAAATAATTACATTTGGTGGACACAAGTATCCTCATCATTGGAAAATTATACTCTATGATAAAGATGAAATAATTCACAAAGCTGTAATATAACTTAAGCAACATATTACTATATTACACACAGAACAATAGTCCTTAAAGGAACCTCCAGACCACAGCATCAGCATTATCTGGGAATTTATTAGAAATGCAAATTCTCAGGTTCTTCTCCTGACCTACTAAATTAGAAACTCTGGCCCACTTGTTGACTCTAAGACACACTAAAGTTAAGAACCATAGTGTAGACCATGCATATTTCTGTGCTCTGACTCTGTGCTCATAAGCAACCTGGAGATGATGGATTTGATTTGACAGGCTAGTGTTCAAGATGAATGTGCTTACTAGAAAACCGTATCTTATTCCTTAAAAAATTGGCATTCCGGTGCACAGTAATTTCTTGAAATTTTTTAGTGTGCAACAAATTCCAAGAGCTTGACAACCCTAAATGTACTGACAAGCTTCCTTCTCAACCTACTAAACCTCCTGATGGTATCTCTCTGTTCAGCTCTTTGCCATAATGATCCTTTCTGTTGAAATAAAAATAAGAAAAAAATCAACTCAGGGAACACACATAAAGACTAAAAGATGTACATCTCACCACTACTGCCATCACCTACACACACATACCCACCCCCTGGAAGAAATGTTATAAGGCTCTCACCAAGAAGAACCCAAACTAACTGTATCCCCTACACCTGTTTCCAAACTCACAGCACACAATAAATTTAATGGGAAAGGATTCAGCTTGACTAAAAACATGCCCATGATCAAACAATGAAACTACATTTACACTGGACATAACTTAGTCTTCCCTAAATTAGAATGAGACTTACACCATGCTTCTCTTCCAAGTGAAAGTCTAAAGTGTGCATGTGTATGTACACGTGTGTGTGTGTATAACAAGATACTACTTCAGGGAAGCAATATTCTTTCCTAATATACCAAATAAAAACAAACAGCCTCAGGATCACAATAACAAATAAATAACTTCTAATTATTCTAATAAATAAATAAGTGGCTTCTTTGTATGCTATTTTTATTGATACAAAGGCGATGGAGGAGAGTGGCAGAGGATGTAAAAAAAAAGCACTAGTTTAACTAAATCTGTTGCACCATATTGGTTTACCTCCCTTTGAACTGTGTTTTAATCAAAGCAGGTTGATTTCCACTTCGTGGAAATGTTTCATTTCAAGCCACTGGAGTTTTATGAGTTTTTCTACCACATTTTACTGGAGGCTTGTAAATCTTATGAAATTCTGGAATGTCTAGACCATAAAAACCTGTCACTTGAATATGTTTTCTATAGAGATGTTTCTCCCCTATGCAGACTTACATGCCTTGCAAAGATTCATGGAGGAAAAAAAAAAAAAAAACCCTTTAAGATATGTCCCATAGTACCTGAGTTAAAAGATGACCTTTTCAGTTGACTGGAATTTCACCTGTCACAGAAAAACCTTTTATAGAACTATCTAAAAGACTGAATCCATTCATAATAATCATGATCTTAAAAGTTTATTACCTTTACCCTGTATGCTTTTTGCATTCAATCCTGTTAAAGACACATAGTGAATGAACATTCACTGCCATCATTAAAGGAGGTAAGTGTGCCAGTAACTGAGAACCAACTTCCCAGATTGCTGAAAAGAGGCCCCCCAAAACACAAACAAATACTGCAATAAGGAAAAAGTACTATACACTTTTAATGAAATACTACCAACTCCTGAATGCTGCTAAATGAATCACTCCTTCCTGCTCATGAAGTTTATCAATTTGGCTTCAAAGTAAACAGAAACAAATTAGCATTATTTTCTATTTATTTGTCTAAAACATTGAGGACTGCTAATCATGCATGCGAGTTTCCGTACTGTGATTCCTAAAGCTATTTGCGTCAAATCCCTCAGTCACCCGTGTAAACAGTTTCAATGCATGGGCAGAGCTGAGGGATGAATCCAAATATTTGTTACATGCTAATTTTATGAATTCTATGTGAAACCACTTTTTTAATCCTAAATATGAATAGAAAGGTGCTAACATTGGTTAAGTCTTCAGATGGTTGGTATCTGGGTTTAGGAAAGCCTTTTATATCAAGAATTGATTCTCTTCCAGAGGAGGGAGTACTTGAAACCCTGCCACTGAGGCAGTAAGCCGGAAGTAGTTACATCAGCTAAGAGTGGACCAGAATGTCTAGGTTAAGATAACTGGAAAGTTGTTTTAGTTTCTAAAGAAACAACCTTACATGTGGGACACTTGTGAGTCCCCACCCTGGGAATAAGTGTTAAATGACTGAAAATAAACATGTTAATTGAGTTATCTCTGAACTGGGATACACACTTAGTACCATGTGATTTCCACTAAAGATGCTGCCAACCCATTTGGAACAGGAAGACGTAAGTTTGTTTGTTTTCTCTCACTTAACTTGCTCTGTGACTTCAAATCATTTACTACTACTACTTCTCTGAGCTTGGTTTCTTCATTTGAATTAAAATAAGGTTGATAGTTTTTAAGGTAT
Source organism: Ailurus styani (assembly GCA_002007465.1). Classification (NCBI taxonomy): domain Eukaryota; kingdom Metazoa; phylum Chordata; class Mammalia; order Carnivora; family Ailuridae; genus Ailurus; species Ailurus styani. The sequence goes on along the minus strand of LNAC01000029.1, from coordinate 3,385,739 downwards.
TAGTCAACTAGTTGAATAGCTCACTGAATGTCCTCTGATCCCTTTAAGCTAAAGACCAAAAGCTCTGGAGTGATGTTTGATCTTGGAGTGACACAATGAATTGCTCTGTGATGAACATAAAAATTGCTCGTCCCATAACTCTTACAAATCTACCCCATAAGTACTATACAATCTGAATGCAGTAATATCACATGCGATATGTATGGCACATTCCATCACATTTTATATGCTATATCAAATCCTCACAGCCACTCACTGTAGTATTACATCAAGTAAGGAAAACAAGTTAAGAAAAGTTTTGAAAATTGCTCAAGATCACAGGAAGACACAGACTACAATTCCTCTGATTTTTACTGTATCAAAACCAAAGGAAGGGGGAGGAGAAATTAAGAAGTGCTTAATCTCAAGACTAGAGAGGCAAGGGGAACCTGGGTGGCTCAATCGCTTGGGCATCTGCCTTTGGTTCAGGTCATGATCCCAACGTCCTGGGATCAAGCCCTGTGTCAGGCTCCCTACTCCTTGGGCAGTCTGCCTCTCCCTCTCTATCTGCCCCTCCCTCCCTCCCCCGCTAGTGCTCATGCTCTCTCTCTCTCTCTCAAAATAAAATAAATAAAATCTTAAAAAATGAAAAGGACTAGAGAGACAAGGTCAAAACTCTTAAAGAGGATAACAGTATGTCTACTTAACATCATATGCAATGCAAGCCCAAAATGAATGTTACATTTTTATTAAACAGGGAGTCACAGATAAATGAGTGATCTTGATCTCATAGTTTATAAGATTCACCTACTTTTACCTATACATAAATAGAGTCTAATTCTCAAAAAAAATTGTGGCTTATTGGGAAAAAAATATTCTAGAGTTAGAAGATCCAGCTTGACATTACTACCCTGTTATTTACCAGTCATCTCTCACTTAGTGTCATTTCCCAATCTGTTAAATGGATATAATAACATTGTAGGCAAAAGCACTTTATCTTCTATTATAAAAAACTATATCTTCTATTATGAATACTGGTGATTATTCCTAATAACAGCAAACACTTATAAAATATATGGAGTAATAATGTAATCATAATCTCTTTTAACATATATGTCATCAAAGTACATATAAAATAAATTAAATTAACTTAAATGAAGGGGAGGGGGAGGGAAAGGACCATGTAGGAATTAGAAAACGTCCCGGGCGCCTGGGTGGCCCAGTGGGTTAAAGCCGCTGCCTTCGGCTCAGGTCATGATCCCAGGGTCCTGGGATCGAGGCCCACATTGGACTCTCTGCTCAGCAGGGAGCCTGCTTCCTCCTCTCTCCTCTCTCTCTGCCTGACTCTCTGCCTACTTGTAATCTCTCTCTCTGTGTCAAATGAATAAATAAAATCTTTAAAAAAAAAAAAAAAGGAATTAGAAAACGTCCAAATCATGAAGGACATCTAGAAAAATTAACTTACTAGTCTTAAATACTTCTTCAAGTCTGGAAACTGCAGAAAAATTACTGTTACTCAATTCTCAAAGAAACAAAATTAAGGAAATTCTGTTGGACATTTTAAAATTTATGGCCCTCCAAATGCAAAATAACTCTAAAATGGATATTTGGGCAACGAGTAAAGAACAGATCTTGGCACAGTCAAATAAATAAAGTATCCTTAATATAGCATTAAACTAGGTTATAAAACACAGAGGAAACAATGAGGTTACTAAAGCAGCTTCTCTAACTGCTCAATAAGCCTTTTTGTAATGCATGACCTAGAGGCATCACAGACTCAAACTAAGATGTGTGCCAAGGTAGGTGTCAGAAAGGAATGAATACCTGACACCACTGAAAATAAATATACATATAAGATAAACTAGGGGCACAGGAGCACGGAAACTGCAATATGACACAGGGTAGACAATGGAGAACAGGAAAAGAAAGGTTAAATTTCATTCTGTCACTGACATCAAAAAAATAAAAATAAAAAAGTCTGGTCCAAAGTGAAGTAATAGGAAATATATATTGGGCTCTGCCACCCTCTGTTTCCTGACACAGAGCTCTTAAAACCCTTGTAAACAGGGGTGCTGATGCAGAGCTTCTAAATCTCTTTTAATTTCCTCAGTGACATTAGCATTTTTTGTCCTAATGAGGTGACTGTTGTTGGGCCCCTGGATGGCTCCTGGATGTGGGCTGGTCATCAAAAGGACCTTCAGAGAGGGGAGAGGAGCTGGAGTTCATAAGCAATCATACCTACAAAACGAAGCCCCCATAAAAACCCCAATAGTATGGGGTCTGAAGAGCTTCCGGACTCGTGAACACATCCATGTACTGAGAGGATGGCCCACCCTGTCTCAACAGGGGCAGAAGTTCCTGGGCTCAGGATCCTTTCAGATCTCACCCTCATACCTATGTATCTCTTCACTGGGCTGTTCATCCGTATCCTTTATTATACAATAAACTGACATAGGTAAGAAAAGCATTTCAGAGTGTTCTAGCAAATAATCAAATTCAAGGAAGGTAGTCATGGGAACCTCCAATTTGCAGCTAAGTAGGACAGATGTTGTGGGTGACCTGGGGATCCCCCACAACAGTCCCCTCTTACCTGCAGGGGATAAGTCCCAAGACCCCCAGTGGGTGCCTGAAACTGTGGACAGTACCGAGCCTATACATAGGATGTTTTTTCCTACACCAACATACCTACAATAAAGTTGAATTTCTAAATTAGGCACAGTAAGAGATTAACAATAATAACTAATAATAAAATAGAACAATTGTTAACAATAGACAGGCATACCACAGCAATTTCGTAGGGTTGGTTCCAGACCATCACAATAAAGCACATACTGCAGTAAGGCAAGTCAAATGAATTTTTTTGGTTTCTCAGTGCTTATGAAAGCGACGTTTACACTATTCTATAGTCCATTAAGTGCACAATAGCATTGTGTCTTTTAAAAATGTTGTTTTTACACACCTTAATTTAAAAATACTTTTCTAAAAAATGCTAAACAATCATCCGAGCTTTCTGCGAGTTGTAATCACTGATCACAGATAACCGTAACCAAATATAATAATAACGAAAAAGTGTGAAATGTTGCGAGAATTCCCAAAATGTGACACACAGGACACAAAGTGAGCAAACACTGTTGGAAAAACCGGTGATAACAGACTGATCCACACCAGGTTGCGCTACACCTCCAACGGGTAAAGAACGCGATACCCGCAAAGGGCAGTAAACCAAGGCACGTCTGTACGGTAACATAAGTTGTGTAAATGTGGCCTCTCTCACTCTCAAAGAGTGTCTTTTTTGGACTGTACTCACCCTTCTTGCGACATGTGGTGATAAAATGCCCACGTGAGGAAATGAATGACGGAATGACGCAGGAGATGAAGTGACGGAAGGACGCAGGCGTGGTGACGTAGAGTTAGCCTACAATTGACCTTCTGATGATTCGACAGAAGGAGGCTCATCTACTCCCGGGCCGCCAGTGACAGCGGGTATCATTCGAATCTGCCGAAGTCGAAACCACAGATAAGGGGGGGATCACTGCAGTTGTGATGGGCGTCTGAAGCAGTTTTGTGTGGCTGAGCCTTTAGCCTGTGGGGTGTATGTTAACTCTAGTTAGTGTCAAAATTAAACAGACTTGGGGCGCCTGGGTGGTTCAGTTGGTTGAGCGGGTCATGATCCCAGGGTCTTAGGATCGAGTCCTGCATCCGGCTTTCCGCTCAGCAGGGGGCGGGAGCAGTTTGCTTCTCCCACTCCCCCTGTTTGTGCTCTCTATCTCTCTCTCCCTCTCTGTCAAGTAAATAATTAAAATCTAAAAAAAAAATAAAATAAAAGAAAGAATTGAACAGACTTGTAGGACACCTAGCTGGTTTCACAGAGAATTGCCTCCTATGGGAAAAAAACCCTACACATCTGGTATCAGACTTCTCGCTCTTCTTCACCGTGTTATTCTACATCTCATACTGGAATTTGTTTCCAAACTAGACTAAACATAAAGAGAGAGAGAGAATATTCTCTGTAGAACGTTCTCAAGTCACATCTCTAGTCATAAGTTAGGACATCCTCCTATATGCTCTGATCACCATAGTTTTCCTACCTAAATATAAGACCTGCATTGCCTCATGAGCCCCAAATCTAATCCGGCTTTTACAAAGTGATGTTTGAGCTCCTGGATCTGGCGGTCCTCTGCCAAAATACAATAGGGCATCCTCACCTAAATGGCCTCCTTCAGTATGCAGAGAACAAGTAATTTACTTAGTAACTACACAAAATACTATTTAGAGAATATCTGCCAGATGCATTATTATACTTTAAAAAGGACGGTAGTGATGAAGCCACAGTAATCAAAAAGCTTTCACTGTATCACCAGGAAATAGTGTCACCAACAGATAAGGGCCCACCACGAACTTAGCTCTCAGATAAACCTGGACGAGAAGCCAACTTCTACTACTTGCTGGCTGTGTTACCTTCAACCTCTTAGAGCTTCAGTATTCATACCAAAAATTAATAATACTCATCTCCGAGATAATATAGATAAAGCCCTTTTTTGTACTAAAGACGGCTATTTTTAAAAGATCACTTGTTTGGTATTATTATGAATGTGCTCTTTCTATATAATCTCTTAAATATTCTTTCAAAAAATAGTTTCTAAAAAGTGATAAGATTAAGTAGTGCTAATGAATTGCCAAAGGTATCTTTACCATAACAAGCTTTTTATATTTTATGAGAATAGTCTAAAGAAGAGTACTCTGCAAAGAGATTGATTATTTTACTTCTTCAAAAGCACTGATAATTAAAATTGCTCCCCTACCATCTTCCACTATATAAATCTACCTGGGCACAAGTATGCATTATTATGCCAGAGTGGTTTGATATAATTTAGGTATCCAATGCCATCACACATTTTTCAAACTTTGAAACGTATTGTATACTGTATTTCCACAAAATAAAAAAGGAAAACTTCGCATTCTGACAAACCTGCTATCATACACATTGGCAATGGGCATTTCCAGTGCAAGTCATGTCTCTTTAAATAAGTCTTACATTTAAATGTGCTCACCGAATATCATGATGCCAAGACTTTACCAGTTTGCCTCTGAATATCAAGACAAGAATTTCCAAATCAGGAAAGACACAAACTATATTTCCCCCCCTAGGTATTTGTCCACTAGTTGGTTTCCTCGGGGCAACAGAAAAGGCTTAAGTGGCTGACATTCACTACACCAGTTAGAACAAAACAGTGGGGTCTCTCATTTCCTTCTAAGCATCATTCAGAAAGTATAGAAGAGGATTCTGAGCTCCACACCCCCCAAAAAACCCACAAAACAAAACAAAAAACCCACAAACATAAAAAACAAAAGAGTACTATAACTGAGATCAAAGCGTACATGTTTCAAGAACACCACTATTAGCATACAGGTTAAAATGAAAGTGTTCACTTGTTTAGAAAATATTTACTGAGCATTTAGTGTATAAATGTCAGACTCTAGTCCCCACTCTGGGAATGTGGTGGTGAATGAGACAGACAGTAAGTGCTGTCCTTCTATTTAAAACAACTTCTCCATTGGAGCACTGGCCTTGTGAACTGGCGGCTGCAAAATCAGACCAGGCCAGGGAGGCAAATGATGGCAATGGTAAGGCATGAACCTTGGAGTCAGAGTTCAATTCTTGGCATCCCTATATTGTAACTTTGGCCAGGCTGCTTAATCTCTAAGCTTGAGTTATCCTCTGTTGTAAAGTCAGAATAGCAAGCATGCCTGCCTCATAGGACTATTGTGAGGACCAGCTGGTTCAGACTGACAGAAGTGCCTAGAACAGAAATGACACTAAACAAAAAGCAATTTCTTCCATTCCCTCATTCAAGCCCAAATATCTTCAATGGATAGTGGAAACACATAAAGGCAAAATATTGATATAACAACTTTGGTTTGTCTCAGAAATCAAAGTGGGGCTCACCTTAGATTAGGTAATATTTATGTTTGAGTCTTCTATTAGCAATGTTGGAGAATGCAAAAGAAGAATAGCACATGGCCTCCTTGTATCATTCTTTCTTTTAATCAACAATGCCTTAAGAAGCTTAAAGTAGAAAGAAGGAAATTACAGAACTCTGAGATGCCTGAATCTGTAAACGCTCACTAAAAAAAGAAACTTCCATCATCTTCTACTAGAGACCTACATGAGAACTGAGATACCACTTTCTTCCTACTCAGTTTTGAAAATAAAGCTCAAACACTTTGCCTCCATTTAGCTCAGCAAAGGTAGCAGCTTAAACATAAAAGTGCAAACACTGCAAAGGGGAAAAAAAAAAAAAAACCGCCGATGGCTGGCTGCCAGCTCTTGGCCAATCAGTCCTCACAAGGAAGGTTGCGTCAGAGGCTTCCAGCCTGCTGGAACTTCTGCAGCTGCCTGCAACGCAAGCTTAGACCACCCAGGCCGAAGTGGACTGGCATCTGGAGAAACACACAAACAATGGAGAACGTTAGAGCCTTGCATTTCCGAGCCAGAGATTCTGTCACTAGGCTGAGCCTGGTCTTTGAGAAGGTCCTAGGCAAAGAAGAAATCTAGGACTTTACTATTAAATCACTGTCTCCGGTCAGCAGCATAACCCCCAGAATGGAAAAATATTTTTTCAGTGGAAAATCACCCATATTAGTGTTCATGGATCTAGTTTTCAACCGGTGTTGGGCTCTCACCCAGTGTAATTAACATCTTACCTGTGGGTGGCTGGTAGAATTGCCTTACACCTCTCTCATCATCCCAGCCCCAATACTTCCTGAAATGCTTTATACAAACAGATAGGAGGTGATGTTTCTAAAGATAGACTGTTTGGTCAAGGGCTCTGTCATAGCCCTTCCATTCTGCTCTCGGCAAATTTATTTTTCTAATTTAATGTCAGGAGGCAGGCCTACATCGCTCAAAGGTTTGCTCAAAAGCAAGCCATGCCAACTTGTTATAATCACAGCGAGATACAATAGCAGACGTGAGGGACGCTAATTAATGAGTTGGACCTCGAATCCCAGATGGAAAGCCAAGTACGTGGACTTCTATCAGATCTGAATGGAAACTCTGGCCCACTGATGATGGATGTCTCTGGGAAATACGCACCCTCCTCGCACCCAAAGTACAGATACTTGGGAAGGCGTAGGAGAGAAACATCCTGCTAAGATTGAAATTGAAACTAAAACCTGGGGAAAAGCACTGATCCCAATCCAGACACTTGGATTTAACTGGTCCGGAGGCAGCCTGAGCAATCAAAACTGTCTTTATTTACCAGGTGACACTAATGGCAGCCAAGGTTGAAAAACCCTACGGAGATTCCTTAGATAATACTTACTGCTTTAATGGAAAATTTAATTGGAAATCAGTGTATCACGGTGTAGTGATTTACTAGATCTGTCAGAACAAAACAGAGCAACGATTCACTACATTGCACTACAAATGTTCACCTTGCCTCCTGAACTAGACTGGAGGCTTCAGGAGGGTGTTTTATCTACAGCTTCTGAGAGAGCTCTCTAGACATGGTAAATGTAATAGAAACATCTGTTCTATCATTGGACAGATGCTCAGAAAATATCACATTGTGCGTTTAAACAGAAAATCTAAGACTGTATAGAAACGTGTTTTCTACCATCCTCTAAAAATTTTCAAATCTTACTATGCATGAGAATCTTATTAAATATGTAGTTTCTATGCCTCCCTCAGAATCTAATGTCAGAGCAAGAAAATTCAGTTTGTTTCAGCAGCAACTTTATATTAATTCCTCCAGTGCCTGGTACAACACAGGAATAAAACAACAAAATGGTACAATCTATACATCTGAGATGAGAATCCACAGCCAGCTAAATGCGGGTAAGAAAGGGCTTCTTTCATCTAAGCTCTTGAAGCCAAAGCTAGATCAGAGGTTAATGGTACCAAGGACATAAATGAGTTGTGTAGTTCACGATAATTCAACACACAGAGAAAGCTGCTCTTACCTATTTAAGATAAATAGTGGAGAGTCGATGGACTGAATATTCTGGATGATGTGCGGGATCCTTGGCAGTCAGAGGCAGTGTTTCTGGCCGAGAGCTGCACTTTCTACCCAGTAAAGGGAATCCAGATGAGTTCCCTTCTAGAACGCATTGCAGAGCTCTAACCAAGGCTGCACTTCTTATTATCTTAAGAAGCTCGGCAACACCCAAGTTTCAGGAAAATCAAGAAAGCAAGTAATCTTATGTTATCAGAAGAGATTGGGCAAAATATACTGTGGCATAAAGTTCTAATATTGTTGCAAAACAGAAAGGTTCCTGCGTGCAGTTTTCCGTCTAGAGTTAGTGTGGCCCAGGATTTAAAAAGTACTACCTTCTTCAAGTCGCTGGCTTAGAACTTAATGATGCCTTTACAAGGACTCCATTCAAATCCTGGTCTACCCATACACTTGCTGTGTGACCTGGGATGAGTAATTTAACTTCTCTGAATCTCAGTTTTACTCGTTTTTATCACAAGGAGACTATTTGGTTACCTCATAGAGTTGCTGTGAGGATCAAATGTAATGTACCCTATACAGTGACTACACATGTGAGCTGATAATAATAATTATCATCATTATTATTATTTGTCTTCCTTGCCCCTCTGGTTCTAGGCAAAGTAAAGTTCTTCATGCCCCGTTGTCCAGGTACAATCCCTGCACTTACCCTTATTGTTTTATTTGAAGCTCTCATCTATTTTCTCTATCCTTCTTTGTACAGAGAACTACCCAAAAATCAGCCCAGATGAACGCTTTAGGTTAACTACTGTAACAAATAAACCCCCAAGTTTTAACAGCTTAACACCTTAAAAACTGATTTCTCACATAACAGTCCAAAACTGGTGTTCCTGTTGGTGGACAGTTTTATTCAATGACTGGCGATTAAGGGATCTGCTCTTGTCCTCTCTCGCTCACCATCGCCCAAGGCTTCAGAGGATTCTGCACCCTACGGGCGGACAGGGAAATGGAAAAAGAATTTCAGCCTGTACCTTAAGAGCCCTCCCCAGAAGTGCGTCCCCTCCCTGCCTGGCTGGTTCCATGGTGAGAGGTTGCATAAGGCCACACCTAGAAAGGGAATAGAAAACAGAGCCGCTGACTGAGCCACTCATCCCCCAGCCACCACTCCACATCACGCAAGAAGAACACAAGTGTTTGGCGGGATATCATCCATCTCTACCCAAGAGCTTTTATTTTAATTTGTGTGAAGGTGAGGTCCTGGAAACCTAAATTGAAAGGAAAGGTAAATATCTCCTACTGCACGTGCTACGAAGGCAGACATGCCTCAAACACCCCAGAATGGTCACCCAGCCGGTGCGAGATCACTGTGAGAAGCTTTCATTAGAAAAGTTTTCCTTTCGTGGTCCCAGTTGAGCCATCTGGTGTAACACAGAATAAGTGTATGCACGTACTTGACTAGACCTCGAAGGAAATAGATGCAGCTGACTGTACGATTCTTTTTCTCCAGTAAATGCCCATAGCTCTTCAAATGTTCTTAATATACCATGGTTTTCAGCCTCTTCACCATCATGTCTTCTTCTCTCCACTGAAAGTGCACCATTTGTCATGGTCCCAAAAGTATTTGACCCCTGCCAGATGCATACAATATTCCAGACACATGACTGGATATCCCATTTGGTATCATCTTTTCTAAATTATACTAACCAGAGTCATAGTTCTTCCTTCACCTTTGGTTTCTTCTTTCTCCCACATTTTAATTCCTCTCTCTCTCTCTCTCTCTCTCTCTCTCTCTCTCTCTCTCTCTCTCGTCACACTTCTTTAACCAATGGATATCTTTAGCTTCAATTTGTCTGTTCCCATTGTCATTTAAATTCCTGCCAGTCACTTTCTGGCCCCTCACCAAATTAGCATTCTTGCATCAGACACACAAGGGCTGTTCAAAAAGTAAATTTACAAGGTGTTTTTATGAAACTGGTTTTAAGAGATGGCAACTAATCCCTACAAGTATTTAAACAGCAGCTGATTGCTACTTTCCCACATAATCCAATAGATTCACACATTTGTTATACCACAGGACCAGCTTTTTTTTTTCTGCCAGCTGAGTAAATTGCAGGGTCCTTGGTTATTAAATCAACTTCATATCACATCAGTGAACACAAATTTTATTGAGTTCCAGGCTTGTTGCAAATAATGTCTCCAAGAGACAGAATGAATTTTGCTTGAAACTGGGGCACACTTTTCCACGTCTTCAAGTATTGATTTGTTCAGTGATTTGTCCTCTGTGTGTTTGCAGGTCCTCGGATTACACGGCTTTGCTCCCTGCTGGTCCACTTCCTTTCCAGGACTGGGCATGTCATTCTGATACACTTTCAATTAAAAATGTTCTTGCCATAAATTTAAACAAGTTGACCATGAAATTCTGCAGCAGAAACCACTCTTTTTTTCATTAAAAAAATGGAAACACATGTTATAAAAGAACATTTAATGACATGGAAAAATATTCAAGATATATTGGTAGAGAGAAAAAGCAGATTTCTAAAATGCAAACACAATATGAATCCGTATTTGAAAAACAGAATATAGTGTGTGTGTGTGTGTACATGTGTGTGCATGTGTATGCTTGCATAGGAAAATTCTAGAAGGATATTCACCAAAGTATTAGCAGATACTCTTTGGTGAGTTTTCTAAAGATAATTTCTTTCTCCTTAGCTATATTTTTGAAATCTTCTATAATGACAGTGGAACTTTAATGAAGACAAAACTTCGTGTTATTTATTTCTTTTAAAGCTTGATAAAAGTAGACACATAACTCTAAATGATTAAATGGCATACCACATGTCCAGAAAAATATTTTTTTTATATTCAGAATTTACATCACTATCTCTTTTCTTCTGTACCTTTGGTGCCTAAAGAAACAGTTAGACTAAACATTTGTGTCCCCTGTCCCCGAATTTCTATGTTGAAGCCCCCAATGTGACTATATTGGCAGTAGGGCCTTTGCAGAGGTAACTAGGGTTCAATGAGATCTTAAGGGTGGAACCCCGATCTGAAAGGATTAGTGTGCTTAAAGGAAGAGGCAAGAGAGAGAGCACTCTCCGTCTCAGTCTCCCTCCCCCACCTTTTCCCTTTACTCCTTCTATCATGTGAGGACACAGCAAGGTGGTCAGATACAAGCCAGGAAGAGAGTCCTCACCAGGCACCAAATCTACAGACTCCTTGATCTTGGACTTCCCAGGCTCCAGAACTATGAGAAAATAAAGTTCTGTTGTTAAGCCCCCCGGTCTGCGGCATTTTGTTACAACATCCTGAGCCGACTGATACAAACACCATGGTGCAACCAGTTCATTTTTATCATTATGCATAAATATTTAATCTCATAGGTCATTTCTTGAGCAATCACAGCACTTGGATAATCCTCACCCATTGTTATCAAGACGTGGAAGAGGCAGAAATACTCTTCCACAGACACACGTGAATTCCAAAGGTTCCTGAACTACTTTTCTTTCTGGGCCTTCTGATTCTTCGCTATCCCCAGCCCATGACATCTTTGGGGTCCTGGTGGTTCACACACAGTCACTCAAGAACTCAGGAGGCAAGGAATTTAGCAAGCGTAGACAGAACTGAGGACACACAGATGGTGGGGGTGGCAGGAGAGATTTTTTTTTTATCGTGTAACTTATGTCGAGGTAGAAATCAAAAAGGCAGGTGGAAATAAAGAAAGGAATGTGGAAGGGTCTTGCTGAGCACATCTTAATTTATGAAACCCAAAGATATTTGCCATAAGCCCAGCATGTAAATTAAATTAAATGAAGCCCAACCGCGCGAAGCAAAAGTCCATCTACATGATCGCTCGCTGACTCGAAGGTAGACTCGGGCTGCAGCAAAAAGCTCACGAAATGTTCCTTAAGCTGTGCTTAGAGTCAACAGAGCTACAGAATTAAAGTTCTGAAACCCTGGAGGTTTCGAGCCCAGAGGACAGAGTAAACAGCCCCCTCTAGCCCCCCAAAGTCAGCGTCCCTCCAAAGGTTTGCTGAAACGAGCGTCACTGGCTATGCTCCCCAGTCCAAGGACTCCAGATGCATCAGCGGAAACAACGCTTGCTACAGAGCATACCCCCCTCCCTCCCATTTCCGGGACACATTTCAAAATGCCACTTTATTAGCAACTAAACAAAAACACCTCTCCGACAGGGATGAGGGAGCGTGGCGTAAACATGTCATCCCCACCTATTGTTCTGCAGACTTGAAATTCTCCTATGACTGATTATAAAAGGCAGTTATAGAGGAAACTGTTTGAGTCTGCTGAATGAAAAACAAACAGAAAGGCATTCAATGACGAACAGATCTGATGGATTAAAATGCACCGAAGAAAGACATCTCAGGCGAAGCCTGAAGAGGCCAAGTTGGAATGAGAGGAAATTCGGCCTGCAATTTCCAATCAAGAGAAAACTGGCAAAGCAACAGAATTTGAGGCTCCCTCAGATTTACACTTTATCTGCTAATTAGCATTAACATGCGTGGTAGAGGTATCTCACCAGCTTGTGGCACAATAAAAAATGAAATGTGTTATCACCACAGAATGTGTAATTACTTTAAGCACTGGCTGAAAATTGCAGGGTACTTCATTTCAGAATTTGTATATATTTATTGTTAGAGATAAACTTGTTGAAGTATATCTAATCTAATTTTATGTTATAATTCCTGTTTAAGATAATTTTAGTGTCAGCAAGCCAAGAACTGAAGTAAATACTGCCATAAATTGTAATACATTAAAATACCAGAGCATTACATCCATTCAGCTGTGACTTGATTTGCTTATTGTTTAAAGACCAAAAAAAAAAAAAAATCTCAGATTACATCAAAACTAGAAATATATCCTGTGGGGTGGCTTGTACCCATGTCAGGTCATGCCGTCCATGGAGTCTGCCAACAGAGACTCCCTACTTCAGCTCCTTGGAAATGTGAATCACTGTTAAAAGAATTGTAGATTTTCCATTTCCCTTAGGTAGAATTTATTATTTTTGTAAAATCTCCTTAAATTGCCCCATACCTCCCCACAAGGGAAATGCATTAGGACAGATTATTTGGCTTTAAATCATAACTAGGTTAATATTTGTTTTAAGTTTGAGTTAAAACCTAGTTTAAATTCCTCCTTAAATTGTTAAACAAGACAATTTGGGGCTACGGAAAGGAAACTATAGCATGTTTTTCGGTAATACGATATTATGGCAGAGGCTACCAAATCATGCAAAAGCAATTTCTTATTTTCCTACTAAATAGGGGATTATAGTGAAAGTGTTGCCTGCATACAGACTGTTCATTTTTGAGCAGCATTCTGTCAAGGCTGCTATACTTGGAAAGACATGGGGTAACACTGCCTCCGAAAAGGGAATGCTGGATCTAACACCATTTCTGTTCAATAGCTAGCAGTTTCTCTGCCTTTTTACGCCCTTGTTTCTCCAGAAGAGAAAAAGGGGGAGGGGTTAGGGCAGGGAGGGTATATACACAAGGTTGTATTGCTCAATGTCAATGCTGTTATTCGTATCGTCTGTGTTTATAAGATATAAAAGCTTTGCAAATTTTCTCTCAGTTTTCTACCTACTATTCCCTTAGGAAAGCACTGAATTCAAGGATCCCATGGGATATATCTTACTATGATTCTTTTGGAAAGAGCCCGAGGATTTTAATGTCTGCCCACTGGCCCCCCTGTTGTGTGAAAAATGGTGGGAGCTAATGAGGCCTTGAATGACTTGGCCCATCTCATAACACTGATGTATTGGCTCTCCAAGAGCCTTTCTACATGTTGCAATAATTAAAGCATATAGACTGGAAGTCTTGAAACTTTGCAATTCTTTGCCTGGGGAAGCAACTTCACTCAGCACATTCAAAACACAACTGGATTTTCTTTTATGGCTGCCTTTTAACTTGGAAAATTGATATTTTATATTTAACAATTCCTAGCAATACTTTGCACCAAGCTCAGCATATTAAACATGAGGCCAGTAATGTAAACAAAATCCAAGCCGCCCTGTAATGTAATGGGAATGGACAGAATGGAGGGATTCCCTGGGGCCAAGGGACCAGGGGCAGGACAAGAAGCAGCAATTCACATGGCTTACCCCCAGTGACCAAAAGCACTGAACAGAGGTGTTGTCCTTGCTGCTCTGGCTAAGGACCAGTTAATTATCTGTAAGATGCTGCCTCTGATTTCTTCTATGGCTTTCAGAAGGTTGGGGGAAGAGGGGACCTTTCTTCCCAAGCCCCATTCCTTGCTTGTTGAGCAGTACTTGTTTCTAAAGTTGTTTCAAGTCCAAAGACCTGTGATCCCCCTTCCTCTCTCCCTGTAGTGGAAAGTAGTTTGGAATCTTGCCAAATGAAAGACAAATTTGCCAAAGGAAAGACAAAGCTAAAGACAATTTGAAGCCATGACTGTCCATACCATGTGAATATGAACCTTCTTCTCCAGCCAACAGCTTCGACAAGGAGTTAACTTGAGTGTGTTGACCTGATGCTGGTACATAATTGTAAGGCCATGTCTAGGGATATATTCAAATGAAAAATTTTTCCAAAGTAAGACTTTCTCTGTGTGCACAGGAACTTAGCACAATTTACAAGAAGCAGCATGAGCCATTTGCAGCAATTTGTGCTTTTTTCATCCAGAATCTTACCTTCTACCTTGCCCCATGGCATGGTCTAGAAGCCTAACACTGAGCCTCTCTTGGCCAATCCAACATTAATCTGTGAGAGCCCAACAAAAGGACAAGGCAAACTCTGCCATTGGACACCTGCCAGGCATCCTGTGAGTGTCTGTTCTACAGACTCTAATGCAAACACACACACGGCTTTGCTTCCCTCTCATTCAAGACAGTTTCCATATTTGCATTTTGGCCAATATCTTTTATAACATTTTAGAGTAATTTATAATTTGAATTTTTACTTAAAATCCTTTCTGTAGGCTCTTAGAAGGGCTCTTTAAAGTAGCTTGACCTGACCCACTACACAAAGGTCAAACTTGAAGTTCAGTGATTTAGTAGTCAGGACACAGAGGGCACACTCAAACAGGAAATTTAAGGAGAGCTTTTTATAAAGGGACAAGATACAAAGATGCAGGAAGAATCAGAGTGAAGCCCACTGGAACTATCCAACACTAGGAGCTCTTGCCATCCTTGGATGGTTGCGTGAATTCATCCAGAGCTGTAAGAAAGTACATGCCCAGCAACTGTGGCCCTTGGTGGAGAATCGAAGACACTGGCAACCCAGTAGGGAGAATTAACTTCCAACCACACTCTTCTTCTGCCCTCTTCTCCCCTGCTACTGCCTCCATTAGCCAAGTGCAAGTAGAAGTGAGAGGGCAGGGGAGTCTTGACGTCATTAATACAGGTCAGCAATCCAGGGCATGGAACAGAATGAAGAAGGTAGGAAGCTGATCTGGAGGGGCAAACAGACTATACAGCACAAGTGGGTTAATCAGGTCGTTCAACTTATCAGAAGAAATGTTTGATGGAAAACAGGCTTCTCACGAGTTCCTGTACTACTATAAAGCCCACCAGTAAAACAAATTTGTTACCTCTTTTCACTTCTTATGGATTTTCATAATAGTCCTCAGAGACCAACAAATACCGTTAACTACTGTTGTCACCAACATCTTAATAGAAACACACATTCCTGTTTTACATATGTCCAAACACACTAAGTGGTCTTTTAACTACCTTTTATCAAGAGCTCCTTTTATAGGCTCTTAATTATTTCCTAATTATTTACATTTTCCTTTATGACAGGTAACCACACATTAAAAGAAAGTGCTCTATCTTTATGATTTCCGGCATAATTAATTTTGGTGTCCTATGGATTTATTAATGGCACTTATTTGTTTCTCCCCTTCTCTCTTTTTATTTCTCTCCTGCTTTGTTTGTAAGATATCCTCTCCCCTACAATGGTGCTCTGCTGTATGATTAACTAACTCTCTCATTCTGTCTCTCTCCTTGGCAATCTACATTAGATCTATCATAGGCCATTTTTCCCACTCTTAATATGTCTTTCGTGGCTTTACGGAGAAGATATTTCTGCAATTGAAGCTCTGACACATCTCTTCTGCTGCTGCAGCATTAGTGTTGCCTTTAGGCTAAAAATCAGGAATATAGTATTGATTTTATCTGTAATTTTTAGCCTGGAATGGCTCATGTTGCATAGGCCGAGCAGCCTTCACTCAAACTCACCTGGATCTGCTCTTTGTCTTGTATCTCTGCATTTGAGGGGTTAATATTCCTAGTGACTAAAAGTAACTCTGACTTCCTCACTGGCGATCCTTTATTCAATAAAATGAATAATTTAAGCTACAATAATACACATTTTTTCTATGGTAAGTGATAAAACTATTTTAAGTTTAGGTGAAAAAGAATGTGACCAAGAAGAATTTTAATTTTCTCCAGAATTGGCCTTGGTACAAAAAACAAAAACAAAAACCATCACGACAACCAGTGTGGTAGGAAAGTGGGAAAAGTTTGGCTTCGGGAGTCACACAGCCCTGGGCTGGAGACTCCAGTCTTTGGCTAGTACTCATCATCTTGAGCAAATTATTTAACCTCCAAACCTCCCCTTCCTGACTGTAACCCAAATGTAAGAATGCCCTTGGTGAGAGATTTTTATGTTTATTCAATGGGGTCCTGAGGTTAACATGCCTGGGGTGGAATACCTAAGCGGGATCAGTCACATCTTCCTCTAGCTCCCTCCTCTCCCTGCCCCTCGTGCCCCCATGTTGTTCTGAGCGGACTTCTGCTCCAGCCTCAGCCCTCCACCTGGCACTTCCCATCCGTTACATTCTGTGTAGTCCTAGCCCTCTCTTTCACTCTCTCTCTTTATTCCTACTCCTCTTTTTCCCTGCCATGTCTGTCCGTGGACCAAGTTGAAGACCCTGAGGCCAGTCAACATAAACATGTGAATTAAACAGGAATAAGATAAAAGTGAGTGACAAAGCCTGGAGAAAACTAGAGAATGTTTGGTCTATCTACAAACACGTGAAACACAATACACACACACTATTTGCCAAGCAAAATAGCAGCAGGTTGAATTTGGCTTTTGAGCAGCCATTTTGTGTGCCAGCCTTCCAAAGGGGTCCGTACACAGTCACTGTTCCCAAATCTCAGGTGTCGCCATGCCACTGACCCCTGAATTTGAGCTGTAATTTTAGCACTTTTCTGATAAAACTCTCTTCTGAAAACACTCACACGTGATATATAAGAAATCCCAGACCACTTTGCCGATATATAGATATAAAATCAAGGTTTATGTGCTTTTTTTGTCCCCACCAAAAAAGCTGTTGTTACAGCCAAAGATTTTCCCAGACACATATAACCATATTTTCAAACGTTAAGGCAGCAAGCTGAACTCTCAAGAAACAGACGCATACGAGGCAGCTAGCTGTGAAGTATCCATTCCAAGCACCTCTGTAGGATGTCAACATTGCCATGACAACAATTCCATGAAGTAGGAATCGCAATTATTATTATGTCTTCTTCACCTCAGATCCAAAGTATCTGATCTGGGTTCATGATCAAGGTTTTCATAAACAGGTGCTTTGCCCGGTGCCTGGCAATGGTAATCACTCTATAATTATTTCTGAGTGAATAAAGTCAAAGAATCATTAGAGGATTCCTCCCAAGGGCATCATCAAGTTCTCAGATAAATGGATTTGGAGCATGGTTCCTAGAAATGGGGTAGTCTCTTGCTCAGAGATCCAGTGCACCCTGGAATGTTGTGAAACGATGTCAGGCTCTATAAGCAGCATCTATAATCACAAACCCAGAGCCAGACTCTTACATGCGTGCCATGTGGAAAGGAATGTGGGTCTTAACACTTTTTTTCAGACAAATATGCAAACTGATAACAAGACCATCTGCTTCTTCATCCTCAGATATAAAAGATGACTACACGTGCAGAGAACTAATCATTTTGTTCCCTCTCACTGCTTGTCTGATTTCATAAATATCTTTATACAGTTCATTTTAATAACTATTGCTTCAGAATTTTCTGATCCTCAGCTTTGTTTATAGATTCTTAACTTCCCAAGAATGAAAAACTATCAAGTTTCTTCAATTACCATATCGACAACAGCAAAACTGCCTTCTTGGAATTGAAATCTGAATTTCTATTTTTCCAGTATGCTGCTTTCCAGGACTTATAGGACCTAATATTCGAAAGCTTCGAATGAAAATAGATGAACACGGGTGAATTGAGAATTTCTGACAAAGTAATATGAGCCTGAGAGAGAAAATCTTGTTGCCACCTCAGCTTGCTTCACTCCTTTGCTTGGGTTTTTCCTGTTTGGGTTGGCTCCAATTCTAGCTACAATTCCCAGGACCCTAAGTCACAATGGCTGCAGCTACCTGCATGGCTGATGTCTCTGAAATTCTGCTTCTCCCCAACCAAACATGGTATAAGAAATCCCCTTTCCTATTAGTTTCAGTAAGACTATATCGGACTCTTTCAAAAGGGGATCTTGACAGGAAACCAGGAATAAAGAAAACAAATAGAAAAGTAGAGACCTCAGAACATGTGCAGAGCCCATGAGTGTTATCCAAATGTCTGCTATCCACAGGTGCAGCTGGATAAGCCCCGCCCAACACCACCTGTATTTTTTCCCTACCTCCACCCTATTGCCCAAAGAATCTGAGATGCAGAAAAGAAATAAAGTGCTAGAATCCTGTAAACCACCCCAGCCAAGCTTAGCTGTGGCTGGGCTTTGGTTAAGTCAGGTGAAGAGATTATATGCTTTCCTTAGTTTTTTTTTTCACTTAGTTTCCAAGCCAGTACTACTTGGAAAATAAATGTAACCTTGCCTTTGTGAAATAAAGGAAAGAGGAGCTCCTGGTACAGATAAGAGGAGCAGTAGGAACTGTCCAGAGTCGTGGTCTCCAAAATAGATCCATTCACCCAAGGGGGTGATGTAGTAAGAAAATATTAAAACTTGTATGTTTATGTTCTCTTATCCTTTTATATTTTCTTAGCTTTTACTACAGTTGCAAAATATATGCAATATGCAATCCAGTGGAATATGTATTTGATGCTTAAATAAAGGCCCACATGGCATTTTGAAGACCACTGCCCACAAAGATTAATACTGTAATGGCAGCTTCCATGGCAACTCAGGATCTGGGGAAAATCAGGTGGAGCTAAAGCAGATCAAAAGTGAAAACCCAGGCGGGAATGAGCCAAAACACCTGATATGCTGATCACTTTCTTTCTAGTGTTTCCCATATACCACATTTTTGACTTTCTGTAGAATACCGTGTTAAGTGGCCAGGCTCCGTAACCAAACAGACCCCCTCTACTTTCTGTGTAAACTTGGGGAAGTTCCACAACTTTTAAAACCTCAATTTTGTTTCTGTAAAATGGGATTCGTGGTACTTACATCATATGAGTTACTGTAAAGACTAAATGAGATCATATATATAAAGTACTTCCCATATTGCTTAATGTGTAGTGATCTCTCAATAAACAGTGGCTATTATTACTTCCGCTTGTTCCTTTACATGAAAGCCCCCACCCAACCCCACAGATCTAGGCAAGGGGAATTCCAAAATTTTAGCTTGAGATTTACAGGGTAGTAATTCCTTACTTCCCAAATAAGAGTAGGGGACTTGTCAGGGACAGCTCTGCCTTCACATAAATTAACTATTCAATTCCCATGAGTTAAGTAATATTTTCATTTAACTTATAACCAAACTAAGGTACAAAGATGCTGAGTAGTACCTTACCAAAGGTTACATAGCTGCTTTGTGGTGGAGCTGGTATCTGAATCCAGAGCAATCCAGCTCCAGAGTCTTATTTATCTGCAACCTAAGGCTTCCTCAACCTTGGCACTATTGCCATTTGGGGCTGGTTAATTCATTGTTTTGTGTATAGTGGGGGGGGGCTGTCCTGTGCATTGGAGGATCCTTGCCCTCTGCCCGTTTGATGTCAGCATTCCCTCTTCATTCATGACCATCAAAAACATCTTCAGACACTGCCAAGTGTCCCCTTGGGGGCAAAATCACTCCTGGTCAATAACCATGCCCCACACCAATCAACCCTTTTATTATTCTAAAGATTATTCTGTTAACTGTGAGTTAGGCAATGTTTTACTATTTTACTCATGACAAAACACAAGCACAAAGTTCATTCTTGTTCTGGGTTACACAGTAGTATCACTTGGGGAGTTTTTGAAAACCTTGATTCCCACACTGCTTCCAAGGTTCCTTGGATCAAGATCTTTGGAGCAGTTATGGAAGTGGGGGGAGGGGACCCAGGCATCTGTGCTTTCAAAGTTCCCCAGGTGATCCCTGTGTGCAGCCAATGTTTAGTAACAAAGCTCTAGTCACTCATTTAAGAATCAGTTCACAGAACTATTTATTTCCTATGTAATCAGGAGCCTAACTCCCTCATTACAGTATACCTGTACCGTCTCCTCTTCCCTTGAGTCCCCTCCTCGGAATGCTCCCAATCAGGGTCTCCTTCTCCAGTCACCTAGCTTGGACATGTCCTTTTTCCACCACACACCCCTCCCCTGTGTATGCCTCCCTATTTTATCAAGATGGTCCTTCTGAAATGCTCTTCCCGTGTTTTTTCCTTCCCTAGACTCTCCCACCATTACCCTTCCTCTGACTTCAGCTAAGTCAGCTTAGACAGCATCCCTTTTGGAAACCAGCTTTGATCTACCCACTAGCTTTCGTCCTCTATACCACCCTAAAAAGCCCTAGTATAGCTCCTATCCACGTTACACTGTCAGCTTTGATATTTCTCAGTCTCTCTCCCCTCAACCTCCTCACTTCTACCATCAAAGCTCCCAGATACACCTCCACAAGGGTTAGATCCGTGTCCCTTATCTCTAACCCCCTAGCACATACCTGTGCCTGATACCTTACAAACAACTCAATGAATGTTTGCTGAATGAGTAAATGAGCTACCCTCATCCTTTTCCCACTCATCACCAATTCGTGTGGATCACCAATCCACTCTTTTGCTAGCTTCTCCCTGCACATTTCATTACTGCCAAAACTCCTTCCTAGTTCTGAGCCATCTGCTTACTGGTGAGAGTGGTGACTGACCTGTTTTCATTCCCTGGGACTCAGGAGAAAAGCCAGGCAGCTGTGGCTGGAACTCATCTCTGGCTTTGAAACCTAAATGAAGTTATCATCAGCAAGCTCCAAGTTGTGGTGAGCCTTGTTCATGCTTGGACCATCATCTGTCTTCACCACAATTCCAGACTTGCACGTTATAATACAAGAATGATAGTGAAACTGCCGTGTTCTCTCTGCACTCCATAACTGAGGGCAATCCAATTTGTTTCCTATAATGAAGCTGCAACATTACCTACTGGCTTTACTCTGTAGAAAAGTAGTTTCCTTCTACCAATCCCTATCATTCCGAGGATTTTTAAAGATGCACTAGTAATGTGTGGGAAAACACTCAACCTAAGTATTTTTCTTCTTATAATCAGTTCTTAGGGCAAAGTACAGCATGCAAAACATCTGCAGGGGAAGAACTCACCCATATGAAGAAACTCCTCCTTGTAGGTTCAGAGGCCAGGGAAGGAATGGTGTAGGGGAATTAGTCATGTCAGTACAGTGGACAGGCAAGTGCCCATCTCCCAGACGCCCCTCCACTGCCAGTCTCACCATGGCTCCTGACCAGATGACTATAAAACTGGGCAAGGATTGATCCAAACTACACTGGGGCCCTGGGGATGGCTAATTCCTAAGTCTTGCTTAGTCAGGAACCCCTCACAAACCTAAGTTTTTAGAATAGTCCTCCCTATCCCCCAATGCTCACCATTATTGATTAGGTGTCCCTGAGTTCATTCCTTTAATCCTCAAAAAAAAAATATGGTGATTTCTCCCCAGAGAAAAACTTTACTCCAGACTTATCAAGTATCATGTTGACCATCATCTAGTCATATTATTTAACAGATATGTTAAAAAGAAACCAGAATTAAAGTTACCATTTATCAACTAAGGTAGAATTATTCTAGCTAATATTTTTGGTATGATTGATAATTCTAATAATGCTGGTTTCATTGGTCACCCTTTGGACTAAAGAGATTTTTGTCAAAAACAGTTGATGAGGTTGGTGATTTTAAAATAAGGTAACATTTACAAGAAAGAAAGGGAAAGCTTAAATCGTAAGTAAAACCCTTCAAGTTTCTTTTTTTACCGTCTAAATGGAAACTATTTTGTGAAGATTAGATAAATATCAGTTTAAAAAAATCAACATAAGTAATATATCAAATGAAAATTTTTTTCACTTTATAGAGAAGTCACAAAAGCTGCTCCATCAGAAAACTGCCAAATTCTTCCCCAACTTTTCCCAAAGTTAATACACTATAACCTCCTAGGTATTTCAAAACTGTAAACTAAAGAACTAAAATGACTATTTCTATCTTTTATATATTTGTTCCTTGGGCTCCCTTCTTCTCTAAGGCACGATTGTTTTGGTCATCCTGAACATATTTCAATGTTTTTTAACCCAAAGAGATAACTAGCTGCTTTTGTACAGATTTGTTCAAGAATAAACATTAGCTGGCATTAAAATACTGCTCTTACAGTATATTATGCATACTACTACTTGCCAGAATAAAGTTCCAGTTATTACACATACATTTATAGATATACACATATGTGTGTCTATATACAGACAAGTAGAATTTTATAGAGAGAGACTCTGTGTATATGAAAATGAGACCTTTATTTGCTTGTGTAATGTGCCAAAATATTAAAATTAGATAATTCAGCCAAGTTCTTCATAGTTTTGCTTGAAAATACCTTTTAAAATTCATGTAAACTTGATTTACTTTCTTGAGACTTTCAAAAGAATCCCGGGTTAATCTCAGTTTCACAAATAATCTCTTTGGTCTTTAAGAATACAGGGAGAAAAAAAAAAAAGAATACAGGGAGAAAAAGTGGAAGAGGAGGAAAAAGAAAAGGGGTGGGTAGGGTAGGAAAATGAGCCACAAAGGAAAGAAGAAGTAAAAACTAATCAGTGCCGGGCGCCTGGGTGGCTCAGTGGGTTAAAAACGCTGCCTTCGGCTCAGGTCATGATCCCAGGGTCCTGGGATCGAGGTCCACGTCGGGCTCTCTGCTCAGCAGGGAGCCTGCTTCCTCCTCTCTCCTCTCTCTCTGTCTGCCTCTCTGCCTACTTGTAATCTCTCTCTCTGTGTCAAATGAATAAATAAAATCTTTAAAAAAAAAAAAAACTAATCAGTGCCAATTTACAGTAGAAGGATATCACTCCTAAACAGTCATAGTCTCCTCTTTGAATCAGAGAAGTGGGGACCAGATTTTTCTGGTTCCCTAAAATTCTCCCAACTTCCTAACACAAACCTTTATCAAAGGAACTGATGCCCATCCATTAATAGAAGTCTTGAAAATGAGACTAGATGGATTAAATTCCCAGAAAAGTCATTCATCCCCCAAATCACCCCTTGAGAACTTCCCTGGCCCCTTTCGTCTCATCTTTCCTCTCCAGATTTTCATATCTTCACCTGGTTTATGATGTTTCCCATCTTAGCAGATGTAAACTGTCTACGTATAGGTTACTCCAACAGGACTAAAAGTAACAATCCTACAGGTAAACTCTGGGTCAGGCCAGCTTTATAAAAAGACTTAAAACAGTGTCTGCCTCCTGGCAGGAGCTAAATGTATGCCCACTGCATGAAGAAATTTCTACTGGAAGAAAACTGGAAATAGAGCTGACGTCTACATCTTCAGATGGCATGGTTCACTGCCACCGTCCACAGCCATCAGCAGCTGCAATGCTAGAACCCTGAAAGTTGCACCAAGTGTTGGTCATTATTTCAATCCTGACTAACATGTTTTCAGAAGAGTGGAAACTCCCCTATTATTTTAATTGCAACATCCTTCCTCATTCCAGTATCCCCATAAGTTTGATTTTACCTGCTCCAAATAAATTACACCAGGAAAAAGCCTTGTCGAGAGATCAACCTGTAGAGTAAAAAAGTGCCGTGCTACAAGAGAAGGTAATGTACAGAGGGCATTCATCTGCCCACTCATTCATTCCATTCACTATTCCTCCATTTGTTCATTTCCTTGTTTCTTCATTTATTTTTCTAATAATCAGATACATAGAATTGCACTAATCCTAATCTTCAGTTCACACATGTCATCGTCCTTGCTTCATGCAAGGCTCTACTTCATCTTCTTTTATTGTTGGTTTATTCTAACAATGCACGAATTCCCTCGATCCCAACACCCAACTGCAGAACCAGAATATTGACTGACAATGACTTACATCTAAGCTAAGTAGTCCCTCCCTATTTTGTTCCGCTTCTCTCCCATGTGAGGAAATCACTCTGCAGAAATTTTTATCCTCTTACTTTTTCATTTTTTTTTAAGATTTTATTTATTTATTTCACAGAGGGAGAGAGATCACAAGGAGGCAGAGAGGCAGAGAGAGAGAGAGGGGGAAGCAGGCTCCCCGCTGAGCAGGAACCCCCCCCCCCGATGCGGGCCTCGATCCCAGAACCCTGAGATCATGACCTGAGCCGAAAGCAGAGGCTTTAACCCACTGAGCCACCCAGGGGCCCCCTCTTACTTTTTCAAAAATTTTATCTCAATTTATGTATTTGAAACAATACCTTCTTCGTTATCTATTCAAAAAGTACCTCTATCAATGTTTCCATGTCATAGAATAGCAATGATTTTGTTTTATAGAGATCCTTAGGAGCTTTGGTCAACATACACATGGCACATAGGCATGGTTCAGCAATCTCTGGGTGAAAGTTTCAGGCCTGGGGAGGGTAAAACCACCCTGCACTTGGGCTGGTCCTTTGTCCCCATGCCACAGCCTCACATGTCCAGGAGCATGGTGGGAGCCAGCGTCTCTCCCAAAATGTGCACTTCCCTCTGCTTTGTCATTGGCCAGTCCACTCAGACAGATGACCTTTTTTTTTTAAGTTTATTTATTTAAGTAATCTCTGCACCCAACGTGGAGCTCACACTCACAACCCCGAGATCAAGAGTCACATGCTTTTCTGGCTAAGCCAGCCTGGTGCCTGTCAGGTGGAAGACTATTAAAGAGAGCTAAATAAACATATTTGCCATGCAAATGCCTGGTCCATAGTACTGCAGTCAGTCAATATTACTTCCTCCCCTGGCCCTTTTCTTTTTTTTTTTTTTTTTTTTTTTTTTTTTTTTTTTT